>NJRQ01000177.1:103209-123693 GCA_003063805.1 Aphaenogaster ashmeadi | reverse complement strand
AAAAACCTGACGTGATAGGCAATTTTTACGGCCAGATTCGTGTTCAGCGCATAAAATTACGTAAGAAAACATTTCTAATTCTCAAACAACTTTTAACATCCTTAATTTTGCAGGCCTGTGTTATCGATCGAGTGATAATTCGATAGAAAAAAATGTTATTTTGTGGCAATATATGCATTATAAATATGCGCGCTTATTTATAAAACATTTGTACAATAATAAATCGTGAATTTAATACTGTATTATAAGTTAATTGCTCAGATATTTATGACAGCAATCGAAAATGTATATCAATAATCGGTAATATCGATATTTTTGAATTTTCAATTTCTGGGCTCCTGAGGCCCCTTGATGGTCACGAAAATTTACCTAGAGTTGACGGTCTTTAATAGTATCTCATCGGTGCTTTAACTCAACGAAGGCCTGTAAAAGAAGTAACTTCCGAGTTCTGCTATGATATTTGTGACAACTTTTTGTAGATATAAAAATTGATATATAAATTCTTGTTGATATCATAAGTATTGCAAATATGCTTATATAATGACTAAATAATTATACGTTAAAATGCGAAGAAGTGTTACATAGTATAGATATTTAAAGCAAGAGTGAATTGGATTCACGATTCGTAAGAACCACTTTAAGTAATCGCGTCTAAGACAGATCTTTACGACTTCTAAACTTAATCCACTCTTTTACTTTGAATCTTTTATCTTTATCGTGTAAATTTTGCCGACAAGTCGACAATTTAGGTTCGCTTGAAATGTGAAGTTGTATCTAAAGATCTCTTACAGATTACGGATGTAGTCTACTGTTGTTTCGATATCTTCAATCTTTGAACTTGGAGCGAGACGTCCAAGAAAAACCTCTGATATTCTATAGAAAATGACTGAAAACGCGGCCCGATAGTATACGGTTCAAGAAGTCTGACGGCCGTCTTAACCATAAAGTTTCGAAACAACGAACGCAAAGGAAGCGGAGTACGCTTTTATCTTTCCTCGCCGATAGCTCATTTCCTCGATACAATGGCAGGAACGCGTTCGCGCGAATCAAAGAACGAGTCGACGTCGTTCCGCCAGTGATTTCAGACATTGGCGCTTTATGAAAACTGCAGGAGATCGTAGGGGTGAGCGGTTAGAAGTCGGCGATTGCAGCCAGGCGGTAATACCATCGATGTTTATCAACATCCGGGAAGGTGCGCTCGATATTTTAAAATTGCAACGGTCAGTGTAGCCGAACGACCACCTTGAGTCCGACAAATGGGTCAGACGGGAATCGAAACTTTCGGTTCGACAACGTAAAGTTGACTGAAGATTAAGATTAATTCGTCGCTTGTCTACCGACCTTGGGTTTGCTAATTAATTATTCATTGAGATAAATCCTCTGTATATTCTTATTAGCGAGTATTATTTCTAGAGAAACATTAATATAGTTCCAGATAATGGGGTATAATTAGAAGCTAAGATATTATTACATATTTCTATTTTCATAAAAGCTAAAGTGAAATTAATGTCGCGTTAACGTGCATCGAGTTTTATACAACATCGATCACGATTAGATGTCACTGCATTAACTTTTCATATTTACGTTGAATAATCTATTTTATCAATATTCATTAATCTATTTTAAGGAGGTTCAGCTGCTACAAAAAAATGCAGCCAGCCTCATGAAATTTTAATATATTGTTCTGCAATGCAAAATATAATTATGTGATTTTTTTTGGAATTTTTCATGGTCACGAAAAATTTTACTTTTTAGCATAGGTTCTTATGGGAAATGACATAGTGCACAACTTCAGAATGAAATAATGCAAGAAAAAATGCAAATGATGAGAAAAGAAAAATATGCACTTTATATAACTTAATATATTTACAAATAAATGAGTGAAAGAAAGGGGTAGGTTATCGCATATTTCGTAGAGAAATTAATTATTAAACATGAAATTGATTTTTTGATTTTTGATTTTTTTTTCAATTGATTTTTTTGAATCTATTATTTCAGCTATATCCAAAAAAGCTACAGACAATTTTTCGCGGCGAGCAATGCCAACCCAATACTTCGAACGCTAGTGCGCTGTTGCTAAGTTTTCCTTGAAATCCCCGCGTCCCACTACTCCCCCCGATGAAGCACCCGAATCTCCTTAACTTACAAATTATTTATACGCGTTACGTATAACTCATGCATATTATTTTGTTAAAAACTACAAATTATATCATAAACGCGAGCTTGATAAAGTCGGTAAAAGAAACGATCGTGTTTAAAAAATTAATAATAATGCATAACTCGAACACGTAACATGGTTAATACGCTGTTTACTGTGTACATGCATTTCCCGTCGCTTACAGCAGCTTCGAGACTGCGCGTGACATTTTTCTTTTTCGCAAAAGCGGTGGAAAAGTAACGCACCGCGAATCGCGAACCGAACGTTGAATGATAAGGGAGGCCTTGACCTGAAAATTCGTGATGTTTGTATGCTTATATAATTAGTCCGTAATTCACGATCAAACATGCTTCTCTTGACGTCTCGCTATCGGAGAAGTGGCTGTGAAGTGTCGCCTGTATTTCACTAAAAGCGATCTTATCCGCCGACGTCTCAAACTTTCCTTTCGACGTCATCTCGCTGGTTTTGTGAATACTTTTTCGAACGTTATCGACAGAATGACATCTTACAAGACTACCCAAGAATTTTCTCAATTACTGACTAATTGGACGTGATGAACTATTGTATTTTTCGTTTTAACCAGAAACATACAAGTATATAAGTAGGTACTTTTCAAACGACGCCGCGAGATTCTGGGAAATAATAACAACGCGTCTAACTTTTGTACGGTGTAATTTAAAATACAAACAAAAAATTTTGTTGAATGGAACTTAACTAATTTATTTATTTTGCATGACTGATAAAATAGATTGATTTGCTTTGGTACCATGATATTCTTTAGTGGACATAATTGAATTTTTATTTATATTGTTCAGGAGTTACATAATTTATAGATTTTGTATTTTTCATGCGCTCCTTTTTGGGAAAATTTCCTAAATGTTTTATAGCGTGTCTTTTGAATAGTAAATTCTTCGATCACTCTCTGTATAATCGAGTATCTTGAAATTTTGCGTTATCGCTCCTATTCCCCATTATCGTTGGAGGAAAGGAGAATTCCCGTTGCATACTAATGCAAATTCTATCTGCCAATCTTCTTCACACTCAACGAAGCGCATCGAGCGATAATCGATTCAGGCAAGTACCTGCCGTCAACCTTGATAGGAAAGCAAGAGAGCATCACTATCGGCTAGTTGTAAAGTTCTGTCGAACGATATCTGCGATCGAATCACAATTGTAATCAATTCCCATCATTCGTTACAGTCTAGAAGTCTCTAAAGTTCAATATTTCATGCCTAATCGTCTTCAAGCATTTTGTAGACTATATTAAAACAAGAACTACATCTTTCAGAAATCTATCTTAAAAAAGATTCTAAAACTTGTACAAGTATTCGAACCAGTTATCTCTCCAATTTTTTGAAATTAGATAAGATAAGATGTGTAGAAATGATCAATAAATTGAAATTTAAAGTTCTAATTTTATTAATTTTTAATTTAATTGCTTCGACAGTTATTGGCAAAGAAAACATCCACCGCGGTAAGGGAGGCGCTACTGAAGCAAAACAAATATGGCCGCCGCAAATGTACAAACAGCAGCAGTGACAACTATATTAAATCATAAAAATGAGACTTTTGTAACGAAAAGATGTTGTCAGTACGACTAGACACACTCTGTGATTACACAAAAGCTACGATTTCATGAAGGAATATGATCGAAGGCCAGAATGTTATAAATTCCGGCATGATTATTATAAAGAGTCAAGAAAAAATAGATTTATATTCTTTATGCCTACAAACAAGTGCCTTGACATCAGAGCCTCATGTGATTACTGGAACATTATTAATTAATTCTTTGAGTAATAATAATAATAGTGATGAAGAAAGTTTTGTGAGTATTGATAAAATGAATTGCTCTTAATTGCTCTTGCTTTTATGTTTAATTGCCTCAACCATTCAGCACGTTTATTCACAAGCTCCGTATTCCCAAATATATTTATCCTTGAAATTGTACCACTGTTTTGCTTTGGTACTTTGTGAAAACTTAAATCAACATTTTTGTCTCTTCTTGATTCACAATTAGTGACACAACACCGTCCTCTCACAGTCGACTGTCTGTGTTGAGGTGAAAATTCTATTTTTTGCAGAGTAAATACAACACTTTATGCACAAGTTCTTATACTTATAATTATTATACGAAATACCACGCATACAAATAATATTAAATGTATATTCGCGGCGGCCATTAATGATAGTTCACGCGACCACCACTAGTGTCGCATAGAATTTTTATGTTCCCAATTCATTATTGTAGAGTTATTATAATTTCTATAGTGTTGTTGTTAATTTAAAGGAAAGAACATATTGCTTTTTTGATCTTTCTTCACGCTATACAGGTAATTATAAAGCTTTTGTATGGCTTTAAATTTGCATAACTTCTATTCTATGTATGATAAAATTAATTTGTGAAAGGAATAAGAGAAAGAATTTAAACAATAATAATTAGAGCAAGATCGCGATATGTATAACACAATTAAAATCGAGAAGCGGCCAATGACAGTCATAGCGCGGATCTTACTTTTAATAGTGCTCAAATAATATTTATGTGTGATTTTTATATACATTTTCTAATTCCATAGACTGCGCGCCGTTATTATCGCGAAGAAAGAATTTCTTTTAGTTTTATATATATTTATTCTTGAGATTGTTATTTCTCATGTCTATCATCATTACATATAAACAGAGATATGATTCCAAAATTCTATATATCCATTTTGCAGTTAATTTACAGCAATATCTCGAATCACATTAATTATCCTAATCTGTAGATCCTTAAAAGAATGAGGTTTTATTGAATAAACAATAGTATTAATATGTCTTTATAGAAAGAAATTCAATGAGCTCAAATTTGGTGAATGTGTCAAGGGATTGGTCTATTTCTTCCTATCAATTTTTGGGAAAATTTTCATCAATCACTGTTAACACTTACTAAACTTTACTAAGTTACAATTCTAATGTTTTTATAGATTAATTTTATTATATATACGGCAGAATTTATAAAAGTTTAAAGCTGCACAAAACCTTATAATTACCCTGTATGATTATTGCTCAGCGATATCAATGGTGAGATAATATTGTTGATTATTATTACGTAACAGCTGCTGAGTGTAATTTAATTTTAGTCAATCCGCATATTAAAGATATAATAAAGGTTAATTTAATTAATAATTAGCATGTGGTGACGTTTGATATTTGTGTTTAATTAATTGACAGAGCAGTTGGGGAAAAAGATCGCTGTGGCAGATGTGATACCTTCCGGAAATCCAGCGCTTATAATTGTTGCAAATTACATATAATTACGTATCAAATTCCCATCAGCGTGTCATTAATTGGCCAAAATTGCGGGTATTCTTTTCGGTTATCTTGCTGCGTGAAAAGGCGACGGCGAAAGTTTATCGTACGGTACGAGTTATAATTATAACGGTCAAATTGAATTATATTTTAATTAGTTCGTAGCACCATAATTAACTCGACTCAAGTTTAGATTGTACCTTATGCACTGGTATGTACAATATGCGGTACGCTTATTACGTTTTCCTGTATATAGTGCTTGATCTGTTTGTGCCGGATGTTATTAACTTTCCTAAAGATTAAAAATATTTGCCTATTACATTATTTTTGTCATCTGATCATATATCTGTAATTTGAATAATAAATTAATTGAAGATAGCCGTTTTTAAAACGTATAAAAATTTGGTTAATTAAAAGAAAATAATTATATTCATGCATTTGCTTCTCTTTACTGATTATTACTGAAAAACTATTAATAAGTCAGCATTTTTAAAGAGGTATTATTTAAATTTTTACAAGCATAATATTGTTTTTTGTATGTTATACGCCTTCACTGAAAACATACAACTTCTATGTATTTAGAAAGCTAAAAAGCTAAAAATAAAGGTTTATTTCTTGCCTGATTCTGCTTTTATGTAGAGCGACTTTACTGGCTAATCTGTTCTAACGTGCTTTGAGTTTGAGCTAGAATAATTTCACCGTGACTTAGAAAGTAAGATACTGCGCATATAATATCGCAATTACGATTTTATGACGAGACCCATCGTCGAGCATGATTTTACGCTGACAATCAAAACCCGTGGAAGACGAAACCAGCGAGATATTTACAATCGAAGTAAATCACATTGGCTTTAAAATCGCATGAAATAATCGACGCAATCGGTTCATCAATTGCGCAAAGTGTAATAAATAACATGATAAGATTTGATTGTGTGGTTATACGCAAAGTGCGAACGCCAAGCATTCGTTTGGTATAGGCTGCGGTTAGAATATTTTATGAAATACTCTGTGATCAGCATACATATTACCATCGGGAGTTCGATGAGGTGGTGACATAAATTGAAAATCCTAGACAAGTACATGAATGTCAAATGTGTTTTTCTCGAGTGCGATGGCATCGAAACAAGAAATAAAAGAATATTTTCTCGTACAAGAATTTAAGGTCACTATGTCGTACAACACATACGTTTTTAAAAAAGTCTCGGGAATTATTTAAAAAAATTTTTTTCTTCTATCTTCTATCAAGTATCTTCTATCAAGAAATTTCATCTTTTCATAATTTTAAGTTCGATAGAATGATAAGTTGATAGGTTGAAATGTAATATTTTTCAACTTTTGTTCGTCACTGCGATATGCGAAAAGAAATGTTTTTGAAAACAAAAATTTTTGATATACTCGATTTATAAAAGAGATGCTTTCATATGGCTTTAAATATCCTTTTAGGATTTTATTTATTTATTTTGAAATGAAATACCACTCTTCTTTGGTACGTGACAAGCATAATAAGAGAAATCAGTTGCAATAATCCTGAATGTATTACCCCAATGGATTGTCGGTTCATTACACAAGTAAGATAAATTGGAGACACAAATCGTACATGAGTAAAAATAGTCTATTGGCGCGTCTAGTAACTTTCTACGATTAATGCGCGTGATAAAACAAAATAAAAAAATATACTTTCCAAATATTGCTCTGGGCAAAACCTGCTAGAGAGCTTACAATCATTCTCGTTAGATTAATTATCAGTAATACGCGTGATAAAAATTGACGAAGTAATTATCGTTAAAATGCAGATAATATATAGATTGTATATTCAGATTATAACAGTTCTAAATTCTAAGAAGAAGATTTACTAAGAATTATATTAAAACGCATTGCGTTTCTTCTATTTTAAGAACGTAATCATATCATAACTTATCAGTAATAAGAAATTACTTTTGCGATTATATTTCGCTAAAATATATAGTGAAGTATGGAAAAATATAATTACAAATATCGCTGATAGAAAATGATTGAAAATAGAGATGAACGTATATTATTTATTATATAATTCACTGACAAATATATTAAAATATGTAAATATAAACCGATATGTACAATCGTTTATGAAGACAATCGATTCCATTAAGATTAAACTTATTAACATAATAGTCTGTAATAGTTAATATAACTGTAGTAACAAGTGATAACTTCAAAAATTATCGTGATTAGAAACGTTTTTTCTAATTTATCTGTCATTTAGGTTCATTAACGAACATTATGTTGATACGGATAACGACTACAAGGTCCTGTTTGACGTTTTTATTATGCAACATTAATGCACACCTTTCATACTTTTGTGACGTCGATTATCATTAATATTCCTCGACAGGTGCCGCACGCGTGGAATGTTAAGCGGAAAGTGACGCTGCTCGGTGCAGGCTTTCTCAAGCCGCTGCTCGCGACGCGCTTCTTTGTCTTTATCTCACTATCGACTGTGCAAGGACTCTCTTGATAATCCGAATGAAGAGTCGAAATCTCGGGGAAGTAGACAACAAATCACGCTCGTGCGAAGGTGAATAAGCAGCCGCGTAAATACGCCGGTGATTTCGTGCATTACAAAGAGCGCGTCACCCGCTGAACATCTCATAATCAGTGGGACATTCGAATAGTGTCGGTCGATATTTACAAGTGGCTTTCCATTATGTGAAGTGATATCATACAGAATGACGCACCACTTTGCGTGATGAATCTAAGTAAACATTTCGATCTATTAAAGATGAATGTTCATGTTGAACCCGCACCACAGCACATTATTGTTTTTGCGATATTTTTTATCTTACGAATAATTGATTTACAATTTTTATCATGCAATAAGTACTCTTTGTGAAATATTTTTTTTAACATACAGTAATCTTTAAAAAGATAGAGAGACATGATATTTATAAATATTCGGGAGAACGAGATTTTGCAGAGTAAAATAGTATTGTTTATTTTATTTTTATTTTATTTTTTTACCAAAACATAGTACAATAGTAATTAGTAATGGTTGGTCGATGGTATAATAGCTAGTAAACGATTTTTATTAAATAACTACGTGCGAGCATGAAAGTGGATTTGAAAGTGGATTTTGGACATTTGATTATCCGAATTATTGGAGCATAGTTATTGACATTGCGCGCGACGAATAATTTAATGATTGATCGGCGAAACAATTTCAGATAACTTTTTATCGGTCGGCGATTTTCTAGCGTGTAGAGACGATTTTTTAATCACGCAACTCAATTGATTACAATCAATGTAATCGCTATGTTGAATATATATTAATGTATCGTTATCTATCGGCGCTTCTTCTTCCCGTTAGTGATGAAATGTGATATGTATAGATATTCCTGGTAATCTAATCACGCAAATCTACTCTTCCCCCGTCACAGGAACACAAGTTTCTTTTGTTCTACCACACTAGAGACGACCATTGCATGTCTAAATATATATTGATCTATCAAATATATATTGATCTATCGTTATTTATTATTTATTATATTTATATCAATTCTTAAAATTTGGATGTGACGTACTCATAACTGTCAATAATTAGGTTTTAACGTTAGGGAATTTAACTTTATCAATTGTAAGTTTCTTTATATTAACACTATGCGTTCTAATATGTTATCTGTTTCTATTATATTTTATTAATTTATTGATTTATATCTTTCATTATTCGAGCTGAAGATGACTCCGTGCAGTCGAAACGTTCTCGATGTTTGTTTCTCACATTGAAACAATAAATAATATTCTATAATTTGACATCTACCCATATTGCTCGTTATTGGTCTTAACCTTGTTATTATTTTGATCTATCGTATCTCGTCTTTTTTCTCTTTTTTTTACCGTTGTGTCGACACTAACAATTAAAATCGATATAATTCTAATTTTAGATTTTGATATTGCAGATATGCGAAATATTAAACTAAAGAATTAAATTATCGGTGCGATTTACGTAATCCCCGAAAATATTCCGAATTTGCGCTGGTGAAAAAGGATATCTGACAAATAATGCAATATAAAGATTATATCCATACTATAATTATATTCGAACGCCGATCGAAAACACTAGATTTCGCAGAATTACAAAAACCATTGGAAAAGCATCTCTTTATCCGATTGCATACGCTCGCGCGGATTTTCGAGATGGAAGTTTATAATTCCGCCGGATCGTAAATCGTCATTTTACGATGAGATGCACCAGGCAGATACGCTACGAGTTTCGCCGATCTTTTTTATCCCGTCTGAGTTCACGAAGGTCTGCCCAATAATATCGTCAGGTTGACATTTAATACGTAGGCATAACCGTAACGGAGGACGCGATTTTTGCGTTCCCCCATTTTCCGTTACTTTCGGAACGCGCTCCTTTAATCTCCTGACATAACTTATCAGATAACACAAAAATATTTATCTGCTATGTGATTATCCAGAAAAGAATTCGTATACTATTTATATTAAATCCGTGATAAAAATAGTAATCTTGCTTAGGAAATATTTTTATTAAATCTCTGTAATTTTCTGTGATGATTGTTGAAAATTTCATCTTAAATTCGATCCTTTGGCAAATATCAAATTTAATGTTCACGGTCTTAGCAAATTCAAGTACAACGAGTTACTCGAGACATTAAATTAAACAAATATAAATATGAAAGAAAGTCCATATCGATCGCAGCGGATCTTGGTGCCTAATAATAATTATTTTGTGAATATTCCTGCTTATGCGAACTGCGTGCCGCATATTCGTCGGTCTTGAAACACAGTCCTTACATGAAGCCGGAATAATTAATTCACATATTAAATTGACGAGCAATTTAATAATTTTTGATGCTCACTAGCATCTATATAAGATCCCCCCATTCCCCGAAAAAAAACTGTAAAGAACTTATTGCGAAAAATAATTTTTCGGGGAATGGGGGGATCTTATAGATGCTAGTGAGCATCAAAAATTATTAAATTGCTCGTCAATTTAATATGTGAATTAATTATTCCGGCTTCATGTAAGGACTGTGTTTCAAGACCGACGAATATGCGGCACGCAGTTCGCATAAGCAGGAATATTCACAAAATAATTATTATTAGGCACCAAGATTCGCCGCGACCGATATGGGCTTTCTTTCATATTTATATTTGTTTAATATCATCGGTCTTAGTCTTAATATTATTACATTAAATATTAAGTTTGTTTCCAAGTTTGTATTTCGCGTGGTTGAAAGGGTTAACGAAATGGACAATTTGTCTTCGTCGTTTTCTACGATTTCGACGGCTTATTCTTTCGTATTTGAACGTAGTGTGTTTGTTGCGCAGATGGTCACGTAGGGTAGGAAGGTAAGTTTCCATCTCAAATCGCTGCTCCAATTTGTAGAACGGAGAACGCAGACATAAAATCGTATTACGATGAAAAACAAGAGACTTATCGCAACGCCCAAATTATTCTCTTATGACTAATCGGCTGAAATTGGCACGTGACGCCGTTGCTTCCAGGAAATCTGACATATCTGATTTATATATTGCTTTTTAATTCGGTTAGATATCAATCTTCACCAAGGACACATCTGTTGCTTGTGGTTCTTAATCGATATGGTGATTGCACCGACTCGCAATTAAACAAAAACATTTTGGATAAAGAAGGAGAAATTTTATTCGATTTATTGTCTATAAAGAATGGGTAATTTATCAATATTTTATTTGCATCGTGTACAATACGACGCATAATTCTTAAATACCACACCGCTTTTCGGTATAATCGAAATATATTATTTGGATCAATAAATGTCTTTTTTTAACTTTTGATTAAAGTTAAAATTAAAGATCTTTATCGATGAAAATTTTTTAGTTTTTAAATGAAAAGGAAGCGGGTTTGCTCTCGCCGTGTCTTAAAAGGAAAGAGTTAGTCCCGTTTATGATTCCAGTAGCCATGTCGTAAACCTGTTCACGATACGTAAATCCGACAACAAATACACGTCTGATAAAGTGTACTCGGTTAATTGAGGCTCAGCTCTCTAACGCACGAAATTATTCCATCAGTGTGAAACACTTTTCCGCGAGTAGTGTCTCAATGAGTACATTTAGGAAAGATAACATCATTCTGGGTATTTTTTATCAGACCTGGTTAAATGTGAGACATCACAAGATTTCTAACATAACTTTTAACTATTGTATAACTATTGTATTTTGTGTAATTCTATTATAATTAAGATTATAATTCATTTAATCTCAAGAAAAATTTATTTTAATAAAATTTTAATTCGTATTAACTCAAGAAATTTTTAATTTCTTATTTTTTATAGGCTTAGAGCTTTCCAGTTATTTAAAAATAAGCGTTAAAAATCATGATAAATTATGAAAGGATTTTTTGTCCTAGTTAAATAAGATATCTATCGTGTAAGCTATTTATACTCTCGCTGCGCATTTATTGTACAGTATTAATTAGGTGTATTACTTAATTATAATACTTCATGTAGGGAAAATTCGACATAAAACTAAATAGGATTACTTATAAACTAAGTTTCTCTCTGACGGGTTTATTTGGAAATAATTTTCGTGCCGTCGCGAGTTTACCTCGCGCTTTCGCACGCGCACAGCGATCGATCGTCAAGCGTGGGAATGTCACTGCGCGATCAGCTGTCTAACTACAAGGCCGCCACGAGGAGACACTTACACCCGTTTCCACGACATTTCCGCCCTGTCGCTCGCTCACCGAGACGGAATTTCCGTCGCGCGTCCGCGCATTTTCCTAACGAAGGCTCCGATTAACGAGGGAGGCGGATGGATGTCCAGCATGGTGCAAACAATTGGTCAATTCGACCGCGTATCCAATTACGAAATTGGCAACGATGAAAATACTGGGCCGAGCTCTTAATTCGATTCAGCCAATTAGAGCCCTCCCGTCGTCCGCCCGTGGAGGCTGAATACGTTTCTCGCCCCACGCTCGTTGAGAAAATTTCTGCAGCAAACAACGTCGCTCTTTGTTCCTTCCATCCAAGATGATATGTCCCTCTTGCGCCCGGCAAGCATTTCCGAAGCGTCGCATGTGCAAGTTGCTATCACCGAAAGTCAGTTAATAAAGTTTTTCTTCTCTTGGAATTTTTCTCGAAAACAGATTCGAGTCGTAATTAAAACTTGAGTAAAAGATACGGTATGTATATAATGGAAGTACAGCAAACTCTTGGTTTCACGAGGGGATCTTTGCAAACTGTTTCCTTACTGTGTACAATTGACAATTTAATCTAATAAGTAAAAAGTTGTTTATCTAAGGTTTATTTCTCATGATATCTGATAGAAGTTACATCAAAGTTTTTTTTAATTAGTCCAATGGAAAACAGTTAATTTGTGAAACCGTTAATTTTGCTGTACTTTTACGTAATTTCTCTTTCTTTGCCCTATTTAACTTAATTCTTACAAGACGGAAAGCAAACAAAAGGGGTTGCTACGCCTTGACGGTACGAGCGTAACTATAGAGTGTAAAGTTGGCAAAACTTACGAACATTGATATACACAGCAGTCATTAATTTCTTAGAAGATTATAAGATCTTACATTATATATAAGGATTTTTAATAATAACAAAACATTGATATAATTAAAAATAATAATAAACTAATATAGTGCAATATTAGTAATAAAATTACTTATATTTTAATGAAATGTATATAAAGGTGGAAGAAGGAAGGTTATTTAAATGCGGAATATACACATGTTGGGTACATGTTCATTTATTTACAACTCAAGAGAACTATTGGCATTGCTTGTGTCGCAGGATGCAGCAGCCCCAAGTAAATCTAAGTAAATATCGAATAAACAAGCGGGTGTGGTCATTCTGTTGTTGGTCCAGAACCGGGTCAAGATCACGCGGGGCGCCAAGATGTATGGCGATTGCCGGAAAAAATATCTCGCGACTGACCGTGAATTAAATGGCAGCCTGATATCACGAATTGCGTAATCAATTTCAAGTGGCTGCTTGAACGTGATATAGAAATATCGAGGCACTTGAACGCCGATACCCGGATGCGATCGACATTCTTAGAATGTATTTTTCTACTTTTTTTTCGATTTTTTTATCCCTCCAAATGGCAATGTTGTGATTAATTGACACTTCACTTATACAATCTTTTTCGCTTTAATTGTTTCTCTTAAAAATAGGTTATATATTGTTTATTTGCTTGCTTTACTTTTATATAGATACATGGTGAATTTTGCGACTGTTATCATTATTATCAATTATAATCTTATCATCCCTCGAGATAATGAAAATTTGTATTAACATGTGATGACAGCACATGTCAAGTTGTTATCGTATAAATATTACAGCAAATATGTTTATTTCAATGATATTTTTATTTATCCGTCATACTTTTAATTTAAAGTTGAAGAAAGAGAGCAAGCTCTTTAAATTCGCAGAGTCAAATATTATGTTATAAAGATATCGTAAATGATTTTTGTCGTCAGTGATATTTGTCGCGCAACAATAACTTCAACGAAATTATCGATATATCTTGTTACTGGGTGATCACCTGGTTTATTATCTCTTACCTCGTTGTATCGTTCTCGAATGAACTACTATCAAATTGATTAACTCGATTATAGATTACTCCGTGGATTTACGACGTGATTTTAAGACGGTCGATGTACAAGACCGTCTGTAAAAGATTATTAAAAATATACAATATTATGAGATGCGATCACACTAGAAACATTAAAAAAGTTATCTGCACTTATGATGAAATTAACTAACTTTAATCATTAATTGTTTATTTTATGGTCAACTATAAACTAAAAAATTTTTACTATGTAAAACAATGAAAAACATAGTAAAAATTTTTATAATTCCAGCAATAGTCCACGGTTACCGCCATACATAGTAATTTTTAATTTAAAATTTTGATTAACCAGACTCCGGAATTGTATCTTACAGCTATACTTTCTTACATTTTTCTGTAAAAAAAATGTCTTTGATGTCTCTTTCTTTGTTTTAATATATAGATGATATTATGCAGAAATTAATTAAGCATACACGGAAAAAACGATAAGGTTGCCACAACCACAATAATAATAACATTTGGTACAGCCACGTCCTGTGGTTGTCACATTCACATTGATGTGAAGGCAACTATATGCATTTCGTACAGCAAACATAGTGAATGTTGAGACAAACATATATAGATGCACTACACAAAACAATGTGAATGTGACAACCACAGGACGTGGCTGTACCAAATGTTACTATTATTGTGGTTGTGGCAACCTTATTGTTTTTTCCGTGTACTTTTCAAATAATGAGCTACATGTATAGCGACTCTGGATAGGCCATACAAAATAGTTTATTTTAAGCTTAATTTACTCAAGTTATTACTGTGATGAGTCCATGATTTTTCTATAACGTACTCATCCCATTTTAAGTACAGAAAGTATAGGCAGACGCAAGAGTCTGTAAAGCAATTGAATTTTTTATCGTCCGTTATCATAATAACGGTCGTTCTAAAAGCGCAATATTTAAGGATCAATGTTTATATCACACATTTAGCGCTAAATGACCGCATCTAACCGTTTATATCACACATTTAGCGCTAAATGACCGAATCTAAAGTTAAATTAACATTGCCTGCGACCTTCAGAAAAAGAGATAAATCCTAAAATAGGCACGTTCATCGTTAAAAACGTGGCGTGTTAATGCTCCAACGGTTCGAACACTCCCTGGAAACATATCCGAGGAACGTTTATAAAATTTAGACGACGCTTTCTGACGGTTTTATGAAATTTTTAAAAAATGGCTGTGTGCCGTCTGGCTTGGATCAAAGGATCCTATAAACGGGCGGCCGTGATATACAGGTTTCTTCTGGTCCCGAGACGGGAATCAGGATCTCGCCAGATCTCGTGCGTATCCTCTTGTACACGCGTTCGTCGCGACTTGGGGTGGGGGATGCGCCGCGAAAGAGAGAGACAGTCGTGCGAGGCGGTAATGCGGTACGCGTATAAATACAAGCGGTCGCGTTCGCTCGCGCTTAGTCGCTGCGATACCCGATCCACGTGACGGCTGTTGATCGTGCGCGCCTCGATCCACGCTCGCAAGTCCCGTCCGACGCTCTCCCGTGTATTCTGTAACGCTTTCGACGCGTATTGCGTGTGCGTGTGCGTGGCGTACGTGCGTGCGTGCTTGCTGTTCGTCCGATAACGAGAGCGAGACGAGGGGAGAAAAAAAAGGACGCGAGAAAGAGCGGCTCTTTCTCGCCCGGCCCCGTCGCGATGTCCTAATCGTGTGTGTTCGGAGAGAAGCAAGCGTACGGAAAAAGGGCATACATATAATCGATAGGATATAGAGAGAGGAGGGAGGAAAAAAGGGTCCGATAGGGAAACGTCTTATACCTGTCCTCGGGAAGATCGTTCTCTCGTTTTTATCGCCGATCGTGATGAGATACAACAATGAGGTCTCGTCCCTGCTGCCCTCGGCAGACGAGGGTTGATTGAGGTAAAGACGGAATGAAGTTTCGAGAAACGAAAGTTGGCTTATCGAAAAATCGCACCTCTATTTTTGCAGCCGAAAAAAACGGAGCGAAACTCGTTGGCGGTCGATCGGGATCGCTGGAGATTTAAAAACGGAGCGTTCCGCGTCAGGTCTACGTACGGAGGAATAAATAAGAAATATATAAATAAACGCGGATCTCTCCAGCTGGGTCAACGATCGCGCGGATCCCGACGTGTCCTCCTCTCCACGGGCGTATCCGCCGTATCGGAGCACACAACGCACACACGCGCACGCATCGGCGTACTCCTACGTGGTAGCACGCGTTTTCACGAGAGTGACCGCGTCGACGGCGTCGTCGGCGTCGGGAGTGAAAAGGCGGTCGACCGTTCGGCTGCTTTCACCGACGAGCCGCGCCGGTGCGGTGGAATAATGCCGCCGATCGCGCTTTAACGCTCCGTCGCGTCGCCCGTGCCTAAGTCTCTCTCTCATCTTCGTGAAAAATGATGACCGCCCGTCATCGATAACCGTTCATCGGATAATATTCCCCTAGGTCGGGTCGTCTCGACGTTCAGGTTGAAGGAGACGAGAAGCCCGTCGAAATCGGGTGGATCTTCGTGATCCGGACCGGAGCGTCTGATATACACGACAAACTGAATCGACAAACGTCGGCGAGAGAGTCTATTCCCTTTACGGCACTTAGGAATTCGCGAACACCGCAACGTAACCTTCGACGGCCTCGCCGGTGTATAATATTAAATAGACAGCGGCGAAAGATTGTAGCTGACTCGCGTGGCGCGTGTACTCTACTCGCGAATACTTGGAATCTCGGTGGATACTCTCCCGTGGATATCTATCGTTGTAATTCCCGACGGCCTGTCCGCTATAAATTATTCGGTCAACGCCATCGGGACGACTCACCCGTCGTGTTCTTCGGTAGTCATTTCGCAGGATCAGTGGAACATATTTTGTACCATCTGACCCTCGGCGATCTTTCTGGTGTAGGACATTAACGACTTCGCAGAAGAGAGCGAGCCATCCGACTACAATTACTTTATCCTTGTCCGATCTTCAACGGCCTTGCTGCTGTAAGACATTAACCCGACGTTAGCGGTATCAACGGAGAGCCAACGGTCTTTCACAACGGTCTCTTCGGCGTATAGTTAGTAAATACTTAATCTGGACGCGAGCTGACCCTCAACGACCTCGATACAAGATACTAACTCGACATTCCCGACGCTTTCTGCGATGCGCAATACGCGACTGTGAACTGCTCGTCATACGGACGACGTGGCCATTCCAGTTAGCATGGAAACAGCCAAGATGTACATCAGCGAGCCGCAGAACGGTCACACGACCACCAAGTACGCCTCGACCAACTCCATCCCGGCGATGATGGAGCAGGAGTCGTCGCTGGCGAGGATCCTCGGCGCCGTCGGAAAGCAGCGTGAAAACGCGGCGATCCTGCGAGAGACGAAGACTCGCCGGCACAGCGTTTTGGAGGATCTGAAGGCTCGACGGGACAGCCTCTTCCAAAGGGCTCGAAGGGCCAGCGTGTTTGAGGAGAAGGAGAACAGCGCCAAGGACAATACTAAGGACAACATTAAGAACGACGTCAAAAATGACGTCAAGGATAGCAACGCAAAGGAGAAGCCGAAGGACAAGAGGGGGAGCAGCGACAGCAACGGTGGCAGGAGAGGCTCAGTGTTCTACGTGTCCGAGGATCTATTGGAGGAGAATCAGGAGGTATTGGAGAATGAGGACCGCGACCGCGTTGTCCAGGAAGCCAAGAAGGGACGCCGGAAATCCTGGCATCCGCTCGTGAAGCCGCCCAAAGTGGATCGCAAAAGGAGAAAGGGCGTGTCTAGCATTCCCTCGCAGTCCGGCAGCACGGAGGGGCTTTATTCCCAGAGTTATCCTCGACAGAAGAGGCCATCCTGGTGGAACATTTTCGTGCCGGATTCGGTCACCAGGTATTTATTGCGATTGTCTTACAATTCGACTGCTATGCGCGAACGTGAGTATCCGTTGTTTTGCGAATCATCACGTACCTATTGGAGCTATCTCTGAGTGTCCAGTGAAATTCAGTTTTGAAAGACTTATTGAGGTAAGCGAAAATAAGACATAGAAATTCTCAGAAAAATCTTATCGTAATACAGCTAGCGAATGAATCGTACATGAATTAACTGTCATGAATATATTACACTTTCGATTACAACGAATTCTCGGTAATATCGTACGTCGAAATAAAGAGAGAAGGAATTCGCGACGCGGGAGTACAAATTTCTGCATAATTTGTTTTATATTTATATCGCTTAATTATTTGGCAAATAAATTTCGGTTAATCTTTCCGAACGATTTATTCGTACATCAATTGCAATTAATAATCATTAAACGATCGGCGTGGAGTTATAAAAACATGTCTCGCACTGCTCGAGAAAATTTGCGCGATGAAATATAAGTAAACGATACTTTAAAACGCCATAATGACCGATACATACGATAATCCCAAATATTAACGTCCAATTCGCGGTAACTTTTACAATGATATATTCATACGTGTTTCTGGCTGGCCTCCAATATACAGCCGAAAATGACGATTAAGATAGCGACGCAATTTAATTCTCAATAATTTCCAATAATTCGATGAAAATTACACCTTCCACGATTTCGACGAATTTTCGCGTAATTTTAAACTTTATAATATCATAATCAGTTTGTTTTGCCGAATAATTTTAAGTGTTATAATATGCGTTTAATAATAATAACATCGTATATGGAGTAATTTTAAATCACTATCGCATGGATATAAATAATTTGCAGAGACAACTGTTCGTCGTACAATTTGATTATATCGTTGTCAATCTTTTATTGTTATGCATTGGTATATAAGCTGCGCTCTCAATTTTGAATGAAAAGTTGCGAATAAACGCGTGCCGTTTAAGTAAATATTTTAGTATGTCGACGGCACTGAAGTCATAATCTGGACTCCGAGAAATCTTTTGTCATTCACCAGACGAGAGAAGATTATGGTTTCAGATAACGGTTCTTTGTAACGGTCACAGTATTTTGCGAAAATAACGATAATTCGCAGTCGATATTTACACGACGCAGAAATCGCACATAAGCGAGATTCCGAAAGTACCGATAAAAATAACATTAGCTGGAAAACAAAGAGTTATGAAGTCTTTTTTAACTCAAACAGTTGAACCTTACCAAACTTTATTTAAGATATTTGAGTACAAATATTTAAACGTGGTTTGTTTTTCCGTAAAACACAGTCTTTTTGACAGAGAAGACTGGACAAAGAACTTGTTTGTTCTACGTTTCAGAGTGAAAAATATTGTCGATGAAAACAACGGATATTTCGAATGGGAAACATGACAGGGAAATTAAATGCGGAACAAAAATAAATAAGATTATCGAGAGAGTTCGATTTAGTTAGAAGATTAAATTCTGGCGCCATGCTGTTTTCACGGTATTCCAGCTGGAAGTAATGTGACATTTTTATTTTGAGGAAAATGGAATTTTCGATACTTTAATATTTCCCCGAATAATGTCTCCGGGAACATTTTATGAAAGTCCCTCGTTGCATTGCAATCTCCGCGATTTCTCTACGAAAGACTTATTCGCGGAAGTCATCGCGAAAAATCAGCGTTGGTTTGCTCCTTCACAATTCGCCATAAAATCTATCCAAGCTGGCGGAACCGGATGATCATTCCGATGGACGTACTTATTGAATAATCGAACGTAGAAAGTTTCGACTTTAATTGCGTTACATAATTCACATACGCGAGTTGACGCAATCTCGAAAAATAGACCTGGAAAAATAAATTTTGTTTTATTCGTTGAGCCAATTGCAGAGTTTCTTTTAAGTAAATCACTACTTTTAAAGAGAATTAATCTAACAATAAGTTGATATTTCTTATAATTTTTTAATTTTACTTATTAATATCTTTGTTCGACCTAACTGGCCCATTTATTGCGAAAATAAATTCCTAGCACGACGTTTCGACCCTCGCTTTGGGTCCTTCTCAAGGGCAAATCTGTAAATCACAGACTGAAAATAGAGTGAGACTTACAACAATTAAAGCAAGAAAAAATCAAACATTTATACATACGTCGTATTGAGTAAAAATATATAACCAACATGCAAACATCTTTCGTGTCATTTTTAATTTTAGATCATTATTTTTCTGCTCTTAAAAAACGAATTTAACTGTTATGCTGAAATCCTTAATTTTTCTTGAATTATAATATAATAATTGACTAATTAGAAAAATTATATACAGGGTGTTCTAAAAAGGTACGGCCAAAATTTAGGGAGATATTCCTCACACCTAAAGGATGAAAAAATGTTATATGAACATGGGTGCGGAAACGCTTTTTTCAGGAGCTTCTTTTCTTTTACTTGTGGGGATATTTAAAGACAATCGTACATGCTACACCAGTGCGTGATATTCAGGATCTTTGTGACCGTATCACTGTAGGCTGCGAGACAATCCGCTATACGCCTATAGCGTATTTGAACGTGGCCGTGAATCGATGCGTCGACGTGTCAAT
>NJRQ01000177.1:87182-101194 GCA_003063805.1 Aphaenogaster ashmeadi | reverse complement strand
TTTTCTAACTTAGGCTGGTATCGAAACGAAGTCTTAATTTGAAACAGAAACAGTGTGAAGAGATCGTGCTCTGTCTCTGCGCGGATAACTGAAGAGTATGTAGTGGTACCACATTATTAACAGAAATTTTTGGCTCCCACAACCGAAAACACATTTGTTGATATGAACAGCCTTTCAGTTAGTGTAACATGAATATTCTGTTGTGGTAACAGCACAGTAACAGAAATTTTCGATTCCTCGAACCGAAAGCATTTGTTGATATAAACAGCCTTTTAGTTAGTGCAAAAGGCTTGATGTTACTGTAACTGAATCTGTACCAACTGAATATTTCTGGTTGCTACAACCGAGTTGTTTTTTCCGTGTAGTACATATTTTCCATGTCTCAATTGTGAGACAGACAGTCTGTAGATTGTGATTAGTAATTAGTAAGAATTTTAATACATTAAGAATAGTTAGATTTAAATAATAATTGAATTTTTTCGGGATAAATATCCTTGATTGAAACACGTTTGAGCATGACTGAGCAAATTCTGCTAGCAACAGGCTTTTTTTATATTATACATATGCACACTCAAATACATACATGCACATACGTACACAAAACTTATGTATATGAAAATTATATACAGGGTAACTCATTTTAAATGCCCACCTCAAATATCTCTTGAACAATACATTTTAAAGAAAAATGTTTCAAGTAAAACTTACTCTGTTTCGAGGGGGACATCTTACGATGGACACATGTTTTTTCTAGGTGAAGGTGTTCCTGAGATTTTAAGGTGACTTTTGTTTTTTTAAATGGAACCATATGATTTTCTTTATATAATATAATTCCTTCAATTATTTGGTATATAAAAGTATTAAGATAAAGTTATCAAAAAATTAATAGTTTGCGAGATATTTTATATTTTATTCTGGTATATTTTGATATGAAATATAAAATATCTTGTAAACTATTTATTTTTTGATAACTGTACTTTAATACTTTTATGCGTAGAATAGTGGGATGAATCAATTAATGTGAGGAAAACACATGGTTGTTTTTCAAAAAAGTATGTAACTGCACATTATAAATTGCATAATTTTTTTTAAAATATAAAATATCTCGTAAACTATTGACTTTTTGCTTTACCTTAATACTTTTATATAGCAAATAACTGGAGGATTTAAAAAAAATTATATAAAGAAAATCATATGATTCCATTTAAAAAACAAAGGTCACCTTAAAATTTCAGGAGCACCTCCACTTAGAAAAAACATGTGTCCATCATAAGATATCCCCCTTAATATCCTACAACTTTTGTCTCAAACGTTTTTCCATATCTAAAGCCGTTTCCGAGATCCAGGGGACTGGATCAGACTTTAAAGACACCCTGTATTTAATTTATTGTTTAGAGATGGTTGTATTTAATGAATTATGCATTTATAGGATTTTTTGCATTTTTACTCATTGCATATATTTGCACACTCGTGCTACATGAAGTATACCTAAATTCCTAGGGAAACGTTGAAACTTAAAAACGGAATACATTTTACTCTTTTCGGAAATTTTGTATGTATACATAATTCTTAATATATAATTTTGTTTCTGTACATATACATTATAAAACCGGAAACGTTACTCAGATTTAAATCTTTCATCATCTCGTGCTTTAGATTGTCAACACTACGCGTCTACGTTAATCGTCTGATACCGATGTTTGCATTATTTAATCAACGTAACTTGCTGATAACTTTTGTCACATGTCATTTCGTGCGATTCATTATGAATCTCTCTGCCAGGGGTATCGTTGTTAATATTAGCAGCAAAAGATTGGCTCGAAAAATCAGTCGATTTCGTCGATATCAAACTTATTTTGTCGTAATAACAATTATAAATAATTAATGATAAGTGATAACAATCATTTAATATTAATATATATTATAAAAGATTTTTTTAAATTTCCAATAATGTAATAATTTACACTACAATGACTTTTTTAATTGCCAAGAATTATTCTTTATCAAATACATTAATAATTAAAGTGTCAAAAATTAGCTACAAGAGTATCTAGAATATTTAAACTTTATACATATATATTTTAAATTTTATATATATATATACTTTATTTATATATAGGGTGATTCAGGACCTCTGCAATAAACTCTGAGGGACGACAGGTCTCGCAGAAAGAATCATTTTTTGTCAAGTAACCCGTCAAGTTCTCTGACGCGTCGTTTAGGTGCTACGCGACCGCTAGTTGATATTTATTACAATTATGAAAGGAATTCATCTAGGAACTAATTGTGCGAATACGCGCTGCTTTTGACCAAATTCGACACAGACCTCAAATGTTTGATAGAGTCCGTCAATCAATGTTACGACGGTGTCATGAATGCAGTCAGGTTCAGGGTAGACACTTTGAATTGAACACCTTCTGTAAATTGCATGCAAGTGTACTTGAAATAATAAATAAATAATTCATTTCATAATTGTAATAAATGCCACCACATCGTAAACATAAACATCAACAAAACCAATATACCTACGTAGATGAATTCCTTTCATAATTGTAATAAATGTTACCTAACACCTTCGCGGTCGCGTAGCACCTAAATGATGCGTCAGAGAACATGGATTACTTGACAAAAAATGATTCTTTCTGCGAAACCTATCGTCCCTCAGAGTTTGTTGCAAAGGTCCTGAATCACCCTGTATATGTTGCTCAAAGGATTAATATTGTAAATATTTCTATCACTCCATCATGCTAGAAACAAAGGAACGTTAATTTTGACGCAATCGTTCAACGCGATTTTCTTTCTTCGCGCCATTTCTTGCGCGAGTGGAACTCGAGTGTATCGCGTTCCGAAAGATTTCGACTCGTCAGGACGGATCACTTGGAACAAGGATACAGGCGAGCCTTTTTGTTTGCGACTCGCATAAACCGGTCGCTAACGTCTTAAAATAGCCTCTCTGTCATTAGTCGTCTTTTTTTCTTTCGCGACCCCTCTCCTTCTTTCAGGTACAAGTTTTATCAAGTTATGTCAGGCATCAATACTTTTCACTAATTACATTGTCTTTGATATATATTTAAATAAAAGTGTGTTTGTATACTAAGAGACAATGGCCTCAAAACTAGTTATACTGGTTTCAATAGACTTTGGATATTATATTATTTTCAACGAAGAAGAGAGAGACTGTATAATATATGCATGAAGCCATTGTTTTAGAATATACAAAGTGCATTTCCATCTAGATTTCATTGTTATTATTTTAATTAAAACTACCGAAACATTCCATCGGAATAAGGATAACTTAATCGGACGTTTTATTTCGTGAAATGACATAATTTTGTGACACAGTTCTAAATTATTTCTCGAGAAATACAATGCGTATAGTCAAAGACGTTGCAAGTGTATCGCATATTCGTGTAGCAATTATTTGTACACAAAAGCGTATGTAATGCGGAACCTTGAAGGCAGATGTTACACCTGGATTCAAGTACACCGCGACCTTACATAATTTGCAAGCTTCCTCCACCGCATTTTATCGACCGACACGAAATTACCGGGTGACATGTTCCGTCCGTATTTATAGGAAAGATTTTGCATAATCGTGTTTGCACGGCTATTACTTTCCTTCCTTTAGCATCTTTAGACATGTAGCGGCAGTTATGCATTTTACTCGGCGACCTTATTGCGTCTTAGCCACGCGTTATGTAAACTAGGACAACGATTATTGTGCTGGAAGTATCGGCGCTATTTCTAATGAAGCGAGTATGAGAATACGTCTGAATAAGGATACGTGTTATTCCATAGAACTTGTCATGACAGAAAATTTTTCCGATGACATTTTATAAACGATATTTCTTCAATAAAATCGTAATTGGAAAGCTTTTATGAAACTTTGCTTAACAAGATTTTAACATATAATGATACGGCTAAAATGAGATTCTATTAACTTAAAGTTTATTTGAGATTAATAGAAGGAGATGGTTGTGTTATCTACCTGTATCTTAGTCTAACTTAGTCCGACAAAAATCGTGCGAAAAATTTTTTATTAGTACGTTATTGGTACTTTAATTTATCAGAGGGAGAAAGAGTGTGTTCTGGTTTTAATATAAAACTATAATGCTGGGTCCGCAATAGGTGTCGTAAGCTTTAAGCTCTAAGAAATTGACCAATCACAGTCGATTATTCTCCTCATATTCGACTGTGGGCTTAACGCTTACGACACCTATTGTGGACCAGGGATAACTCTACATAGATAATTCATAACTTTGTATAAAGTATGCTCATTAGAATTTAACGTTCTAAAATTCAAATTAAAATACGCCTACTCAAAAACTTGTAGAAGAAATAAATGTATTGAATTGTGAGAACAGAAGAGTGATGCCTAGAGAATAATAGTTTTCTTTATATTATATTTTAACAATAGGAGATGTTCTCTCCTTTCTCTCTCTCTCTCTCTCTCTCTCTCTCTCTCTCTCTCTCTCTCTCTCTCTCTCTCTTACTCACTCACTCACTCACTCACTCACTTATTCAAACTTAACTTTTCTCTTTCGATATTTTATAACGTGTAGTATGAATGATTTTTTATCGACGAACAGGCAAGTAGTTGACAATGCTACCTAAACAGTTGTCCTATCTACCGTGGGACTCCATCGTCTTCAAGCACGCAAGGTGTGTCCTTATCCGCCGGTCGCTTGCGTAAAGTGCGTGCGACGCAACTGAGTGAGACGGGACAGCGTTGTTACGCTCTGATTCCGCCATTTCTGATCATTCCGACGTCTTTTATGGCGCACCGAGCAAGTACAAGGCATCCAATAGCGATTTAAACCGGCGGCCTCTCATTCCGGCTATCTGCACCTTTTTTTCATTCGTAGCGTTGCGAATCGCACATACGTGATTTACGCTTTATAAAGCGTAACACATCCTGAGCAGATTAAACTTTCCACACGGAAGTTATATTTCGACCGTGGTAAACGTTTCGTGATGTTTTACATGAACTGAATCACGTATTATTGTTAATACGTTTCGATAATCGCCTTTTAGATAACTAACTTACAATAATTAAGTCTAACATACATCCATTATTTAATCTTCATTTAATTTTATCTTTAAGTATTTAATTTTTTATAATAGTTTGTAAAGTAGCTTTTAACGCTACACAATTTTCGAATTTCGATACAGATGACTGTATGTATGGCAATAACTTTTGTTTCGCATTTGCAAAACAAACATTTTACAGAACTGGAACATTTCAACGGCAAATAAACGCCGTGTATGCATCATAGATAGCAACAGTAAAACAGTTAAACAATTTCGATGTTTTCCGGATAGGTTTTTCCCGAGTAGTTCGGACCGATGAAACACGCGCGCGTTGGAGAAAGAATAGATCCACGCGAGACAAAATTGTCGTTAGGTTGTTAGCGGCGCACCTAATAAACTACAAATTATCTTTCTCAGAGGAATTGGAAATTCAGGTCAGAGCACCGCAACGTTACGGGAGCGCGGAAGTAAAGTCGCTCCTAAGCACCGCGCCGCTTAATCGTTCAGCGAGAGAAAGAGCCTCGCACTCGCGTTTAAACTTTGTAACGCATCTTTTGTTAGAACGCGCAGATTCGGTCGGCAAGAGGAATATTACACTGAGAGAAAAATCCGTGTTTTTTCCGATCAAAAAATAACACACGGATATTACCGATCTCTTTTACCGATCTCTTTAATCGGATAAAAGCCGAAATGACTGATTAAAGATATCCGATCAAAAAGTTCCGATTAGAAAACATCGGATCAAAAATATTCGACCAAAAATTTGATCGGTAAAACTGCTGTTCCGATTAAAGAGATCGGTAATATCCGTGTGTTATTTTTTGATCGGAAAAAACACGGATTTTTCTCTCAGTGTACGAGCCATCGAGAATAAGAATTCTGTAGCTTACTCGTTGACAAATCGCAGCATGATTTTATTGTGACATGATTTAACACACGATATGTTATCATTATTTATTATAGCTTTACGCGCGGCTCGTATATAATTAGTTATATTGTATAAATTGTAATTTATTCATTATGCGTTTATTATTTTATACATGTTTCTTGTTTATAATTTGATGCTTTCACATTACGTGTTTGTCAAACTCAATACCGTCTTCTGTGCGTATAAATAATCTGCCTGAATTTTTGATGAGCTTTTTGCTCCGACCGGTTATGAGACGGTCCGGAACCAGTTTTGAGCCGCGGTGAGTGCGTGAAACGCTGCATTTGCATCAAGCGCGGCTGAAAGGGTGCCAAAGACGTGAGGTAGCGAAATATACGAGCTCTCTAACGCGTTGCGAGGGGCACGCAGAACGAGCGGGGACACGAAGATTACGATATCTTATTTTTACTCACGTCGAGCGCGTACCGACACTATAATACCGACTTTCAGGGACGGTGTTGTACGTCGCGGTGCATCCTCGCGAGACGCGGAACACGATTCGTTTCGGCGCTTCATTACCTTAAAAATGCAGTCGGGACGAGAGTGCTTTCACGATGGCGTGTAACTACGTGCAGTTTTACGGGAACGACAAACGCAGATTATGCGATAACAACCAACCGATTTAATGAAATAGGAAGCGTGTAGGAAACGCAAATAGAAAGCCAGATAGTAAATATTGTAACATAATGCGTGGTGATGGCTGCAATATTTATGTTATTTATTCTCTAGCAAATTTGGTTTTCGTATTTTATTATAAGCCCTTCAAACTCTGCATCTGTGACGTGGCATTATGGTTAACGCTTTTGTAATACAAGAAAAAAATTTCTTTTAATCTGGCGTTACTAATGAGGGATATAACAAACTCTCCAGGTATTATAATGTTATTTTCACAACTAATTTGTGTCTTTTGTTAATAAAAGAATTTTTTTTATGATTTTGAATTATACGAATTTTATTGATATAATTGAATCCAAGGACCAAAGTGAATTTAAAATATTTAAAAAATTTTATATTACATTACGTCTTAAGCTTTTAGATTAGTTGGAGTTTAATAAACACCAACTTAGTAATCGGGCTGCATATTTTCACGTACCAGTAAACGTCTTTATCATGAAGGGATTGAGACGTATTATGTCGGATTAACAAGATTCATTAATCTATTGTATATCGTGAAAGATCTACTTATCGTTAATTCTTCCGTTCTTTAGGAAAATGATGAAATTTGCGTGTTTTTATCGTTAATTAAATCTTGTTGCCCTATCGCGTATTATCTTCAGGTATCGATATCTATATGAAATGGCAATGAAAACGGTTTGCTTAAGATTAAAACGCGGCGGGGAAAATGCTTTGCCGGCGTGACTCGGTATAGACGCAATCGAATGATATTATCGTTGGCGATTGCCGGTCGCGTTGCGTCGGAGTTCGGCCCTGCGTTGCACCGCTGCACCGGCATGGAGACTATTAGAAAGTCGAGCTGTGCGAGTTACGAGCCCCGACGAAACACGGCTGAGCAGCGAATTTCATAACGAGCGGCAGCGGGATCTGTCGTTGCCGCGAAATCCACGAAGCACTTCTACGTGAAAGAGGAGAAAAAAAAACGCGACGGAAAATGCTCGCCCGCGCTATTTTCTCGTTCGCTACCCTTTACCCACATATTTTTAATACGTCGTCGTTGTTCTTCTGAAAGTTGCTACATTACAAAATCGATTTTTCGGGAGGAATGAAAGACTGCGATGTAGAAGATTGAAAATTTCCAGTTGCTTTTACTCGTGAATAATGAAATATTTTTGCAAAATCTATTTTAAATATTAATAAATATAAAAATATTAGTAAACATTTATATGCAAATATTCAATAAATATAAGAATGAGATTTTTTAATAAGAACGCGTTAAATTGAAATCGGAAATATTCCTTTGTATACGTTAATGCTAAATTGAGGATATTGGTGTTTGAATGATCAAATAGCTTTTCTTGAAGCTGAAATAAAGCCTTTCTATTAGTACCGGTGTTATTATTTGTAAATGCCGTGACTGTTTTATTCGCAACAATTGGTTCCGCCAGTTCGAAAGAGAACAACGAGACCGCGTGCATACGTGGTGCATTGCAATTGAACAATAACGATGGGTGACGTCATTGATTGACAAACGGCACGCATCGTTTGACAGCTCGCGAACTTCGGCGTTTATCGATGCAGATATAAATGGGAATGTCGATGAAATTTTTCTATGAAACGCGAGATTGATAACGTCAATGGTGCCGTGAATACGAAATTCCGTCTGACGCTAAATTTTTATCTCCCGACAACGTGACTGAAAGAATTTAGGAAGAAAGTGTGAGAATGAGTTTACTATGAATATTTGCCGTGCGCAAGAAAACAATGGACTCTCGCTTGCATCGTGTTTGCCCGACCAATGGCCGAGGATAACGGTACTCGCATAGTACTCTATCGTTACGCGATTTCTTGCGAAACGTTAAAAGTTAGGCCGGATATAGCCTGGATCGAATAAATTCCACTGTTCTAATAATAAGGATGACATAATCATATTGATATATCGCGAGAGAAATATGGATTTTTATTTATGCACCTAATTTATCTTCTTTATACAAGAGGACAAATAGGCAATTATAGAAACCGCAACCGTGTTAAAACTGTGTCTCTGATTTATGTTTTTACAATCTTTTATATTCTTAAGTTTCGTCTGACGAATTCCAAGATTATTTAATTTATTTTGCGACTTTTAAAAACTCGTATGTTGAAATTATAAACATCCAGTTTCTTGTATCTAAAAAAATTTATTGTGTTGAATTGTAAATTACGGCTCGTTTATTGCTCAGCAATAGAAAGAAATAGATTTATTGTGTTGTTTTACATGTTTCTTATGCTGGGTCGATTTATTTTTCTGGACTGACGTCTTGATCGCAAAATCGAATAATAATATGCAGAAATATTTGATAAACACTATTTACGAATGACAAACGCAATGCAGTAAATGCATGCGGTTTAAGCGTTAATGAAGAACAATGGGAAGCCTTGAGGTCTTGAAAGGACCACAAGATGGCATTATACGAGTTATAATTGCCCTTAGTAATTAATATGAACACTATTATTATCGTGCACTCGTGAATGATAATTCGCGACATCCGCAGGTCATAAATCGCAATAGTCGCGGTAAAACTGTAATATGGCATGCATTTCTATATACAATGCACATTCATCGTCCATTCTGTCATCTAGCTTTGTTTTGTGAGGCGTTCATTAAACCTGGCCGCGACCCAGACTGCAACTCTGTATCTTTTCTTGTATCTCGGGAATTCTTGGCAGCCGATCGTCAACCGGGAGACGGCACGTCGAGTGCAAGGCGCCAACACGCAACAGCTGCTTGTTGCTTAATAGCCAAATGGCCAGATTTTTCGATGCCATGGCTTCCTCCGACGCGAACGAGTTTATTATCGCTGCGACACGCATTTTTAGGTCGTGATGTAATTATGCCCGGGATTTAATACGCTCTCCATCTATATCTCGCCGCTATTTTCCAAACGAACGCGAAAAGTAAATCTCTTCTCGTGAATCCGCACAATTTGTTCACAAATCCGTGAAAATCCATGATAAAGAAGTACAATAATGGAAGATTTTATTTAACATCGGCATTTATATTTTAAGATTTAGTAATATTCAGATGACATTATTATTCGTAAAATTGCGTGATCGTGCTAAAAACTCTGAAACTCTATATATAATATCTTTGAATCAATGATTCATATATGTAGATGTCCCGGAATTCACCACATTGCTTTTTATTCGCCAACTCTTTGAACTTTAATATGGAATCGATTCTAGTTTAATGGAAATGTCGTAACATCAAATTTTCCAAATAGTCGACTGATGAAGTGTCGAGGGAGTTCTACGGATTAAGCTTTACAAATACCAAACGAATGCCAAAACCTTGTTCTTCCGGATATCCGGAGTATGAAAAACGAAAGCGAATAGCGGAACAGTAACTTGATTATATGTACCTCGTAATACATTCACTTTTCGCTCGCGGCGAATTGCTTATTTTGCACGCGGAAGTCACGGCTAAATGCCGTCGATTAACAAGATAGATTGTATAGAAAGTGATTCAGCAATTGATAATAATGATTATTCGTCCAATAATGATGTTCGCGGACGAGCTCGTCAAAGGAGAGATTAAAAGATTGTCGCTCCGCGAATAATACGATCGATACACGGCACGAGCTGTGATAAATTCAGGAGTGATGAATATTACGAAGGATCTTCATAAGCTTATTAAATTTTTTATTCGATCGTAGTCGGGATAATTTAGCGATGATCTTTGAACTTTCGCATCGATTGTGTAATATCATCGTAACAGAAGATTGTAACTTATTAAGATGTGACATTAAAATTATATGTTATTTAATCACATTATATGTCTTCTTAATTATAGCTTATACTATATATATCTTGTATTTTGCGCTAATATTATTAATCTACGATGAGGATTCGATGTAAAGAAATATAAATGAAAAACATCTGAGACACGTGTGATAATATACATATGCTTCGCATAAAGCAACTACGTGATGTTCTAAAATTAGTGTCTTTTTTTACTACAGACTCTTAAATCGATATACTTTTTCAATAAGATTATTCATTATTTTATACAGAGAGCTAATAATTGTTAAACTATTTATTAATATTTAATTATAGCTAAAAATATTTTTCTCTTTAGAGACGTCGATGGTTTTTAAGTTAAAAACCATCAGAAATAAAAAAACCTTTTGCAAACGCGGTTAGTCTAGTTAGGTTAGTTAGGCGTTATGTCTTAAAATACGAAATCTAATGCGCAGAAAAAATGTGAAATTTTTTATCTTTTCGCACAGCTGTAGCAGTCTCTCGCATAATATTATAACGCGCACGAGCGCGCGGCACATCGTTTGCGGTTTACGATTTATGAATTCATAATTACCATGATGATTATATCACAGTGTATGGCTTGGCTAGCGCCACGAAACGTAGCCAGAAAATTAATCTCTGCGTCTAATTGTCATTCCGAATTAACGGCTCGACTTCCATGGTGAAGGCCGCAGTTTCGGCGGGTGGGCTTTAATTAACGACAAAACGAAACGGCCGTCCGCCGGAAATCACGCGCATCGAATAAGCCGATCGATTGGCAATCGTCTTAAAGAATTGCTCGCCGCAAATGGTACTACGGATCGATAAAGCGCATCGATTGTATAAGGATAATGCGTTTAAATTCCTGCGACGATGCCGATGTACGCGCCACGAATACGTGTATCTCACGTTTCAAGTAACGTTGTCCTTCGATTACGGTCGCAATGTGGCTACGAAAGGGCAGACAATGATTCAATAAGCCTTTGAAATTTCCAAGAGAAATTAACACACTTTAATGTTTCCTAAATTAAAAATTATTTAATTATTTTCTTAAATCATCGATAATCAGTATCATCAGTTAATCAGTATCACTGTTGGTCAATAATTAATATTATCCCATAAAATTAGTAATCGATATCGCATAATTGTTTACATCTTTTAATTTAGAATTTTAATTAATTAGCTATCTAATTGTGAACTTCATTCATTTATACCGTGATGTAGTAATTAATTGTTATCACATTCAATCGTGATATCTAGATTTCCTAGAAAATATATAAACGTAATTGTTGCAACTGGAAATGAAAGCTTATTATGGCATAAAAAATATTTTATTAGTCCAAAAAGTGACGAAATAGTCTGGTTAATGATATTTTCCTTGGACCTTCGCAATCCTTTGATACTAACAGAAGAGTGTTGTTTTGACCTCGTTTACTAGTTCCTTCTTGAATTGATTGAACACAGGTATCAATTAGGCGGAAGCCTAGATGTCCTCGATTCATGCTGTTTTTCGAAGCGGAAGCATCTAGCTTTCCATCAAGAAACGCACCGAGGATACGCGATCCGAATAAAAATCGCTCCTTCTCTTTATTTATTTATATCCTATTATTAATACCTAGCACGTACGAGGTTTTATTCCAGAAACAAAGAAGATATTTTATTAAATATTTATGTTATACATACTATATGTATTCTTCAAGACGCATCTCGAAATATTTATATGTTTGTTCGTAAAATTTGTTTATATTATAAAACAGTACATTTTTCACAAAAGTAATTTCAACGTATACGTCAAATGTAGAGTTAAATTTTCGATGTAACGAAATTCTTAGAATTTCCGTAATAACGAAATTTCATGTTCCGTCTGTTCTTTATGTCCTTCCTCTTTTTCCGCTTACGGTTGTCGGCATTTCCGCTTAATTTGCAGGACGATAATACGGAGAGTACATTGCACGATTGACGCTCCGTGTACAATGGAATTTCCACGTTTCTTTGAATCACGGCCGGTAATTTTGATCAACGGGAAGAAAAAAATCCCGTGCCAGTATGAATTAAGAACGATTAAAATGTCAATTACAGTGACGAAAGCAATTGCCAAATATAGGAGGAAATAATAGTAATAGCTAGGATAGAATTGATTGATCAGAAAATAATTTCAAATTATTGAACTTTGAATAACTTTTTTATTATTTATCTCGCACTTGGAATATGTCCTGAAAACACAATCGTTACGCAATTAATTGTTATCTGTCTTCATCCTCACTGTCTTCAATTGAAATATCCAACAGTTTAATCTTTTTAAATACGTTTCTGTGTTCGCTATAACTTCTAATGATTATAGTATTTTCTCTAGTGGGACTTCTTTATCGTGTTTTATTTTTATCCGACTTGATTAGGTTATTAGCGATACTTTTTATGTTAGACATAGTACTTCAATCACGTTCGTTCGATCGGCCGCGGCGTATCGAACGGCATTTCCGCGACGGCTTCGATCTCGCCGCGACAGTACCATACGGTACATTACGTCGATTACATTATATGGGCGAGGTTACGTCATAAAGTAACGCGGTTTGTGGCACACGAGGCGGCACAAATCGAGTTTATCCTTTGCGAATTCCCGGAGCCCCGCCTCGTTAAAACAACGCCGACAGCCAGCAGAGTTTCCGTCTCGGCGTTGTTCCCGAACAACCTGATTGCCACACACAGATATACAAACACAGAACACACACACGCGGAACACATACAACGCATACACACATTCCGTACTCTCTTTCCTCCGTAAAGTTTGTCTTCCGGTGACGGAGTTTGGCGTAGATATCGATCCATCGTTGTCGAGGACAACGAGTTTCATCCTTGCGGTTCCGGGACGATCGTTAAACGAGTCGGACAACGATGGGGAAGAACACCTCTCCGCGTTGTTGCCCGATGGAAACACCGATGCTCGTCTGGTGTTTGCTTTGCCGGCTCGTTAACGGAGAACGGGGGAATCCTCGTCTTCGTTTTATCGAGTTTCCTTCGTGCCTGCCGGAGACGGATTTAGAGCCTCGCAAACGTGCGACTGAAAGCATTTTCCATCCTATCATTGAAACATGGACAATTTATCGTTTTAATGCTAATCATAATAATTAAAGGTACGATAATATATTCCAGACACAATGAAGAAACGCGGATAGCAGATGCGTAATAATACGAGTTGCTTTATGAGCTATGAAACACGGACAACGATATCGATCGATTTGCGCGTCACAAAGGAACTTTACGAAGCCAATATCGTGCCGCGTATCATTACAAAAAAACAGTATAAACCGTATAATAGCGCGATTATCGCTTGCGTCTATCGTCGGGGCAGTAGCGTTACCGTCCATGAAGGAATACTGTTTATTGCCCGTAAATCTTACGAGCGATTCTTCCAAGTTCTTCGGAAATATTAACAATAACACCCGTCTGGAATAATAAAAGATTTCTTGCGATTGCCCGTATTTGCGGAAGAGACGTGCATAATAAAGTCTCGCCGGCGTAAAATGCTGAATTTAATTCAGATCGGATGTTCAATACGGATTCGAGACGTTAAGCGGCGCGATGTACCGCGAAAGGAAATCATTTTGGCACGATGCCCCGTCTCGCCAATTTGGCGGCGTGGTGGCTTTATGAAATATGA
>NJRQ01000177.1:71376-81912 GCA_003063805.1 Aphaenogaster ashmeadi | reverse complement strand
AAAATTTGTAGTGAATTTTGCGGCAAAATATAACGAAAAATTCTCTCCGTGTAGTTATCGTTTTACTTATGAAAAGTATTAACATATAAAGCTAGTTCAACATAAAAAATGCGATATTTAAGATTATGAAATTTAAAAAAAAATTGCAGTATAACTGACAAATATTTTGTATACGAGAATTGTTAAAAAAAATAGATATAAAATATTTACCGTTCTTCTATCAAGCTTTCTATTTGATAAGTTAAAAAATTGAAGTTTTTTAAAGGAAGGAATTGAAAAAATTTTTCTTAAATATGGAAAGAAGAGTATACCGAAGTAGTGTAATATCCGTAGTGGTAATTCTACTTCGATTTTGCTGAAATTTCGTTTTCACTTTTGTTTGATAAATATGCAATATCTAACCAAGCTCTAATGTTATTCTCCTTTAATATTCATACGATAAATATAGCACATTTTGGCGTCGATCTGTGTTTTAAATCATCGCCACTGCATAGCAGTGTTTGAATGAAACCGTATGAAACTGAGAAAACTTCAATAAGGAAAACCCCTGTGAAAAAAATCACTTTGTCATACATGTTGCACGCAGTTGCCTACTTGCAGGCGCTATTATTGACTTGTAACAATTCAAACAAGAAAAGTGAAGAAATATTTTTGAAGCACCGATTGTTTTATTGCACAATTCTCTGAAATGAGTAATTGCATCATTCTTTTATTGCCTTTCGATTCTGTTACATATTCGAACAAACTACGTGGTCTTGTTAATTAAAGAGAAGTTCAAAGATTGATTGGTAAATCCGGTGTACATATAAAGTAAATAATTCCAGGAAGAAATATCATACACATATATATAAGTTTGCGGCTCGGGCTCGGAGAGATTAAAAAATTCCAATATTGCGTATCAACGGGTAAATATTTCAGGACGCGGTTGTGTGTTTTCGCTGAAGGCCCGGTCGATTGGCTCGTGCTACGAATTTATTATTTATATCTCCGATGGCCGAGAATTCGCAGCGCAGTCGCTTATTAATTCTCGTTCTCTCGACTCATACCGCGATTTTCATAATTGACATAATGCACAATTAACATAATGCTATGCACTCTCTCATCGCGCAATCGTGAAGTACGTACGTTCTCAGCAAATACCGTCTTTCAGCGCCCGCCGCGAAAAATCGCGAACGTAACTCGCGACACCGCGAAGTGTTACGTAAATATTTGTTTTTTGGCGAAGTATTGCCCGAGCGTGAAAGCAACGGGCGTAAACAAGGGCCATCGGAATTGTGCCAAAGCTATTTATACCTTGTCCGTTTATGTTTACCCGGAAAACGGCGCGCGCCGTTAGGTCACTTAATTAAATATCGTTCGACAATTCATTTTATTCCTATCCGGAATGTCGCACGTTAATATTAATTCCAGACTGTTTCGATGGCTAATTATTGGCATACCGACGTGTACGATTTAACGTAATTTATGCTGCTTAATCACCAGTAAAATCTAACTTCGCACAAATTGCGAAGCCCATGCGGTCGAACGATTAAAATGAATCACATCCGAAAGCACGGAGCGTTGTATTTTGTACATTGTTATTTCCCGCTCGCTTCTGTATTCAAATATACGATGTAAAGTTCTGAATTTATATCTTCCGAAACATTTTCTCTCACAAGCTTTGTTTAGTTTACGTGCGGGCTTTTTGGCTCATATTGCTTCGAGTTACTAGCGAGTTGCTAAATATTACAGCGCTAAGCGTAAGAACGACTGCAATTCTATGAAAACTTTCTTAAACTTTAATAAATTTGCTGAAAGAATCCAATCTCGTTGTTTAATTCATTGGCAGTGTGAATAATTTGATTATCCATCCAGTATAAATAATATGTTTCTCTTCGAACTTCTTGCTTGTGATATATTATATTACATAGAATAATTTAAATTAGAATTTTTTATTAAAAACCGATAAAATCTCTTATTTATTTCTTTGCGAATAATTTTGTTAAGCTGCAACTAAAAGAGGAATGAATTCCGCTTGTTAAATCGACCAGATTTAACGTGAGAAATTCACAAATTAGGATATTTCTGTAAATTACATTTTATTGCGCGAAAAAAATGCAAACACACGTGGTTTCGAGAAGAGAGCGAATTTCTCGACGTTTCGGCAAACGAGGGACACTGTTACGAAGCGCGTCGCTGATAACGAGCGAACCCGCTAAGCCGCGTCGAATGTAATCGAATTAAAACGTCGGATGCAATTAGCGCGGCAAGAGACGCAGCCTCTCGCATATGCGCGAGTGCGCGCACAGACGTTACTTCATAAATTGACCGAATCGAGTGCGGCCGCTGCCGCACGAAGTGCGACTGCATTTCCGCGATTCACGCGCACGTCGCAGATGGCATTTCTCGCAGCACGGATCGCGACATAACAAAGCTGGCATGTGCATCCAATAGAATGCATTACGATCAATAGTTTTCTAATGATTACCACGATTAGATTTTCTGAATGTGTTATTTTTGACTGCGAGCGTTTTGCTCCTGCCGAATTGCTTTTTTCACCCATGCTTGTTTTTAGTTCGATTTGACAGTTTCTGCCGTACGTTTGGAATGAGATTTTTACTTAAATCGAAGACACGTTTTTACGCAAGAATGAATATTAAAAAAGTAATGCTATTGCGTTAATTTGTGTACATTTTTATCTATTTTACAACAAGAGAAGAGAATTTTGAATTGTCGGATATTTCAGTAAAATTAAAAAAAAATTTGTTTTGCAAACAGAATGAATTAAAACTATTCTGACAAACTGTGAAAAACACGCTATACTTGATAAATTGCATGTTCATACATTACGAATTAAAATGTCAAGCACGCAAGATCCCTCATTAAATTCTACGAGAGGTTAAAATACTTTAAGTGCTCTGCGTGGAAAACAGTTTTCCGGGTAGAAATTACTTTCCAAGCGTACTGTAGTTAACTTTTTCTTTCAATTTAATTATGATTTTAGTTTTTTTTTAAGCTCCTGCGCACGTAGATTGCATGTGTTTTCACCACCCTTGTTTTGGATTGTTTGTTGCATCCCAGGTCCAGGCGAATGTCCCAGGATGTCACAACCTCGAAATCGACGGAAAACCTCTCAGCGTCTTATTTCAGGTATGCAAATCATCATCTACACATATCATCATCTCGTCACTTCTCTATTTTCTCTGGACTTCAACAGTAAGAACTAAGTATTATAAATAGTTATGATTTCATTATTATCGTTGACGTTTGGAATGTAGTATGATTGTGCATTCTTTATCTATACAGGGTGTCCGACAAGTCACTAGCCAACCAAAAGGTGGAGGTAGATTGGGTCAAACGAAAAGGAAAAGTCATGTACCATTTTGCAAAAATCGCAATAATTATTGAGTAATTAATTAAAATAGGGCGAACTCCGTAAGCATGTAAAATGGCTTATTTGTTAAATATCCTAGCAACGGTGAGCATCATCTGAAAGATACTGCGCCGGAAAATAATTGTCACGCAGCGAGCGGCGAGCAGCGCTCGTTGGCTCACAATCAGACATTTTAATTAATTACTCAATAACTATTGTGATTTTTGCAAAATGGTACATGAATTTTCTTTTTCGCTTGACCCAATCTTTGACTCCACCTTTTGGTTGGTTAGTGACTTGTCGGACACCTTGTAGAAACGCACGTAAAATTTTACATAAAAGGCACGTAAGAATGCAGTCGGAGATTTTAAAGTAAAATCTTCAGTTTTTCGAAAGCGTCGTTTTTTTTCACCGACGGTAAGTCTTGCGGTAAGATGACCGCAAGAGAAATTTATATAATAACGCGTGCTACATCTCTCTCGCTCGATGTCTATTAGAGAATTCTGTGTTTCTGAAAAGTAAAAACCAGAACGATCCTAAAGAAAACCAGCAGAAATGTTGCTTACAGCAATGAGCCGTTGCTATGACATAACGCAAGTTCATTCACCGACTTTTTCATTCGCGTTTCTTTCTTTTTTTTTCCTCTCGCGACGCGTTGCACTATGTCGCATTATTCAGACCCGTTCGCAGGAATCTCATTGGGCTTTATCTTTGTCGGCCACGCGTCCGTAGACGACGCGACTTATGGAGGCAACCTGCACGGTACACGGTTCGTTGCATCGTGAAATTGCGTTTTGTTATGGCTAAGCGAGATTGCCTCCACTAAGCTGAGCGTTTTACAAATAGTGCCGCGCCAAACTATTAGCGTCTACCCGCGTACGTCCCACAATACGTTCTGCGAGAATAAGTTGACGAGTGTGCTCTCTCGACTCTATTTCCGAATGTGCTAGCGACTCGATTCCATTCCAGGGACGTAAACTGCAAATAGAAATACTTTTTCATTACCCGATCTTCTCGCGCGTTTGTCTTCATTACGCCGCCCGCGTCACTTTACGACATTTTGAACCATTCCGATCTTCCTTTTTTAAACGATTTTTTTAGACAAGTTCTACAATTCGATATTTTGTAGTTTTGGAATGGAAATTGCAGGGAATTTTTAAAGTTAATTTTAAAAAAAGCGCATGGAATGGAGCGCCTGCATCTCGACTAATTCTCGTTTTATTCTATCACCTCCGATCTATTTTTGCAGATTTCGCTTTGCTTAATCAAATTTGTTGCGCAACGAGCTCGGGATATAAACGAGAGTAAAGCTAATTAACGACCACGTTTACTCTATTACAGGAGCAAGAGCCGTAGCGTGGATCATGGATTTACGGCACCCTTCGATTTGGATGCTCTGCGGAACAAGGTCGAAGGACGTTTCGAATCTGTGGATAAGCTCTCGAAAGGTGAGTACATGTTATTACATTATTAAATAATTGAAACCGTTAATTATGTCGGATATTTTGCGTAAAAATTCGAAATATCGCACACGAATTCTGTTTAATCGTGAGCGTTATTACAACTCGGTCACTTCAGAGAAAGGACGTTAATCTTTCTCTTAACAAAATCGTAGATGTTAATTATTTCTTTTAGACATTTTAGGCAGATAATTCATTCGTATTCGGTATTAACCCTTACAGGGACAGAGACACATATACGTCCTACCTTTTCCTCCTCAGTTTTTTTATGTTCTTTTGATATTTAACTATTAATATGCACATATTGATATAATTTATACTTTTAAGAAACTATAATTTTCTAGTGATATTTTAATCAATTAAACAATATGCTCTTAGTTGTAAACAAATTAAGACGAAAAACGCGATTTTTTTTTAATTAATGGGCTGCACATAAACTATTAAAGCTAAAAAGCTGCAAATTTAAACAAATGTTAAGTACACATTTTGTAATAATTTATTGAGAATTTTTTATGTGCTTTTTTTTAATAAAAAAACTTTTGAATATGTGAAAGTACTAAAAGTAAGTGTTTTTTCTTAGGAAAAAGCAGTTTGTTGTGTATAAATAATAAAATATTTGATAAAAATTACTTTTTTATAATAACAATAATTCTTACAAAGAATAAAAGAGAATAAAAGAAAGCAAAAATCAATATGGCGAATAAATTCACCAAATATCTTTCAATTACTCTTCTATAGTTATGCACGATCTTTTATGCTTTTTGGACCGCTGATTATGAATCTTGGATTAAATTTTGAAAATTATAAATGACGTAACGACCGAAAAACCTTCAAAAATATAATTAGAACAAAAATGATCACCAATATAAAAAACTTGTCCGTCATATTGGATCCGCCATTTTGAATTTCTAAAATTTGACTTCAGATTTGTAATCAGAGACCCACATATAAATACAAATGTTAATAAAAATCCGTCCAGTAGAAAAAATGTGCTCTTTAAAGGGTTAAACTGGAAAGCGATCGAAAACATATCCCGACCATTTACGATTTTAATATATTAAATATTTAATATTAAGCGGCCGCGGCAATTTATCTTTTTACTTTCGAACGATACGTCATTGTACGACACATGCCCTTTCTGTGATGATCGATTCGATTCGCTGCGTCGCGCTATCGAAGATCGTTTAACATGCGACGTCCGCCGACGTCGCGCGCGGATTCACGCGCTCGATCATCCACGGAATATCCGACGCGGAAGTTCCGGGTGACGTCGCCCGACGACGGGCGAATTGGAGAGGCTGACCATGATGATGGCGCGATCTATACCGGACGAAGGTCTCAGGGACCCGGGCTGTTTCGACGAATCAGCCGCGCGCAGCCTTACTCGGGCGAGTTACATTGACTTACTTTCTCAAAGTGGCACAAGTGCCACGTGTGATCGATCGCCCTATCTCGCGCATACTTCGAATCGACGCGCGTTACCAATACCACAGTGTAGCCCGAGAGCTTAATGAAGACTAATTGACGCGCGGGATTAAGAATAAAGTGGTGCGGTAATTAATGGAACAGCGTTTCGATAAATGGAACGCAGATCCGGACGCGAGAGATCGACAGGATTACGAGCAAGTGGCGAAACGATCGTATACGTTGTCGCCCACGAATGATTCTCAATCGGGATAATGGATAATTCAGGCGGAAGATATATAATGTAGATGCTCGTTTTGTGTGACCGAATGAAACACAGATTTCAATCCTGAGCGAGCCTAGTGATTGCTCTAGTGATTGAAGTATCTCTTTACCGTATTTGCCAAGCGACTTTAGACAATTATCGCGTAAAAAAGCGATAATTTATCGTTAGATAAGTGATTGGCAGATTGGTGATTATGCAGATTAGAACCTAGTTATTATCGTATTATCGTACTATAATTTACTTGACATTTCAGTCACTTGTTAAAATAAGCGCGCGCATTTACGATTTTCATCACTTTTACGTTATATTTACACACTTATTGCACAATGAACGGACTTGAATGTAGCGTCTCAAATCGCTATTGGCGTCATCGTGCCGCGCTCCATTTCGCGCACGCGAAATTGCCACGAAAATTTAGATTCTGTCGTTTTCGACGGCTTCGTGCGCAGTTTATTAAATCCGCTTCAAGTACGCGAGCAACCCAGATACCAGCGCGAACATTTGATTCATTTGCCGTGCATATGCACGCGGGTGTGGCTCTAATGGGAGCGGAGGGTTCACCAAGGGACAATTGTTTCCAACTATCGTTAGAAATTTATCTCATTACCTGCACCAGCCGTCTGTGGAATTGCACGTCTGAGAAATAATCCGGCCAATCTAGCCTTCTGCTCTCGAAGTTATAGTTATTGCTCGCAACGTATTATTAATCGAACGATTTCCGGATGGATAATTTTTTCACAAATTGTTTTATTATTATTAATCATTTTTTTATTTATTGAAATCAGACTAAACCAGTTACATAGCAATTTGAAGAAAATAAATCTGTCGAATATTTCGTGTTACATTAATCATTTAATTTCGTTAATATTTTAACGTTATTATCATTACATGTAGTTGACTGCATTTTTAAATTCATTTTTCATGATCGTTTTCCGTGACAGAAATCGTACGAGAGAAAAATCGCGAGAGTGCAGCGATATTCCGAGCGCGATGCATTCGTCGATTGCATATTGACGTTTTTATCGGGGTTCTCTCTCGTCGTATCCATGCATACATGCGACTGTTTACATTGTAACGACACTAGTTGCGCATAGGCTGTACAAACGTTTATTCCCGATTATGCCATGCACGAATATTAAGCGAGGCTTTGAAAGTTTCTCGGAAACGGCGGGGCCGGGACGCGTGACGGCCAAGAAATAAACCGGCGGAAACTTATTCGCATTAACAAGTGTATGCCGTGATTTATAAATCCCAAACATATGTAACCTTAGCCTTAGCCCGGCGTGTTTAAATATTCGTTTCTGCATTCTCCGTCTCTTCCAACGCAGAACCTGTTTTATGTAGGGTTGCCATAATAAAATTTTCAATACTAGGACTCATAAGCCAAAAACCCCGGACTTTTCGCTTGCAACCCCGGACGCATACAAAAATGCGAATAGGTTAGCAAAAATTGGTTAGAATAAACAATAAATGAATAATTATTTTACATCTCGTTTTCAATAGTACTTAGAATAAAATGCATAAATTAAACATGTTTTTCATTTAAAAAAAGTTTTATTATTAGGTATCTACCTTATTGTACCTATACCTACGTGCTATATTGTCATTGGTATTTTTAAAATATCAATAAAGTAACAAATAATTATGAAATATATTAAAGAACCAAATCAGCACAAAATTATTGGTTTTTATCAGTAAATTGAAGTGATTGAATATGATGTGGTTAATTAAATCTAAAATGCAAAATATTTTTAGAAATTTTTTTAAACCTTAAACCCCGGACATTCATAATTACCCCGGACACATTCGAAAAATCCCCCGGACGTCCCCGGACGCCCTAAAAAAGAGGACGGTGTCCGGGAAAAACAGGACGGATGGCAACCCTAGTTTTATGTGATTGGGCGAAAAGCGTACGTATCTAGGACCCGATTGCTTCTTGTAGTTTTGATAGAGACGCTGTCGAAAACAATAGTCGCAATCGATACTTTTCAACGATATGTTTCTATTTTGATAGATAATAGAGAATAAAATTATGATACTGGTTTCGTTTTTATCAACAGCAAGAATGATTCAAGTAGTATTTCAGGCTCGACATCCGTGTATTCTAAAGTTATATATATTTAATAACTATATATTAAATATGTATTAAAAGTAATTATTATACATATATACAGTACCGCTTAAAAGTTTGGAGCACTCTATAGTTTCTAGATAAAAACACGATTCTTTACAGATACAATTATTTTATTGAAGATATCAATTTTTATTTTTGAATGTATATTATTGGAATAAAATTTAAGATTTAAACATCATAAACTTTCGTACATTTACGACGTTAGTAAATAAAATTGATTAAACTTTCGTTTCAAAATTTAGAGATGCTCCAAACTTATGAGCGGTAGTGTATGTATATAATTTAAATCATAGATATATATACATACATACATATATATATATATAATTAAAACAATATATATTTATTAAACTAAAATAATATATATTTTAGTATATATAATAATTTATATAATTATATATGTAATTATAATTATAATACTAAAACAATATATATACATATATTTAATTATTTAAGTTATATACGTATATATGATAAATTATTTTTAATATATTGTTTAATATATTATATTAATATATATGTATATATATATATAATAATTTTTGTATAATAGTAATAATATTAATTATTTTGTGATAGGAAATATATATAGCTATAGTGATACTTTAACTCGTAAAATTGTGGAGATACTATTAATGTAAGGGCTATTAATTTTGAAAGTCATGTTTGAGAATGACATGAAATTACATTTGTCTCTTATTCATATATTCGTGTTGTTACAGCTCAATAATTTATTCGCCACATGCCGCGACTGGTGAACGTATCGAACATCTCTGTCGCATGAGACCAATTATCCGAACGATCCTTCGGGACTCGAAAATTGTTATCTCCGTTATGTAATGATACCAGAGACACGCCGCGCCGCGACGATTCGATCGGCTGACACAAAACTAGGATTGTTCTAAACCATTTCATCGTAATCTACATATCTGATTGTCAGACGCTTTTTATCATTAACAATTTAATAACGCTCGTAAATATCGATTCACGAGAATTTCACGAAGCCGATCTCATTCGATATGTTTTGAGAATCCATCCGGGGATTAATCTCGTAATTAATTATCGTGCGATTTATGCGGCATCTTCGATGCCGATAAATAACGGTAGTTGAATAGTCCCGCCAAGAGTGACGTCACCCGATCCCATCATGGCGATCTATGGATCAGTCGCGCGGAGTCGGTCGTCGCGGTCGTGTTTGTTTCGTTTGTAAATCACGAGGTGTTCGTTGTTCGTGTCGATCGGCGCGATGTCGGTGTCGCTCGGATTTGGGCGTGCATCGCGATCGCGATCGTTCCTCTTCACCGCCGCGCCGATCGGTGACATCCGACCACCTCCGCGAGTGCGCGGCGCGCTAATCATTCACGTGATCGTGACACCTTCTCGCGCAGTGTCAGCCGCGCGCGGATGACGTTTGCCTCGCAACGCCCGAGGATCGTACCGGGAATTACGGAGCGTCGACGCCAGGAGTTCTCTCTGGTCTTGGTTATCACACTCGCGCGATAAGTGCCGTTGCTGAGCCGGGGATTCTCTCCTTGCGCGCAGTACGTTTCTATTGTGGGACGCCGTCGCGTCGGTCCGCATCGCTTCGCGCCCGCGGATGTTTTTCGCGAATGTCTCGAAAACGACCTCTGCGTTAAGCTACAGTGAGTGTAAAAAGTATTCGTACACTAAGCATAATTTTCTATAAATGCATATATTTTTATCTTACTATATTTTTTATGCAAGCTGATACATACATCTGATTTTGGCATGTTTCAAGTACCAGATACAACAAAAAAACATTACCAAAACTTTAACATAATCTTAATTTAACAAGATGATGTCATGAGTTGTCCAATACTGGTGCACAAAAAGTATTCGTACAGCTAAAGATTTCAGGGAAATTTTTTGTTTGTTTACG
>NJRQ01000177.1:52765-64732 GCA_003063805.1 Aphaenogaster ashmeadi | reverse complement strand
TTAGTCCAAGATAACAGAGAAAAATAAAAATGACCACAAATCCGCGCGCTTTCCATTTATCTAATTAGACTTCGCGCTGACAATAGACGTTAGTTGACACCTATCGTTTACGGAAATGAAATGCAGCAGTGTACTATTTCACTGACACTATGATTGGTTGATGCGAAATATTAAATATATAGAAGATTTGGGTGACAAGGAGTGTTCGTTTTCTGGCGACTACGAAAAAAAGTCGAGAAATGCGATGATGCTCCGACTAGGAGATGTCGATGGCGATGGAATTTGACGTTCCGGTCATGATGGACTCGCAATGGGAATATGCGGACTACGAGCCGAGCAACATTTATATCTATGAGAAGGAATTTCATGATTATGTCGTGTACTACGTAGCGCAGGATGATTCACGACTCTTCTCAGACAGTTTGCAACGGACCTCAAGTACAGGTACTCGGAAAATGTGAAGAAAACGTGGCGAAAAATGCGTTAAAATGAATACAAAGTATCATTCGTGCGTTACGCGTTTCTCGCGCTTACCCGCGCGAAATAAATGCTTCGTCAACTTCGGCTCTTCGTAGCCAAGCATCGCTGTTTTGAAAGCGGCTCTTCAATAATATTTGCTTTAATTTCTTTCAACTTCTAAAAGTGTAAATTGTTTCAGTTTCACTTCGTTAGCAAGCCCGAGAGAAATTATTTACTCTGTTACTTGAAATGTGCGCGGGTGATACTTTTGGTGAATCACTCGTTGTTTAAGTACTACGTCGAATTCATATTATAAACAGATATATTTCTTGCGTAGTTATAGAAAATTGTTTTCTTTATAATCACTAATCTCAGTATGCCGCAAATGAAGATATAATTGAAGCCGGAAAGATATAGTACAGCCTTGGCCAAAAGTATTGGGCACCTATATTTTTTCATTTATCTGAAATTCTTTTACCTGTATTGTTTCCTATTGGTTACCAGCATTATACATAAGTTTAAAGGGTTCTTGAAACAAAGAATAATTCCTGTCTCTTATACACATCTAGATGTGTATAAGAGACAGGTTTTATACTTTTGAGTAAAATGAATTTTAAAGTTTGTTATTTCCCCTATACCCGAATGTTCTACCTTCATTTTTTCACTGATTAATACAGTTTTTAATCCAAGATGTACATTGTAGTATTATTGATGTTTGTAGTATCTCTTAAACGCTACAAAATGACGTGCGCGCGCGACCATATCTCATTTTAAATTAAACTGACATTCCTTGTTTTTCCCCCCGGGTCTTCATATATATATACCTACGCATTCGCAAAATAATTAAAACAATCCGGATTTATCTTTTGAAATAATATCGCTCAGTCTAATACTCTGCTCCTGTATCTTAATTTTACGAAGACGATTCACATTATAATAATAAATAAATTTACGTGTGTGAGAGATAGATTCATTACTTATAAAAAAAATTGTACCACTCATATACATGGTACGCATTCGCGAAAGAACTAAAATAGTTCGGGTTTATTTTTTGAAATAATATCACTTAGTTTAATACTTTACTCAAGGCTCCCTGTATCTTAATTTTACAAAAACAATCAACATTATAACAGCAAATGAAATAACAACGTGTGTCGGTAGACTGATTGTCGATCTGTCTCTTATACACATCTAGATGTGTATAAGAGACAGCTTCTCAGACAGTTTGCAACGGACCTCAAGTACAGGTACTCGGAAAATGTGAAGAAAACGTGGCGAAAAATGCGTTAAAATGAATACAAAGTATCCTGTCTCTTATACACATCTAGATGTGTATAAGAGACAGGTAAAAAAAGATGTAATATTACTTCACTATTTATGATGGAAACTTACAAAATCACGTATTTTCACAATAATAATTGTTGTAAAAATACATGATTTTGTTACGTTTCCGTTATAAATAATGTGACTTTTACACTTATTTACATATAATTTTTACACTTGTTTTTGTAATTTTACATACTTTTTTTCGAGGGGTAAACCGCTGACCAAAATTGTGTACACCAATGCCTAGTAATGCCCAAAATTGGGCATTACTAAGTACACAAAGTACACTAAAAGTACACGAAAGTACAATAAAAGTACACAATTTTTGGGCATTACTAGTGAATTTTTTATGTAATGCCCACTAATATGCCCCAGTAATGCCCACTAATGCCCCAAATCTGTACACCGCAATGCCCTCAGCGGTTTACCCCTCGCTTTTTTTACTACAGTGTATATTCTTTTTCGAAGATTGGTTTGATGGATTTAAATAAAGTTAAATGATGTTTTTAAATTAACAGCTTTTTCATTAATATAAGATAGAATATATCGGATGTGAGGAGTGAAAACTTTAAAAGAAACTCATTCAAGAAGCCGTTTCGGTTCACGTGTGTTCCGCGTCGATCGCTTTAATAAATATTAATTAATTTCGCACGTGCGCGCCATCTGCGACGTGTGTGAGACACGATGAAATATGCAAATCTGTAGAAGTGTCAAGTCCACGGCGTCGCGCTGTCGTGCCGGCTAAAATAACGTTTCCGCAGCCATCCCGAGCTTATTGCGCAATGGCGCGAATTGAATGCCAGTTAAAATTGAGCAAAGTGTCTGAATCATTTATCGAAGGCCACGGAGAAGAAAAACAAACCTTTCAGATTGCTCGTCGCGCGATTCTTCGCTACTCTTGTCACGTTTGCTCGTGGAATACAATAGAGAAAATCTATTATCCCCTCGGCCGGCCGTTGTAGAAAATAATAGGAAACGCGGCCGTTCAATTATGATATATGAGTAATCTGGCATTGGTGCTTTTAATAACTTTTGTAATTATATCAGTCATTATATATGAAGACCCGGGGGGGAAAACAAGGCATGTCAGTTTTATACTTTTGAGTAAAATGAATTTTAAAGTTTGTTATTTCCCCTATACCCGAATGTTCTACCTTCATTTTTTCACTGATTAATACAGTTTTTAATCCAAGATGTACATTGTAGTATTATTGATGTTTGTAGTATCTCTTAAACGCTACAAAATGACGTGCGCGCGCGACCATATCTCATTTTAAATTAAACTGACATTCCTTGTTTTTCCCCCCGGGTCTTCATATATATATACCTACGCATTCGCAAAATAATTAAAACAATCCGGATTTATCTTTCGAAATAATATCGCTTAGTCTAATACTCTGCTCCTGTATCTTAATTTTACGAAGACGATTCACATTATAATAATAAATAAATTTACGTGTGTGAGAGATAGATTCATTACTTATAAAAAAAATTGTACCACTCATATACATGGTACGCATTCGCGAAAGAACTAAAATAGTTCGGGTTTATTTTTTGAAATAATATCACTTAGTTTAATACTTTACTCAAGGCTCCCTGTATCTTAATTTTACAAAAACAATCAACATTATAACAGCAAATGAAATAACAACGTGTGTCGGTAGACTGATTGTCGATAGTATCGATTTTACATGGTTGTATTAGCGTTACAACTAATTAAATCAAGAAATCGCGATGTTATTAAACAATATACTCCTAATCGAGAGAGAAGATTCTAATCCCACTTGTCTTCATGAGACAGATTCTAAAAGCAATGTCACAACAGAAACGTCGTGCCCCGTCGCCTCTCACAATCAGTCGCCCATCTTCTGAAGTGCGATTCTCGCGCTGCTCCCTCCGTCCGCGACCGAACGAATGTTTAAATTGACAATGATTAACCGCGTTTGTCTTGCGCGCAGCAGGTTCAACCCCCGGAATGACTTTTGCGTGAGCCGTCACGTGTTTGCTGCTTCGTTTATCATCGAGTCGCACTCGCCACGGTGCAGCTGGCTGCACTGGCGGTTGAGTAATGCAGTCGGGTGGGCGGACTGCAGAAATTAAATTTAACCGTTACTTATCTCCTCGAATATTTAACGCTTTGCGTATCGCGGCTATTTCTTTTTTCCTCAAGAATGTAGACCGATATCGACAATCGACTTTGTCTCACGAAGACTCGACAAAGATTCTCTAGACGTTGACCTTATCGAAGAAACACTATACTTACAATTAAGATAACGACGTATATCTCTTTCATGCTACAAAATGGTATGCATTTTGCCGCAGCGAGGTTTGCCGTCTTGCATTCTGTTGCTATCTACATCCTACTCAATTTTAATAGATATTATATATATAGTATTTTATATATAGCTATTTAATAGATGTTATATACAGTATGTTAGCAATATATTATTTCTAGCGCACGACTTATCTAAAAATGATCCGAGTTTATTGAAAAAATAGGATAAACGTGAACGCGCGCCATATCTCTCTTCTTTTATATCTCTTCAGATACGATACTCCGAAGTAGACGCGAGTAGTCTGAATTCCAATTTTTCGCCAAGTCATTTTTACAAATAAGATTAAATATAACCGTAAGATATTTATGTGATAGAGATGTCTGTTCGCAGTAAGCTTAGTCGAGATAAAATGCGCATATTACATCAGAGGCGCTTCGTTTGTCAACAATGTTGTTCAAGAAAGTAACCTGACTGCAGATCTGTTTTTTTGTTTCTGCACAGATTCCGATAACGAGAGCAAAGATGGCTCCACGACACAGGAGAAGAAACACGGCCGTGTCTCGCAGCCCATCAACACCATTGCCTACACGGTAAGTGCGTCTGTTTGCAATTGAAGCACATTATACAATAAGCTAATTGAGCACATATTAAGCTCTGGTATACTCGACGATGCACTTGCATGATTTCAACGGGCAATCGAGTGTCGGGACAAGACGATTAGGTGCCAAGGAGAGCGACTGTAACCTTTGCTCGAATACATAAATATACGTTATCCTTCCCAGTTGTGTAGCGTAACGTATCTAACTGTTTCCTCGCTGTCGCTTCAAAGAGAGGCACTTCAGAATTCGGAACGGTTTTGAGATTCCGGTTTTAATATAAAATGAAGATCTATGAAAGAGGAGCGATTAAATATCCGTAGTAAGGTTGACGTACCAGACGCGAGGGAAGATTGTAGAATAGGAATAGGAAATGTTGCGTAGCGGCGCATAAATTTTTCGAAGGACGCAATCCCCATTACGTAAGCTAAAATTCTCTAGTACGGTACTTTTTTCAGCCGTTATGTGACCGGTGCAGGTAATCGCGTGATTTTTTCAAAGTTTAGCATTTTTTTACAATTAAATAATTTACGATAAATCTATATTATTCTGCCCGAAGGAACACCTTTTCGCAGTAAACGTATATAAAATCAGCTTTAACAGGACTCGGCGTGCATAATTCCGTGTCCATCGAAATCGAAGAATTGAATTAAAGAATTGAGAATACGAAAGAATTTGTAAAGGTACAGGATCGTGACGGCGGAATAAGGGTTAACCGCACGTATTACTGGCGCCTCGGTTATCAGCCGCAGTTATCAGTGTGCGCGCGCGTATCTCCCTGCGCGAGACACTTCGGCATGAATTCCAATTACTTCGCTGAGAACCGACCCGCTCGCAGACCCTCGTTAGCGAAATAGTTTCTCCCCGGTGGGTCGTGTTCGTGGCGAAAGGCCGCCGCGAGTTCGCAAAGACCGCGGACATTCGCTCCCGGAACTTCGGAGACGCGGGACGGTACTCGTGCGCATCGCTAGAATTCTAGAGCGGCGCGTATGCAAAGATCGCGGTCTCGGGACAGCACGCGTCCACCCAGATCCGGTCGGAACACCTCGTGTCGAATGATCTGAATTCTGAACTGCGAATTTCTTTCAGTGACGCGTCTGATATTCAGATGCTTTCTTTGGCTTTCCCTCGTGCGAAGAAATTTCAAAAGACGTTGTTTACAGGGTGTTTACTATTTGGAAAACCTGGCATTTTTTGAGGATTTCTTTTTTACCTTTGAGAATCGGGGAATTTTCATGAAATTTTATAAACATTCAGCGAAATTTTTGAAATTTTACTTTTAAATTTAAATTCCGTCTCTTTCTGAAAAAATTGTTTTTTAATTTTTTTTGATAATGAATGTCGACAATTGGTTAGCAATAAATTTGGCATACACGAGAGAAAAGAGTTCATTATTACTATATGAAAGTGAACCTTTCATATATATTACAGGTTTCGCGGCTCCAATTGTAGAAAAAGACAGATATAGTCTCGTGGAAGACTATAAGAGGAAGAAACATTAAAAAGGGCGTATAATGAAATTAATTCATTTCAAAATTGCATTTAAAAATTTAAAAATAATCTTACCTGGAACTTTTAATAAAAATACCTGGGAAATTCGGCAATTCTCAGGGAATTTTTGATATGATTTGAGTAAACACGCTGGTTCAGCTTCTCTCTCAAATAGCCATTATTTCGTTCTTCACTTCTCCGAGTTTATGGTGATTAAAAACAGATAAAAATAATAATATATATGCGACATAATCTCATGACATATAAGTAAAATGTAACGCATACAGAGAAGAAGTTTAATAGTTTCCTTCTGTATCTCTATATTTTCTTTTGTCTGTCTTTCCTTTTTTGGTGCTATATCTTGTGTTATCCATCATGTAACTATCATAAAGTCGATCGCGATCGCCGATTTCGTATGCATACAGAAGCCTTATTCTTGAAAAATATCGTATACGATATTTTTCAAGAATAAGGCCCCGGGGGAAATTTCTTGATCGTGCAACACTCTAGGAAGAGTGGCATCCTTTTCTCTCTCTTCCTTCTAACCCTAACTTGTTCCTAATGCGATGCTTGTGAAAGGCTCGCTCCAGGGAGCGGAAGACCGCGCGACATTTATCCGACGAGGAAATAGAGTTGTTGCGCAAGCTGCATTTCCTGGTTCCCTCCGGAGCAGATAGAGCAAAACGGAGATCCACGAGGGTTCAGACTAATCTTGGTACCATCATGGTGCATTCCATTCTGTTCTTCTTCTAAAAGTCTTATCTTTAATAGAAATTTCGTTTTCCTTCTAGCGATAACAAAGATAGTTATTAATTATTTAATTGTCTTGTTGAAATTGAGTTGAAGAATTATTGTTAGCATTTCGATCAAACTTCGCAAAAGCGTCGCTAATTATCATATCTCGAATCCAAGTAAATAAGCACAATTCTACGAATACATTTGTTATCTTGTTCAATTGACTTTTTGTTGATTTGATATGATGTAATTCTTTAAGTACAATTAATTGCATTTTATATTAGTGAAAGAAATTATAATGTCGCACTTACTAAAATTAAATGAAAATTGACACAAATTATTATCCATTCTTCTATTAATAATATAAGAATTATTAATAGAAGAATGGAAAATATTTTAAAATTTAGATAAATGAATTTAATTTTCAAATTTGTTGAGAAATTGATTTAAGATAGTGAGAAATAAATGATTTCTATGGTTATATGCACAACATCAATTATGCATCTTCGCAATTTATGTAATGTTAATTGTTAAAAAGTTACCTTTTTAAAAAAGGTAAAAGGAAGGCGTTAAACGTACGCGAAAAAACTATTATACAAAACAATCTTTTTTTAATACACCAATAAGTTTAAAAACAGTATAACTAGATAAATAAAAATGTAGTAGAAGTTTTTTTTATATAAAAATAGAATTAAAAAGCAGATAATAATTTTAAGCAAAAAATATTAACGTGAGGAATATATATTGCAATCTTATTGTCTTAAATTTATTTATAGAGAGAAGGATTTAATATTAATTTTTAAATGGCTTATTATGAATTGACCTAAGAAAAGAAAAAATGAAGAGATTTGTACGGTTATATGCGCAACATCAATGATGCATTTTCGCAATCCACGTATTGTTAATCCGTTGATGGGTCATCGTCCTCCGGTAATTGCTGGCGTTTAACGACAGTGAAATCACTATGGCCGTAGCGTAATCCCTGTGTCCTGATAATCACGGTGGCTGCAATTCCTGCTCTATTAGAGCCCAGCTTATGTCACCCGTTTCGACTTCCTTGCACCTCGTTGATCGATTAACGTCTGTAATGTGACAATTTCTCTTATCTTCCTCGTGCTGGCGACCTCAATGATGTTCGGTACAATCGCGTACAATTAAACAACAGCAGTTTCCAAGTTCACGCTTATCATTTTATCGGTTTTCAGACGAAGATATTTAAAACGCGTTTGCCTTTGTATTAACGTTATCGTAACTTCGAGTTGCATTAATACCAAGAACATTAATGCAAAGAATTATTTGTGAAGAAATTGTTTAACCTGGCGTTACTAAGGTGAAATATGACAAACTTATTATAAACAGCAGTTGTGGTATTTTAATAATTGCTTTATCATTGTAATAGAAAGAAGTTTTAAAATGATTTTGGCACTTTTTTATTGGTATAATGGACCAAACTTAATTTAAAATGTTCTAAAAATTTCATGTTATTGCGACTTAAGCTTAAAATAAATTAGATGGGATTTAATAAACCTCATTTTAATAATTATGCTACATATTTTTTTCACCTTAGCAACGCCGGGTTAAAACGTTTTGCGCTCCCGTTTAACTTATCAAAGTATTTAAGCAAATTTTCTTACTTGAAAATTTGCTTACTTTTAAACTGTTTCTGAATTAAAATTATCTCACAACTCAGCACTTTAAAAACTATTAAAGCGATTTTTGTGAAGTTAACATCCGATTTTCAAAATTTCGATATAACTGATAGAATTTAAGCTCTTCTTCAAAGAGTTCTGAGTACTACGCCAAAAGTTCCATCAAAAAATATTAAAATTCAAATCGATTTTGACAAGAATCGATTTTAAAACAAGAATCACAGCCAATTTTTGTACGAACCATTGACAAAAGTAATCAAGTTTCACAGTTGCGAGTTCTTAATTTTGATGGCAAGATATTAACTTGAACGTTGAAGATTAACTGCATTTGTTGAAAAGATTATCTTTTTATCGTATTCCGCGAACGCGAGAGTACAGAGATAAGACGATATACCAGGCTGTATACCTTCTATCTTCTATCTTCTAAATGCGGAAGATCGATAAGATCGAGAGAGAGAGAGAGAGAGGAACACAAAAATAGAGAGCCTCTCTCTCTTGCGGGAGATCTTTTGTGGTTTGGCAGCATCTCGCTCAACGAAAACGAAGATGAAGATTATAAAGCCGCAGCTAAAAGACGCGGAAACTGAAACAATGGCTATCGCGCTCGTCTTCTTGCTTTTCGCGGTTTCAGAAAATGTCCCGCCCACCGCCATCGTTCTTTTTTCTTTACTCTTCCTGCCAGCTTCATCACCGCGATTCTCGCTTTTTGTTCCGTTTTAATCGATCTCTCTTTTCCTCCTCTCGCTGTCGCCCACGCATCTAATCTCTGTCGGAGGAATAGCCTTTCTTTTTTCTCGTTTGGCCGCACCACTAATGGGACACGAATGAGAGGAGGAAAGAGGGGTCTTGAGCTGCTTTCTAATCACTCGCCTAATCTCGATCGTCCTATTTATCACGGAATGAAGAACGTCAAAAACTGATATTGAAGCGATGTCCGCATTCTATGTTACATTCGAAAATAATTCATTAAATGGCATTCTTGACACGTAAACAAAAAAGAAATAATGAAAAGATTTTGAATATTCCGAATATTCCGATATGAATTTTTAATTAATAGCTTTTAAGTTATAAATAATTGAAGATAAAAATTATAAAGGCAAATGAAAAATTTTTGTTTTGAATAATTTCAGATAAACTTATATTAATATAAATAAATTTATGAAAAGGTTAATAGGCCTATTAACCTTCTCATAGCTTTTGTTTTAATATTTTAAATTAATCTATAAATAAATTTGTTATTTTAATTAATTAGAAATTGACAATAATTAAATATATGACAGAATACTGGAATTAAGAAATTACTTCAAAAATTTCAAAATTCTGAGAAATAATAAAAATCATCCACCTAAAAATAATCTCTGAAAATAATAAATAAAACTACTAGTATATGCAATACGTATTAAAAAGATGTGGAATGCTTTAAAAGTAAACGGCTTAATTGTTCGAGCGACGAAGGGCTTTAAAGCTCCAAGGAACTTTACCAAAAAAAATGATAATAGCAAAGCAAGATTCCTGTGTCATGGCACCTAATGGGATTACGAGAGCGCTAGGGAAGCGGTAGACAGCGCGCAATTGAAGAGAGGGTTGAAGTGTCGCGGAATAATTAACGAATTTCCCGGCGGGACATAAATCGCGTTTTAAGCGTCGGAAACCCTATTTTCCGCCGATGTTCGTGGAAAATGGCGGACACACCGACGGTGAGATTAGTGTCCGTTCGCGTGAAGACGAGCTTTTTAATTGAATTATGTCGACCCTTTCCCGCGGGGGGAACGCGCGCGAGCTTTTGTTGAAGAAGAGGAACGATCGCGACAAATAGCCCCGCCCGGCTGTGCAACACCGAAGCGACATCGTTATACCGCAGGCACAAGTCGTTGCGTACGAATTTGCATAAGAGACACCAGTCGCAGCCGCGCGTCTCAGCGAGACTCTTTTTTCCAGGAATTCAATTTTCTATCGTCCGATACTCTCGAGCGCGCCGTTTCTGTCGGCTTATGTAAATGGGCTAATGGCCCCGTGCCGCGGGCACTCGTGTGCGGGAAAACGCGTAGCGGAGAAAGCTCAGATGCGCGCAAGGAGTATAACGGAGATTTTGTTGGAGATGCGATCCTCCCAGCGCGGCGCGCGTCTCACCGCGCTGAATCGATTCGCGTGTACACTTAAAGCCCGTGTCAGACGCATTGGAGATTGCGGATTGCGAATTTCAGATTATAATTCAACCAATCAGATAATCTTAATCTTTATTCTCTTCGTTCTGATTAGTCGAATTCTAATCTTTAATTCGCAACCCTCAATCTCGGGCTTTAAAACCCGTGTCTCAGACTAAGCATTGGAGATTGAGGAATGCGAATTAGAATTTAACTAATTAGATCGAAGATAATAATAAGATTAAGATTATCTGATTGGTCGAATTCTAATCTCCAATTCGCAATCCTCAATCGTAAATGTATAGTGCGATACGCCGGCTTTAGACGCGCCTGCCGCAGCTACGAGTTCGACTTAAAAAAAGCGATGAAGGAGAAATTTAGATCGATTGCTAACATGCGTTATTCATGACGCTTTGGAACACCTTACGTTTCATCAGAAACGCCTTAAAATCGCTTTCGCTTATGGCGAAGATCAATTTTAAAACATTTCGCGCACTCGCTCTGACCGGGTCGTTTGAATTATCCGATTAAAAAGCTTTGTAAATGGCGAGGGTGATGACGTCCTCCCGTTGTTTGCACGAGATGCGCAAGAAGCGTTGGGATGTGCGAGGAAAGTGATTCTCTCTGAGGGATTACGTTTCCCGTAAATCGAGACGCCCAATGACACGTTTGCCTTTGTAATTACAGGTGGGCGATAGAGACACGCTTACGTCGGTGGCGGCACGATTCGACACGACGCCGTCCGAGCTGAGCAAATTGAACAGGCTCGGAAGTACTTTCATTTATTCCGGTCAGCAGTTATGGGTGCCGGCGAAAGGAGAAGGACGCCTGGGAGGCGGATCAGGCACGGATGCGCCCAGCCCTGACCCTTGCCACGATCACGAGTCCCAGGATGACCTGCCACCTGAAGAAAAAGGTAATCTTCATCGTTCTATTTAATCCTCTTGATCGCTGACTTGTTGAATTATCATGGAATGTTTGCTAAAACCGATACTCTTCGAGTTTACATTCAACAATAAGAGTTACGCTTGCAAGTCCTTTTATACTTGATCCTTTTATTCTGCGAGCCAGTGTAACAGTGTAACTTAAGATTTTCTAATGACGGATATGTAGAATTCTGGAAAGGAGGTTTTAACCAGTTAACTGGTGGATCCAAAATCAACGTTTTGTGCCAAAATTAGTCAGAGCGAATAATTTCGTATTAGGGTAACTCCGGTATTTACGTCGCGCGGGGATTTACGCCGCAGAAGTCAGAAAAAATAGAAGGAGTACAGGTAATTTGCTCGCAACC
>NJRQ01000177.1:0-30489 GCA_003063805.1 Aphaenogaster ashmeadi | reverse complement strand
CACGCCTTATAGTCCATTTGCCGCTTTTGGCGCTGTATCGAGGAGTTCTCGGCTGACTACTCAGGAGCCTTAAACTAAAATCTCTAAAATTCAAAACTACAAAATTACCTCTATTTGTACAATTTATTCTTGCATTAATATAAAGAATTATTATCGAAATAAATGTAACGCGAATAAAAAATACATATGTATTTTGTTTAGTAGCAAAAATATTAAATTTTATTCCGTGATATCGATCTATTTTTAAACTACTCCAATAACATTATTTTCAGCTTGCATCATTGTTGAATTTTGTATATAATTCCTTGTCTAGCTTCAAACTATAAAATCTCTTAAAAAACTACAAAATTACTTCTCTTTGTACAATTTATTTTTGCATCAATATAAAATATAATTATCTGGTCGAAATAAATGTAACACGAATAAAAAATACATATGTATTTTATTTAGCAAAAATATTAAATTTTAATCTGTGATATCAATCTATTTTTAAATCACTCCAATAACTTTATTTTCAGTTTGTATCATTATTGAATTTTATTCATAAATTCTTGTCTAATTTCAAAGTAAAATCTCTAAAATTAAGAGCTGTAAAATTATCTCTCTTTTTGCACAATTTATTTTTAGATCAATGTGAAGAATTATTCTTTGGTAAAAAAAAATGTAACGCCAATCAAAAACATCATATATGTGTCTCGCGTAGTAGCAAAAATATTAAATTCTAATCCGTGATATCGGTCTGTTTTTAGACCACTCCAATAACTTTATCTTCAGCCTGCATTATCGTCGAATTTTATAACTCTTATCTAGTTCGAAACTAAAATCTTTAAAACTGAAAGCTATAAAATTATTTTTCTTCTGCACAATTTATTCTTGCATCGATATGAAAAATTATTCTCCGATCCAAAAAGAAATTTAACGCGAATAAAAAACATCACACATATGTGTCTCGCGTAGCGACAAATATTTAATTCGTGATGTCGATCTATTTTTAGACTACTCCAATAATTTTACTTTCTGTCGACGAAATTTGAATTTATTACTCCAATAATTTTACCTTCAACTTGCATCATCGTTGAATTTTATTTATAAACTGTCAACTAGTTTCCAGCTAAAATCTCTCACTTCTGCAACGATAGTATTACGAATATTCTTATGTTTTACACAGAAAGAATATACAACAACAACAGATTAACCAATAATATTATAATATTGTATTTAGTGACATTTTTTAACAATATACACTGATTTTGTTCCAACTGGAATTTTTTGCTGTAGACAAATCTTTGCTCATAATATTTAAACTTAATTCAATAATCCGATAAATAAGTTAATAAGACATTATAATTTTCTGAAGCTTGTCGCAATGCCGAGCAATGCGCAATTGATGTTTTTTATCGTTTCTTTTTTTTCTTCTTTTTGCAGAGTGGACGATCTGTATAGGTTTATTCATGCGTGGGTGCCGAGCCTTTATGGCGAGCTGGATGAAAATTACTGGCGGGAACGCGGCTACATCCTGTCCGATACCGACACCGACCTGTCGCCGGAATTGTCACCCCAGGAGAGCGGCGAGGGCGCGGATTCCACGGAAGAGAGCAAAACTCGCGATGGGCAAGGCGATGACATCAGCGAGTTGACAAGGGAGTCCTGGGAGGTGAGTACCGCGGCTGTCAATGCGCGACGGGACGTCGCCAAGTATTCCGCTACTTTTTTCTAGCATCTAGATAGAGACTTTGTCACAGAGTTGCTGCTGAAGATTGAAGAGTCTTGAAACTTTTGTACTTGATAAGAGCTTTACTTTGCCGATTAACTTTAACTTATTCATCGTTTGTAAGCCTATCTCTATTGTCTGCATCTTAAGATCTCCATTTCAAGTCGAGTCTCGCATTAATGACGGAAATATTTAATGTAGAAAATATTAGAGTTGACCATCATGAGCTTTATTTAAAATTCTTGCAGAGAAATTGACTTTAGATTCGGTGCAGAATTTGAAATCGCTGATTTCGAATTTTGCAATATCGTAAAATAATTCGTTGAAGAGAAAGGGATTTTGCTATTTCTGACATTTCTCAAACCGCACAGATCTCTTTTTCTGTAACTTTTGCGAACGTTCCTATTTATTTCGCTGATAACCCGATCCTCGTGTCGACTGGCTATCAAATAGCGCCGAGATACGCTAAATGTTTCGCGAAATCGCGAGCGTGCGTTATCGATGGTAACATCAAAGGCCACTCTGTTCCGACGTTCGTTGTAACGATTGTCATCAAATGCGCCGGCTGTTGTTGATTTTCGACGCGAGGATCGCACGAGGCTCGGTGTACCTCAATGATACCGCGATACCGAGGATATTTGCTAAACACGGCCGATTCTATTGGCCGACAGCTGATCAAGGCCCCCTACGTAAAGCTGTACAGCATCCTGAAGACCTCGAGCACGTCGGCCGATTCCGAGCAGATCCAGGATTCGGAGGTACCGATTACTCCGCCCTCCTCCCCGGTGATCGATGATATCTATCATTAGACACCCTAATTGCTCGATGTTGAACAATGCACCTTTTAGATAACACTGCCGCACCTTAGACCTTGTTAGATCTCGGGTGCACCCGACGTTGTCACGCGATGTTGCGGCCGTGCCTATCGTTTGGTGTCCTTTTTTTTTCTTTTTTTAGCCGACTCTTTCAGCCAGCTTTGCCCGCTTCGATTGTTCATGTCGGTACATTCGGTTACCACGACTTAGTACATTAGCTCTCGTGATACGAAATAGTCTGTAGAGAATTCTTTACGATCTTGCTGTTTACACTCTTACTGTCTTAGTCACGCCCTCGCAGTAATCCACGGACGAATGATATACCGATCAGTGTACAAGGAACTTCTTTCAACATAATGATTTCGTTTAACAACGACTCGCTCTTAGTATTTGGACTTTATTCGAGCTAGGCTTATCTTCCGGTTCTTATCTCGACGAATCGCACATCACTGCCGAAAACAGACTGCATGCACCTGTTTCTCCTGGTCCTAGAATATACTCTCAACTAGAATCTAGATGAATGTGCAGCATGCACTTGTTCAATATTCTCCAACTCGCGCATGTATAATGTTTTTATCGCATTATTATTATCGTCTTTCTCTTTCTATATATATATATATACTTATATATTTCATAATACATTTAAATAGTTTCCGTTTACGATTTCTCACAGATTTCTATCACGCTTAGGGTTGCCATCCTCGGACACCGTCCTCTTTTTTTAGGGCGTGCGGGGATGTCCGGGGGAATTTTTCGAATGTGTCCGGGGTAATTATGAATGTCCGGGGTTTAAGGTTTAAGAAAATTTAAAATTTTTTGCATATTCTAGATTTAATTAACCACATCATATTCAATCACTTCAATTTACTAATAAAAACCAATAGTTTTGTGCTGATTTGGTTCTTTAATGTATTTTATAATTATTCGTTATTTTATTAATATTTTAAAAATACCAATGACAATATAGCACGTAGATATAGGTACAATAAGGTAGATACCTAATAATAAAAATTTTTTAAAATTAAAAACATGTTTAATTTATTCATTTTACTCTAAGTACTATTGAAAACGAGATGTAAAATAATTATTCATTTATTGTTTATAACTAGTTTGCTAACCTATTCGCATTTTTGTATGCGTTCGGGATTGCAAGCGAAATGTCCGGGGTTTTTGGCTTATAAGTTCTAGTTTTGAAAATTTTATTATGGCAACCCTAATCACGCTGCGCGCGATTCGAAATACTTAGAACGCACTTTCCATATTTAGTCGATTTTTACGATGCGGCTTTATGCAAATCGGTGCTGCGTCGAAGACGATAAAAATTATCGTTTCCAAGGCGAAATGGTAATTGTGATGGACAGCATCGCGCGTTGTGCCGCGAGTGTGGATTCGAGGCGAAGAAACGTAATAGCAGTTAGCTGGGTATAAAAGACCGGAAAGCTATTCCCTTTGACTGTTTGTATCCTCTTAAAGAAAATATCTGACGGTAATAGGATCTCTCTCTGTATTGTTAAATGAGCGTTCAATAACGCTTGCTTATGAAACAACGGTGGACGATCAAGGTTTCTAATTTGTTTACGGAAGAATGAGGTTTGGACATTCACGTGCGTAATAAATGCTGCGTATACCTTGCATGATGCAAGCGTGCAATAATGTAGATCAACTTGTGTCAAGAGTCATACTCTCTATGAACTAGTTGGCGCTTGCATAATGGCGATGCATTATTGATGAGAATTGGCACAGTCGGTGTAAATTGACACAGATGTAAGAGATAACATTTTCTTGGGAGAATATCTTTCATGCACTCAGTTGTATGTAACATGCAGGCACATTTTTTCTTCTTTTTTTTAAATACCGATGACGAGGTTAAATTAAAAATGCTTCGCTCCTTGTTTTTAAATTTTATCTTATTTTGTAGAAAAATAAAAATGTATGGATAGGTGTTAATAAACTTTTGAATTCCATTGTGAAATAAAGTTAATAATAACGATCTTATCAGGATAAAAACAATTTGGCAGCCAAAAGAAGATATGTCATATACTCTTATCATAATAAGATATCAATCCCAGATAATAATTGATTTAACGCTTTCTTTGTACATTCGAAGAATACTTCCATTCGCTTATTCACTTTATTCTCTTTACGTATCAGAATTACTCATAAATTTACTTATAATAGAAAGATATGCGTGGTCAAGCAAAGATTTTATTAGGAATAACGTATTCAATGCAGGGATATAAAAATTGATACAATGAAGTTGATAAATGAAGTGTAAAAGTAATTCAAACTTTTGGAAAGTCAACAAAAGCTGTTGTTATAATCAAGAAAGATTATTATTAACAAAAACGTATAATCTATTCGCAACTAGAGTATTTTTCTATCCTCGAACACTTCGCGATTTGCCCATTTCAAAATAAACGACAAGATGCCAAGCTTCGGACATGCTTTCGTTTATTTTTGGATGCTCGCGCGGTGTCTATCGTAAAACCCAGGCATCATTTGCCGCTTAAAAATGCACCGGCTCAGATTTTGTTTAACCGTTACCCACAAAGTAACGATATACCATGCGAAAAACCTTTCGCAATAATACACTGAAAGTTATATTAATTTTACCAGTATACTAGTGGATGCTTACAAAATAATTAAAGGTGAAAATAATTACGCCGAATTATTTCCAGAATTCAAAATAATTTGTAAAAATAATTGTGCAACTGTGGACAAAAACATAAAACGAAGATGAGTGATCTGAGTAGGGTTTAACAGAATAAGTATATCTCAGATACCCGTAAATGACTGTTGAAGATTAGTGACTAGCTTAAAAGCTATAGAATGAGATATTTTCCAAGATTAAGTTCTCCTGTCTTACACAGAGCTCTGAAAAGCTTGAGTATAATATATTAATTTTATGTTTCCTGGATTTTGCCCAAATTAACATCGATTTGGGTCCACGGAATATGGTTCTCGTTCACGAGAGCATTCATGGGGAAGAAGTGAAGAACACGAAAAATTTTTAGGACGGGTCGCACGTGCTGCGCAGTTGAGGATGCGCAGTCGTGAGGAAAGCATTTGTCGAAGCATATGCGTCACTCGTTTTCTTCTCCCCTCCTCTCACTCTTCATCACTTGTATGAACGTATTAGATTTATTCCGAAAGCTCCAGTATGGCTTCAGTCCTCGTGAAGTGAAGTTCGTTCATCAAATGACTCGCTAATATAAATAAAAAAGGATTAGATAATTGTATGCAGTATATTGGTATGCAGTAACATCAAGTAACGTTGAATATTTTAACGCTACTTTGATAATAACCGGTATTTAACAACCGGTCTTTGATTAAACCAGTCAACTCTTCATAATATCAAATGGCAATATTGATGTAAACAAGTTCTCACACTTCTGTGATGATTTCTCAAGGAACATTACATTAGGAAAGAAGTGGAACTAAATTATATCTGTGGCTCGGTTGTTGCTTTGCTTCTTCAAAAAAATGTTCCTCGAAGAAATACAATTCGAATGTGAGGCATAATGTAAACGACTTCAACACGATTTTCCGTCTGTAAACGAAGGAGAGAAAGATCGAGACTCAGGAAGAAGGTGCCGACCGCGATTTTTAGTGTCCATCGAAGGTAACGCGAGTGGTCGAGGATGCCGAGGCCAAAGATGCCGAATCCGATCTTCAAGATCACGAAATTCTTGAAACAAAAAACGAAGGTAAAAGTCAAAGTTGAGGCAAACGTACTCGCGTTTAATTTTTAATCGCGCTTCTCTACGCGAAGCAAATGTCTCCAATTGTGAAATTGTTAGGGATGCAGTTTAGAGTTACGTAATACATAAACAAGATTTTATCTGGGAGCCTGGCCATATCGAAATATTTCCACTCTTGGAGCAGGCGCCATAGAGACCCATAACTCGAAATTTAAAATTGTTGACGTAAAATTTCCAAATCATTTCGCAATACACTTTTTCGAATACAAAAGCTTTGAATACATAATGAATAATAATAACATGATAATAATTACTATTGTTACATATATTACCGTAATTATTGTGCTATATATTTATAATATTGCTTTACGATATATCTTAGCCGTATTATTGTTGTCACTGATATCACTTTTGTTTATTACGGATACACTTAGTGGTCATTGTGTTAATTTATTTATTTGTGGACGTTCCACCCAAAATTTACCAAAATGTACAATTATTTGAGTACAGCACTGTTCGTGACGTTATGTTTACGGCGGAAACGATTTTAACAATTCGCGCATATACATGAAAGTTGCGTGTTAGCTTGCGATCTATTTCGCATAATTTGCACGTTAATGACTCGAGAAGAGCGGCGCTTTACACGAAGCGTATTTAACAACCGGTCTTTGGTCGAGACCTAAGCTCACCTTTCACCGAACCAAAGAGACTGCAAAATGCGCCGTTTAGAATCAGCCTCTCGAACCAATCTGCTTTGATTTGTGACAATATCATTCGTTTGATAATGCATATTGATGGTTATCATCCGCATAGCAGCTTGCATTTGAAATAGTAATAGAATTTAGGAATGAAAAAGATGAAAACTTCTCGAAGGGAAAGAAAGGAATGATTTTATTATCTTGCCTCTCTTGAGACTCATTCAAACAGATTTATTCGAGTAACTCGAATGAGTTTTAGGAATGCATTCGTGAATTTATGATAAAAAGGAATTTGTAGTAAACCTTGGATATGCAGCGACAAATCTATTACAATTGGCATTAAACACAGAAAGTAATGCAATCGTCAAATTTAATTAATAGTTAGTTAGTTTAATTAATCTAATTAATCATTATTATGACGTGTACAGAAGAAAGGAACTTTTGGGACAACAAAATAATGGCTTAGCGGTATCAAATTGCATTCTTTTCAATGAATTTTTGCCACGAGTAGAGACGTAAGAAATTTGAACAGTATTCAGGGATAAATATAAAGAACTTACTTTATTCTTGTCCGCGAAAACAAAATTGATCAGATTTTCCTGGTTTGTATGTAATAACTTCATTCTCGAAACTTTCCAGCCATAAATTGTATAATTGCAAATAACATTGACGCTTATGCTATGAAAGATAGATGGAATCTGCGGAAAAGATTTATACCGAATCATTAGTCTTGCCGCAATGATTAATAGAACAATGTAGAAGTAAGAATAAATTTTGTAATAGAAATGTTTATAAGAATCGATCTTTCTTTGGCACGCTTTGTTCTAATAAAGACGTCGAAACACATCAGTTATAATCGTTCTGAAATTAGGACATCCGCATATTCTGTTATTATTATTATTACTATTAAAGTAATATAAACTTTACAGATCAACGCTTGCAAAGAGAAGCCATTTTAATCGAGTTGCCGACAATTTAAATTAACTAAATGGATTAATAAGTGGCCGTTTCTCTTTCTAAGTTCTGATAATATCAATGAAGAAAAAATATCATTAATTGTAGATTAGTGCTAATTAATTCTTTATATCTCTTAAATGTTAAGCTTTGGGAAAAGTTTGACAAACAATAAAAAAACTACAATATAGGTAGATTAATGCTGATTAGGCGTAAAATACACTCTTGAAGTTGATTTTTATGAGAATTTTTATTTATTAGAACGAGTGCGTATTCTCAAATTCGTATGTAATGTATTAGCGTAATAAACACGACGCAATTTTCATTCGGGGCCAACATGATTATGTCAATTTCTCGTACTGTTATTCCGTCTTACCATTCCAACAATTATCGTTGTAAATTATTATCTTCACAATTATTGACTTCATTTTATCGACTTTTTTGGAACTGACGACTCGTGATCGGTATTATTTGTATAGATAAACTATCATGTTATAACACACTTCTATGTCGTATATTGTGGACTTATCGCCTGGGCACGTATTATGAATCTATTCGGAAACGATTCCATTCGGAATGTTCAGAAAAACACGGGACAAAGATAGAAAAACTACAAGGAACCGACAAAGCATAGGCCAAGTGACTATTATTCTGAACGGAATCGTTTCCGAATAAATTCATAATACGTGCCCTGATTAATTTTTTCATCGAATTTTTATCAAAAACTGCATTTCTTTAATATTAATTCTTCAATATTAATCTTTGATAAAATTTTTTACATATCTTTTATACAAAAGTATATTTTACATTTTTTTATATTTTATTCACAAAATGTGTGTGTCGAAAAGTAAAATTACTATTTAATAATATTTTTACTTATCTTAATTTGTTTATATAATGATGATGAATCATTATCATTTTTTCCAGCGAGAAAACGCGATCAACGTTATTATATTAAATAAAAAATAATTATTACATCAAAGACAAACTATTTACAATTTAAATGTTGCATATTTATAGTTGAACAAATTTATAAGAAGTACAAATTGTTTGTCTTCTTGTTGATAAAACTATATCTTTTTATTGATAATATTTTCCATAAAATGGAAAAATAACAATTTCATAATGTTTAATGACAGATATAAATTTACAGAAAGATTTTAGGATTCTGATGTAATCTTGCATTTCATTTAGAGTAATAAAATGATGTAATCTGTATAATTAGCCTTATAATAGCTATGCTGTGTTCTGTTTAGGAATGTTGTGGTGTAAAAACAGCACATTCAATATGAAGTGGCATTTGTGCGCTGACGTGCATTCAAGTCGCAGACTCATTAACTTTCATATTTATTTCCCGGCCGTTATCTCGGAATTGTAAAGGAAATCGGCGGACATTTTCGCGCCGCGCAATTGTCAATAACGATCGCAGTCACCCTTCGCAATCTTTTGGTAGCCGTTTCCTGGTCTCCTTGAATGTTAACATTCCCGGCTGGCTTTTAATGCCTTTTATGAACTTTCCGTGTGCGAGATGATCAAGTTTCTACAGACGATTATTTCACGAATATGTATCACGTATCTTATTACTCCGATGCGTAAATATTATAATTTTGTAATACTGGTATATTTTTTCTTTCTTTCTTTTTTGGCTTGTATAAAGGAGATGATCTACAGTTCAAGTGAATTTGATTTATGAGTGAAAAATGAAATTGTTAAACTCTGAATAGTCTAAAATGAAATTGTTAAACTCCAGATAATTAGGCAATTTAACGGATAGATAAAAATAATAGTAATGACATTTGCGCGTAAATATATGCCTAAATGTTGCGACATATTTTCTGTAGACTGACGTAATGCAGGACTTACGTAATATGTCGCAGTCAAAATTATAAAAGCGACGTCGTCACTTTTTGCGAAATTATATAATTTTGCTTAGCTACTTACGACATAAACGTCCTCTGTGCTCACGCATTATGTCCCACAATAACACTCCTCGCGTAGCAAACTGCCAGGAAATTTCGATTAGCGGATCACGTTGTAGTCGGTTCGCAATTGAAGGCAATTTATGGCCGGTTTCGCGGGCCTTATTATCCCTCGTAACGGGTGATCTATATTTCCCGATGGTTCAGTCGCTTCCGTCTCGCTTCGATCTTAATTAAAGTTCAATTAAAAAACAAAATACGCATGAGCCGATCAGATCTTTTTGCTTGCATTCTCTGGATAGAGATTACGTAATGCATATGTGCGTTTTATGAACAGTCCTCGCAGTTTTATTGCATAATTTCAGTTTTTTTTTTTACAAAGGACATCATTTCGTTTCACCAAATAGATAGATACGCATTTGAACACCCTGTGTATCGCGAAGACTGAATCTTCATCAACTTACGCGAATTAGTGGCATTTAATGTTTTTCCCATCTTTGATTAATGATGGCTTGTCTTGCCTGGTACAAGACAATTTATTCATAAGATTAGCATATGTAAACGCGACCGGACACGATCACGCTTGTCTTGTATCAGAGTAATCGGAATGAATACATAGTTACCGCGTACCTGTCGGGCGTTCATTTTAATCCAATGATGATTTATTCTCAGCCTTAGCAATATACCCGTTTTAATCGCGGAAAATCTTTATTCGCGAAATAAAGGCAGCATGCGATATAAGCGATACTACCGAAGTATCCTTAGTCATCTATCAAAGTAATATAATTTTTTCCCGAATCGCTAATCCAGGCCGAATGATGTCTCAGAAATGATAAAGCGCTTGCTTGAAACTGTTGAAACTTTTTTTATTATCTGTTTCGTTTAATTATTGAAAAGAAGCGATGCTTCATTTCTGCCATCACTTACTTTGACGAAATTTTCTTTGAATTTAAAACTTCGTTATGTAATAATGTTTAATTAAATATTCTCTTACTATCTTATTGTACTATTTTATTTTTATTTTTAGTGATTTTATTTTTTTATAAATATCACTAAATTATCAAATCATCGTTTATCGTTAAATAGAATATACAACTAATATATTTAAAATTTTATGTTATGGTATGTTGCCAACAATATGTCGTGTATCTACTTAAGAGAGCCTTCCTAAGTTATTTTGTCCTTGCATGAAAAGGAACTGCCTGAACCTCGCGGGATAAGTATACGGAAATCCATCCGAAATCTCATAATGGCACACGGAAGTTCGTTATTACGAGCGTCATTAACGCCGACGTCATTAAAGGCAGTTTTGACAGATCGAATGATACCGGTGGCATCTCGCCTTCTCCGCGCAGTTCGTTAACACAGCCCGTCGCTATCAAAGTCGCATCAGGACGGCTAGGAGATCGAAGGACGATCGCGCACGAGAATAATGCATTCGAGGCCAACGCGAGCATTCGGCAGGAATTTATATGTACTTGACATTAAGCGAGAAGAAGGGAGACCGGAGACGGACCCCGATGAAAGGTTTTTTGCGAAGTTTCTCGCGCGATGGTCACTGAAAGAAATTGGATCGAGTGCCTCCGACATCATTCAGTCTCGATCGATTCGTCCTGTCGATCGCACGAAGCTAGCAACTGCCGCGTGATTCTTTACACGCAAAGAAAAATTCGCGTGAAAAATTCTACATCTTTAGTCCAATCGGTAACAGAATCACGAATTTTGCATCGTGTTGATTCAGAGCCCCGTGAAAGCGAAGACGTGGAATTCTCTCAATCGATACTGTAATCGTGAATTTGTAGCGCCCAATCGGAACTGGAAACGAAAACGCGATTTGTGCAGTCGCAGTTTGAAGTTATTAGTAAACATCGAAAATATTTTAATCGACGATATCCAAGAGTTCAAGGTTTAGAGAAAAGCTACGATAACATACGTCTAGATTTTGTTGCATCGATAATGACCGTCGATCCGTGCCCCATTCTGAATTATGTCTTTCAGCATTCGTCGAGAATGCTTACGGTGAGTTTTATATATTAATCCATATAATTCCTAATTATAATCCATATAATTCTTAATAATCTTTTTACTAACAATAATTTATATTATGATATAAAATACTATTAATATACTTTACACAATATTGGAACATAAGTATTATGAAAATATGTTAAAAAATATTACATTATTTATTTATATTTTATAGCTTAAATTTAACTTTTGTAATCTCCGTAAAATTGGACGCGTTGTCAATTGTCTCGGAAACCTTCGTATTTCCACGATCGTGTAATTTTATAAAAAATAATGATAACAAATTATTCCATTTGAATACGGTCAGAGATGATTACTGCGACGAAAATTAAAAATTACGTTTTTGTAATTTTTGTTATTGCAATTATCGTATACAGTAGTGTTCTTTATGTACAACAGTATTCTTTTAATCGAGCTCAATCAAATTGAGATTTGCCCAAAATCAGTCCAGTTAATCCTAAAGAGATTTAGATTGTGTGGCCTTTAAAAAACGTTTTGAAAGCGCTTGTTAAATATTTCCTTCGAGCTAAAAGCAGTCGCTGTAAGTGTGCAATTATTCTCACGAGTCTGCAAATTTAGTTAGAAGTTGTCATTCTTCGCGTTTCCTTAACAAGTAAATCGTAACAAAACACAGCATACGTTTATTGTAAAAAGGATATGTGTCTTTGAAAATAAGACATTTCAAGAATGACAAAAAATTCTTGCGACTGTCATCCGATTTTTGCTTTACACGGCAATAAATTAGAAGCAAAGTACAAATCCGGATGCTCTTAGATCCGCAGTGTGTTAAATCCGGTATGTTATTTTCGCAGGAAAGATTAGTTAATTCTTCTGACCCGTTTCTAAAACGGTTAGTTTATGTTTTTTCTACAGTTGCCAGTCCAATCGTGAGATTGACTAATGTCTGACTAATGGGCTTTTCACGGTCCTTAACCTGTCAGAGGAATAGAACGTGTTCTTCCGCATTCTATTTTAATATCTGGCTTGCACGTACCTGAAAAGAAGCGTTAAAGACGGTCTCTTGTAGCTTATTTTTCTATACGAGCACGTGAAAGTCGAGCCTTTTGTGACGCATCACGTGAAGTGCTTCTATTATGAGATTGTTTTTATCGCTCTATTGTCGTCAATGGAAAAACAAAAAGTGAGAATAAAAAGAATCGTTATTGGATTTTTATTAATAGCAACTATTAACACCTGAAATATAAAACGTCTTTACTATATAAAGTATGAACACAGCACATTAAAGTTCAAACGGATAACGTTCTTAGATTTGCCTTGATTATGTCTTATAGGGTGTCCCGCAATAGGATGTACATAGCTTAAGTATGTGTTCCTGACGTTCTTTTAAGCCGAAAGTTCCAATAAACATGTAGCCTAAAAGCAATCGTTACAAAGTTATTCCCATTTGAATGCTCCTATGTACGATGTACATTCGTACGTTCAAGCATCGTAAACATAAAAGAGGGCTTTGAAAATAAATGCCATATGAAGTCGTTGGTGTATTCGGTAAAGTCGAACACCAGAGATGATTTACTGAATCGAATAATTCATGCTTCCAATATCATCAAAAACGATTTCGACATTGTTATGAGTTCCGTCACCTCGATTTCACGAAGGGCGAGAATATGCTTAGCTAATCGAGGTCATTTTGAAAATGACATGTAAGTGCAACATTTAATTTTGTGAAACTTTAACTGATGTACTTATTTAATAAAATTTTTGACTCACTTATTGTTAGTATTATTTTTCACACGTAAAAGTGCCAATAACTTTGTAACGATTGATTTTAGGCTACATGTTTATTGGAACTTTTCGGCTTAAGGGGATGCTAGGGACAGGTCTGTTTTATGGATTAAACGTTATTATTTTTAAATACTAACCACTCTTTATTGATTACACAGAATTGTAAATCCAGAATTAAAGTATAGACAATAACGGAGGGTGCTGTCAACAATTTTCTATGAAAAACGAAAAAAAAATTAGAAAATTATAGTTTTGTTATCGACTTCTGCGGTTAGGTTAGGGTCGACTCGTGACAACATTTGCTAAAAGTTTTAGACTTTGTACGTATAAAACAAGTTGACAGCACCCTCGGGATTTCAAGATCAGTGCTGGCGTTAGGGTAGGGCGCAGTAGGGCGATCGCCCAGGGCGCCAGATCTGTAGGGTCGCCGCTGTCCTCTGCTTTGCTAGTTTGAGAGTGAAAGGGATTCCTTAAAATCTAAAAACAAAATGGGGTTCGCCGTTCGATATTACCACCTTGTCTTTTCTTTCTCAAGAATTTCGAGCCCTTTAATTTGAATAGGCGCCACGATAATCTTGCCCTGGGCGCCAATGTTGCTAAAACCGACACTGTTCAAGATAGAACAATACTGTTCTTTCAGAATGAGCCTAGAAGCTTTGGTATAAAAGATGTATGTCTGTGAAAATACATATGTATGTATGCGTGCGAAATTGGTGTAGTTGTATGTAGGATGTATCGATGTTTCGTAAATCGTATGTATGTATTGTAAATCGGTCGGTAAAGTCGGCTCTCGCGTCGGAGTTCGATTTTCACTCTAGCATCACATTAAAAGAACATCAGGAACACATACTTAAGCTATGTACATCCTATTGCGGGACACCATAATTTTCGCAATAAAAGAATTTGACTCTCTCGCTCTCTCTCTCTTTCTCTCTCTCTCTCTCTCTCGATTCATCTAAAAAGTCGTTTAAGCAACAAGCCTTGAAACATCTTGTATATGTGTTTTCCGTGAAATTCTTTTGATCTGCTCTTCTTATCTTGCGATGACCTCCACACGAGGATCAATCAATACTGTATTTCTTGGATTTCAGATCGTGCACGTGCCTTACCGTCTCAATGTTGTCATTGCATCGCTTGATGTAATAATCACAAACGAGTGTCGCGAAGCGCATTAACATTATAAACTGCGCGATATGACAAGGACACGCGATGTATTATTCTCTTTTCGTTTCTATATTCTTCTTATAAAAACTTCTTATAAAAGAATTTTAAACAGTAACTATATAGTAGCACAAATTGCGAAAAGAAACCGGTTATTTCCTCGTTTGGAAAGTCATTCTTTTTTTTATTTTTTTGTATATAAAATATAAAAAGTTATTCTTCTAAGTACTGGGATTACATTGAAATCACTGATAAAGATTTTATTTCGCTAGTATCAAGTTTAATCGATACCAAGTTCGCGGCTGACACAGTTTGTATTCATCAATTATGTGTGTTTGTATATGTGTATGTATGGATGCGTGTGCATACATACATATTGATATATGTGGTTACCTGATGATAACCAAAACAGTCGTTTATGTTAATAAAACACTTGAAAAAATTTACGCAGTAAGTCAGCGATTGATTGAAGCTAACATTACGTCATGATCCAGGTTAAAATCTGTGCACTGTCAAATATTATAACATAAAACTATTTATAGATGTATCTTCTAAATTGAAAACTACATGATCCTTTTATCTGATATTTACTAACTTCTGTGTATCGTTATAATTGTCAAATATTTTTATTTGTTCAATAACTAACACTTTGATACGTGTTAGTTGTGTCTTTAATATATATATGATTAGACAAGTAATAGATTTATTATTTTTACGAAAAGTTCTTGTATACCTGTTCAGTAAGAATTATGGATTCGTAACAAGCCAAAAATTTCTGATAATATACAGAAATTGATAATTATATTGGTAAATGTTCATATTGATGACAGGCTATTGATCCAATTTGATATCGATTAAATAGTATCGATAAAAATATCAGTGGAATCTTTATCGGTGATTTGCAAATTTTTTTGTTTTGCTTGCTTATCGATTTGGTCATTTTGATATTAAGCATTATTCTTAAATCCCGAAATATTTTATATATTTTTTAAAACTATTGATATAAAAATAATTGTTAAAGATATTGATTTTATTAGAATATGATATCTGAATATGAACTAAAGAAGTAAGATATCATTCAAAATTCGAAGAAAAATCACTCAATCATCACGAAATAGGCGACAGATCTTCACGTAATATTTTTTATTTCCATATAAATGATGGTTAGGAAACTGTTTATAACGAGTGACGACTATTGTTTTCCCGGTTGATTTATTAAAAAACTGATAATTGCATTGGCTAACGAGCTGTTTGCGCGAAACATCTGGAATAGCGTGTCGCTATCAAATTGAAATTAACGCGATACGTTTAATGAAGTAGTCGATAATGATAATGAGCTTTGAAAAACTTCGCAATGCAACTGAAGAACGATTGACCGGCAGTGACGACATTTTTATATCCGTCCGTGTGAGAAACGAATGTCAAAAGTACGATAAGCTCGCAATCCCGCATGCCGCGATAATGCAATCTTTATGTATAAATAAACGTTTGGCTTCTCTTCCCGCGTGTAGGAACATGGATAATGTGGGGTCCATGATATCAAATTCTGGAATTTTTTTTCCTCTTGCAGACCAAAGAGAATCTATGAATTATATCATTAATTGCATCTGTTTGCGTATTTTTCAATTTTATTAATTATTAATAATATGCTTTCCAAAAATTTTAGTGACAGTTCTAATAATGTCTTTAATCGATAAAAAGTATCAAAATTCATTTGCTTCTGGAACTCCCCAATTTTTTACTATTAACATCGATATATTAATATTAATATATCGATATATTTATGTTAATATATTTGTACATTAATATAAACGTATAGCAAAAAATAATTCATAAAAATTTTTTACGAGAAAGATGTAAATTTAGCTTTGTTCAGCCTCTCTAGGTCTGTGATTCTTGTTGTTCTTTCTCTCGTCAAGCATGGTCTTAACATCATCTGACGAAGTTAGGGCAGCTCTCCATAACAAACATTCGTATGAAAGCTAAAATTTTTCCAATCGGCGAGATCAAAGGTTATCGGAATTTTTTATGTTTTTTCTTATACAAAGACAGGTTTGCTTGATAATGACTGATAATGTCAAAAACACAGCAAGCAGACGGCATCTTTCTGGAGCGTAATTTTTCCGTAGTCAACCTATAAATAACATAAATAAATAACAGGAGCACACGCGGTGACAATTAATGTGTAATAATGCCTCCCGAGATGTCATCACATCGTTCTTGTTACATTTATAGCATAAAATTCATCGTACTAATTTATGGCGTGATTTATTATTTTTGTATCGTAAAAAGAACGAACAAATGTGACGGCTTTATTTATATATTTCTGTGACAACCTACGATCTAATTTCATCGTTCTTTTGACGTCATTCGGATATTCTTCGAAAATTCAATACTCAGCTAAAATACGTGATGCCAGAGTGTAGTAATGAATCTTTCCCGCAATTCATCTCGAAGTCTATTAGAAGATAGACGAAGCTCAGGCACGCAACTTCATTACGTCAAGAAAAGAAAGTTAAATTAATTTCAGAAACTAAATAATGTCGGTTGAGAGAAGTAAAGGAAATAAAATTTTTTCATAAATGACGCATATTTGTAAATAGTACGTGCAACATATTTTCGTCGAAATGTAAAAGAATACAAACATACATATCCAGGCCTCTCCCACTCAACGTACGCTTTGTATATCATCCGCAGTGTAAACATGATATAATCATTAATGTTGTTATTTCCCTCACCCTTGTCTGTATTAAGCAATATCTATAACAGCTGTCAGAAGCACATTTTGTTATCACATGTAGCGATACACAATCGATACTAAGAATTACCAAATTGTGCTAATTTCATAAGAACGTAAAAAGTTGGAACGCCACGTGCCGTGTCCAGGCAGGCATGCGTGAAAATTGTTATCACACTTATCGCTCTCAGGTGTGCGAACTTACACCGTCGCACTATTATTCGAATCGATCGATATGATGGATCTCTCCAATAATTTAGCACACGATAACACATCGTATCGTATATTAACGATGCGTAGCATTGCCCATGGATCAGCAATTTACATTCCTACCCTACGAGACATAATGTTTCTCGCGATTTTATGATGATTATATATTCAGCGAATCGGTCGTAATTTTTATTGCATTCTCAAAGATTGCTACTCGATTAACCGCTTTGTCATATTATTCCTTAATTTTTTTCTGTTAGTAAAAATGCCGTCATAGAACGAAAGGAGTGTTATAGTTATAAATGTCTGCGTTATAATTACGTTTTGATGTCAAATCGGGATAACATGGAACAGTAATAATTTCGTCATAAAAACATTAAAACATATCTCGCTTTCAAATCATTTTTATTTTTACATTTAGTTTTGATATTTCTTATCAGATAAATATTCACCGTTTTATATAATTCCATAGTAACCATTTAAATTCGATTTTCTTTTTTTTTTAATTTGTAGTCTTATTAATTCTGGAGATTATTGCATTGTCTCGTTCGTTTCGAGCCTCAATTATTCTACTTAAACCTATTATAATTTCCATCTACTTGACAATTGGTATTCATCGGCTTATCATTTATGCACCGACTTTCGGGTTCAACGCGATACAATCGATGCGGCGTTCGATCGCTCCGATACGATTTTATTCCAAGGCCATTCGTTTATAGTAGCTTCGACGGTTCGGGTTCTACCATCGGGAGCTCTCTGTATGGATGTGCACCGCGTGGCATTTGCATTCTCTTGCGCGCGTATTGCATTATGATGCGTGGCGCGAAGCTAAGCGACTCCGCGTGATGGCGGGCGACGAACAAAAGTAATTTAATATTGGCGCACATTTCACGGTGGCCTCCCACGTTAATAATTATCCGGCAATTGACTTGAATAAACGCAACACCCACTGCGGTTACGTGAGATCGTATTAACGGAGTACAACACGACACTGGATGTGGTAGTGCCCTAAATGTGCTTAGATTTAGTTAAACTGAGGAGGTCAGAAGTCAAAAGGACGTCAGAACAATTAATTTCCTTATCAGCAACACATTTTCATGTTTGAATTTGACAAGAAAACTGAGAAATTCCGCGAAAAACCTTGAAGCTCTTCAGATTTTGGAGTCAAGCGGGATAAAATTGAAATATTTATTGAAGGTAATTCTAAAGTTAAAATAATAATTTATCATTTACTAGATACACGAAATTATAGATATTAATTTTATACACGTATTTATAATAAGATGGCCATCAATCATATTTGTTAATAAAAAGACATGTTATGTTTCCAATATTATAATCGATTACTTCAATATCTTGCCTGACTCTAATCCAATATCTGTTCGACTTTTAGGACATTCTAAAATTTTTTACTTAGCATATCCAAAGTAGATATCATGTGCATGTTGCAAGATAGTTTCTGTGTTTAATGGACATTAGGAGAGTTTTCCATTCCACATGTATATTTAAATATCGACGATCGTGCCATCCGTACATATTAATAGAGCACAGCATCGTTTAGAACATGATTCGCATCTATTTGTGCCACGACCATCTTTTCATGGAATCACCAATGGTAGAGACGACTTTACTTCTTACCTCCTCGATTAGAATTTGCGATATACGTATCATTGTCGAAGAGTATGTTCAAGGATACGTTACTAAATGATGCATTGCCTTCTTCAGGTACTGTCTATGAGCGAGGAATTTAGGCGAGCTCTTTACGCGAACAGTGCCATTTCTCTGGACAACGACATCATCGTGCCCGATCTCATCGGCACAACAGAAATACTCAGTGACGAGCACAGGGAACAACTCTGCCGTCATCTGCCCGCGAGAGCAGAGGGTTACCAATGGACTCTCGTCTTCAGCACCAGCCAGCATGGTTTCAGTCTCAATAGCATGTATCGAAAAATGGCAAAGGTCGAGAGTCCGATCCTGTTAGTTATCGAAGACACGGAGGGCAACGTGAGTTTCTTGTTCCTTAATTTAAGTAAAAGTGGTCAATTAGTTGGCCGATTAGTTTTAATTTGATACAAGAATGCAGCTCCTGAAAGTGTATCCTAAGATCAATATGTGACGGTTATTTCTGTAACTGCAAATATTTTTTGACGTTATGTTAGCATCAAATTGCATATAGCGTTCTACATGTGACACATATCGAAAAAGTAAGATCGATAGTAACGGCGTGCAGTTTATAGAAAAGTCACACATTAATATTATTGGAGCACTAAGATTCGCTATGACCGTCATTGGCCTATCTCTCGATTTAAATTGTTTATGCATACATGCGGTCTTATCCTAATTATTATCGAAAAAGTTACTTTTTAAAAATTACAGCATCATATTCGAAATATAATTATTTAATTGAAAATCGTGCGTTGTTGGATCAAATGATTTCTATGTATATACTGAATCGGAAAGATAAACCAATTATAATGTGGAAAGCATTCAGTCTAGTAAAATGTCGAGGTCAACTGATCTGATTAATCCAAAGTAGAAAGTTTTGCGATTATCATAATTAGTCTGAGCAAGAGATTAATATGGATTTTCACGAAGTTGTGGTTGCGCATTGGCTTACTTCGAATGTCCTGCATCCGTCCAAACTGGTTTATCGCTAACTCGTCCACTCGGACTGTTTACTCGGAGCCCGGAATTAAAACGGAACGTACAAACGTCAAATAATTTTTTTCTCAGTTTTACCATGTCGTAGTGCATGTCGCAGCCTTCATGAGTCACTTCTTTCTGTTACAGGTGTTCGGTGCGCTGACCTCGTGTTCCCTACACGTGAGCGATCACTTTTACGGTACCGGCGAATCCTTGCTCTTCAGGTTTACGCCGAGGTTCCAGTGTTTCAATTGGACCGGGGACAACCTGTATTTCATCAAGGGCAACAACGAGAGCTTAGCAATCGGTGCTGGAGAGTAAGTTTCAGTCATTTTTCTCAAAAGTACCATTGTTTCTTTGCCGTTGAACGAGAGTTTCACAGAATTGGTTTTGTTTTTAGCGGCAAGTTTGGACTCTGGCTGGATGGTGATCTGTATCAGGGCAGGACACAATCCTGCAGCACATACGGCAATGAGCCGTTGGCGCCGCGCGAAGATTTTGTCGTTAAGACATTGGAATGCTGGGCGTTTATATAGGATACGGCCTCATATCCCCAGCCCGTCACTCCTTCGCCATCACCGCAGCCTAATTTAACCTGAACTCGTGAGCCTTACGAAGGTTTCGCCCCCCAGGAGAGATTAGAGGAAGACTAACGATTTTAAGGACATTGTCGGAGGAGTTGAGTCGTGTCAATCTTGTCACGACGCTGATTAACTCGATCGCCATTTGGGGAAATCTCGCCCGGTGTTAGACAGGATGATTCTCCGAGGAGAAAGGAATGAATCGTCAATGTCTGCACGAAGAGACAACGATGGCATTGCCTGAAGATGGTGAAATCGACGAGAAGCAACCTCGAAAGGGATGCGGACGGTAAAAAGAGACTGTCGTGGCCCGAAGTTATGCGATCATAGCGTGTACTATAACATGCCTACTTGCGTATCGCGTAGCTACTGATTATCTTGATCATTAATTACCCCCGACTCCCTTATCTTTTTTTAAGTTGGCGTATTTATTTTATTTTTTTTTATATTCTGTTGAATGAGATTGTCGATCGTCAATTTAATTTGCGGTTATTTGTGAGTTGACCGAGAGTCGAAGAATTATGATTACTTCGTACGATAATCGTTACTTCGAACTAGTCGTGAGTTTATGACACATCTAACGCCGATATAAAAATAATTATGATAATAATGATGATGAGGATGATGATGATGATGATGATGATGATGATGATGATGATGATGATGATGGTGATGATAATGCAAAGATTATAATAATAATGATGGTGATGAAAGAATGAAAGTGAATGATTGGAAACGATGTGGATGGTAAATGCGAGGCGAGATACATAACGTTTGAAAGAAAACAATTTACAAATTCAATACGGTGAAGATGCTAAAACTAACAGTTTGTTGATGTGTAGATAATGTAGATAGTAAATGTAAATATATATATATATATATATACATATATATACTATGATCGTGTTGCGATGATTGATTTTGACGGTATAAGTAGAGAGAACTCTTTGCGGAACGCTGTGTAGCTCGTCATGTATAATGCAGATGTCTATTGAGCCAAGAAATGTACACGACACGAATATACATATTACATGCATACACATGAGGATCGATACACAGATTACGGGAAGCGTACTCTCGCGCAACCGGATATAATGATCTATGATCTGAGAAAAAATAATGTAGTTTTAGAGAAAGAGATACCTCGAGCTGATCTTACGATTAAGAGAGGAACGAGAAGTCGGACGAGTAGTTAATGATGTGCGGATTGAATCGAGTCAGAGCGTATTCGCGAATCTTGTCGTCAGTAAATTAGTAAATGTGCTTTGGAGTCACGAGTGACCACAACGAACACACATGCCTGTGCCTGCTTCGCTCTCTTTGTCTCCCTCCGCCAAGTGTACTCGCGATATGAAGCGAGTATTTCGAGCGTGAGTCCATCTTACTACCAGCGTACGAATTCCCTGATGATCCAAATGATCAATCATTCTAGATAGCATATCGGACGAGGAATCATCGCGTTCTACTCGCGTTACGATGCTCTTTTAGACCTAGTCCAACTTTGTACGACCGTATACACACAATCACACACTGTCCGAGCTTATAATCTCTATCGTGCGAGCGTCGCCAGTTTAAACACACCGAGCGTGTGTATACTCGGTCATCTTTATCTGGCGTGTCTCGTCAATTTGCAAAGAGAGAGTGAGAAGGAAAACAAAATCTCGTATATGCGCGAGGCGAGCGATTCTCAAGCGCAAAAAGAAGAAAGAGAAAATGTGCACAAGCATTTTATCAGCTGCCTCTATCAGCTATTACGCGAGATCGGACGAACTTTTCTAAGTTACAAACATTAAGTTACAAACATTGTGCTGAGTTGCAACTGTTTGAGAAAGCCCACTTTGGCGCATGCCACTGATCTACGTCGCAACAACCTTGAACGAATCACACATTTTATACCACGTAGACCTAATGACGATACTGTCACATATATATCTATATATATCTATATATATATATATCTCTCCTTCTCCCCATAACTACTCTAGATACAATTTCTACTCCACGACCACGCGTTGTATTGTTTCTATATGCGATTACGAATCCTCGTAATCTTAACGAAGACGTTCTTCTGCCGGTCGGTTGCTGATCGGCAGGCCCACATACGACGACCAAGAGTGCTTATTATACTAACGACAACACAACACACGCGAGCACAATAAAACACACGCAGAAAACTTTTGATCTACCTTTACCTATTTCTCTTTCTCACATGTGTACACGTGACACACGATTCCTCTCTGCCGATGTAACACCATCGGAGAACGTTCGAAAGACTGTACGATCAATCCAAGATATCCCGAAAAAATGAGATCCAAGTGTCCGCGCACTGGTTACAAAATGCACTAAAAAGAAGAAAAGGAAAGAAGTGGGAAGAGCGCGTGATCAAAGTTGTCGACTGGGCAGAGTACAGTGTGGCATTTAATGAGAATATGAAACTAACAGTTCCAATGAGTTTAATTTTCCATTTAATTGCGAAACGGACGTGATGTAGACGTTAAAAGATAAACCTTACCAAGACTCATGAACTCGTCACGGGTGAGCATATAGAGTCCGTTTTCACGTGCGTGTAACGCGAAATCTTAGCGAAATCCTAATCTGTCGGGATTGTTTCTCCCGCGATGTCGACGAAGCACAAACAAAGTATCAAGTCAACGTGCAGCACTACTGGCTTTATTAGGGTAGTAGTCTCGAATTTGTACACTCAGTGCGACATATAAACAATACGTTGCGTACGATTAGCGTTGCTTAGAGCGTAAATTAGATACTAGGCGTAATCATGTGATATTAAGTGAAAAAAAAGAAAAAAAAGAGTTGCGCTCCTAGATGATTTATCGAGTCGCTTCGACGGTACCACATGGTTGCACATGCGACGTCGCATATACATCACATACACACACAAAACACACCTCGAGATAGAGGTCTTTCCGTTTCCTTGATCCGCGAAGTGTGCGTGCGATAGCGGGAATGTTGCTCGAGAAATAGACGGATTCGAAATCCACGGTCAGAATAATAGCATCGTGTGCGAGAAAGAGCGAAGTACGTGCATCCGACAGCAGGTGACGATAATGATAAGCCAAATGAAGAGAAAAGAAGTACTCATGACCCTCGCCTTAATGTGAAAAAAATCAAGATGTCAATGTGCACTGTAACGAAAATAAAACATTAAGTATGTCTGGGAAACGAGCTTTTTGTTGATTCTTTATTTTTCTTTGTTTCATCGTTCGCACTTCTCGTGTGTCTTTCGTTGTCGCTTATCATTCGCAATCGATCTGTAACATAACAACCGTTGTAACAATGTATATGTGTGATCTTCCGGTCGGCCAACGCCTCCGAGATGAGTTCGATAGGTCTATATTGTTTCAGCACCGTACCGTGAACTCTTTGCAAACCAGAGGTGATAAAGATATTTGTCAGATTTAGTTTACACGCCTAGGGTAGTAATAACGGATAATGTTTGCTAATTAATAGTTACACCTGTATGCGTGATAGGGTGCCAAGTGTTCTTGCACACATCCATCAATATCGTACGTCGCCGTATGTCAATACGAATAGCGCTCCTCGCTATCATCTGAGTGAGATTTGCTTTTCTTCTTCCACAATGCGTCTTCTGTATCGGATGTAGTACGCGGCAGATACAGATTACATAGAGTATTTTAAAGAAACACGCGGTACTGCCTCCGTAGAAGTAAACTAAAATGTACCCAGTGGCGGATTACTCATTAGGCGCAACATAAATGTTTTGCCGTTTTGCATAAACAAGAGATAGAAATAAATTACACAATTGATAGATTAATACTTGTAGTGTTCGAATATCAGACACTTAAATTGCTTCTATGGTTTTTTTTTTAAATATAACATGATTTTATATTATATGTGTAAGAGAATGTTGAAGGACCTCTCAACTATGCATTGTTTAGAGTGACATTCAGAGCCTCAAAATGTTCCAATCCGCCACTGAACGTAACAAATGGGACTGGAAAAAAATATCCCAACTGTAACACGAACGATTTCCCGTTGTATACATGTGTGTGCGCATTTCGCCCAGCGCACATTTATAGAATATCTCCTGCGAGACTCTTTCAAGAAATCGTTAAATCAACTATCATGATTATGCAATTTCCGGCACATTGTATTTTTCGATAACAGAAGATACAGCTTTTACATTAACAGCGTAACGAACTTAGAGCCTGAGAGAAATGCCACCATCCACTATATACATCCGGTTTGCGGATGCGTTACAATGAACTAGCGTTAATATTAATATTTCGGAGTTGAAACACACAACCAATGTCGATTCATTGCTTGGAAGTAAAACGAAAATTTACTACGCGTTCTAATATAGAACATTCGTGCTTCTCTATGTCCAAACTGCAGAATGATAACGGTTGTGTTAGTCCGAAGATTAAGGATATACAGGGATATGCAGGGTGTTCCATCATATTCGCTATCGTGTCAATTCTTAATAATTGACTGTTTGATGAGTTAAAAACCGATTTAATGAATGATTTCATTGCGGAGATAATGCACTAAAAGATTCTTTGAGGATCACGATGTGTATTTTAATCTGGACATTTGACAAAGAACGTAATCAATAACAATTAAAGAGTGACACCAAAATCAGTGGTTTTTTCGCCCGTTTTTGGTCCCGCGATATTGGAACTGAATTGTGTGCCAAAAATTGTACCTTATGATAAGACATCAATCACAAAAAATTTTTAAGTGAGGTGAGAATTGGTTCCAGAGATATAGAGGGGGTCAAAGTAGTCAAAATTCATTAACGCGTTAGCTCATTCGCTTTGAAGCACGAATTTTTATGTCAGTCCGATAATTTAAACTTCGTACCCGGGGGTTTTGCTGACAGCTAACAACGAAGTTATGGTCGGTTCAATATGGCGAACGATATATTTAAAAAAGTCGTGACTCAGAGTTATAAAATCGATTTTCGAGTCCTAACTAATTTTTATAAATTATTGAATTATTTTAATTATATTGATTTCATAATATGTGTGAAAATACAAACTGAGATCTAGTTTCCTTGATTTTGTTCTTTGGAAATGGTTATGGATACATTACATATATGAATTTTCACTACTTTGACCCCCCCCCCCTCCCCCATATCTCTGGAACCAATTCTCACCTCAACTTAAAAATTTTTTATGATTGATCTAAGACAATTTGGCACACAATTTAGTTCCAATATCGCGGTACCAAAAACGGGCGATTTTTGGTCTCACTCTTTATAAATAAAAATCGAGAAGGGCCTAAACGGTCATAGCTGGATCTTTAGAGCACTAAAGATCCAGCTATGACCGTTTAGGCCCTTCTCGATTTTAATTTGTAGTATACATTACGCGGTCGTTATTGTTTAAATTTATAAATGCACATGAGTAGGAATATTCACAAAAATAATTATTATTAGGCCGCCGCGACCGAAAATGGCATTTTTCAGCTTTATATTTGTTTAATATTATCGGTCTTATTATGATTTAAATTTATAAACAAATAGAATCTTTTCTTCGCCAGTGAATATAAAAAACAACAAAAATGTTAATTTTAATTCGACCTGACTGGCCAGATGTATTATATAAACTATATAAAGAAAGGCACAAATTTAAATTTATAAAGTTCTTATATTAAGAAAGTGTCATTATATATAAATTTGTTCTTTTTTTTAGCTGTACCTTCTGACATCCCTTCAAATGAGATATGTCTATAGATATTGGTTGAAAAAAAGAGAAAGGGGAGGATTGTGTGAATATTAACACGTTGGAATTGCAGGAATAATGGAACATCCCGCATATATTATACTTTAAAACTATACATGTAATCTGTATATATTAAAGACACCCATAAACGAGAGTAGCGAGAGTCCACGTTAAAAATCGTACGCTCGGTACCGTTATAATACGTACCTACGCATACACACGTAGTCGATATTAGCGAACGTTAGCGAACTGAGTGTAAAAAAAAGAGATTCGAAATGAAAAGGAGGGACAAACTCAAGACAAGCAGCACAACAAGGAGACACATACCTTCGGTATACACAATTGTCAATTAGATTCAGACTGACTGCAGGGACTTGAACACGCATAAACAGATCGATGTTCTTCGATGTTTAGCTAGATAAAGTTGTCGTCGTCGTCCGTCGTCGTCGTCGTCGTCGTCGTCCTCGTTAATGAGCACGTTATTGAGAACACGAATCGACGCATTTAACTCGGGCCAGTGGCGATAAATGTGAAGCGATTAGTGGCTAACGGGACCCATTTGACATAACGAAAAAAAAATATTCTAATATATATACAGATATATATATATATTATCAAGTCAGAAAGAGAGAGAGGGTAGGATGTCAGAGTTCGTTTGAGGTAAGATGTTGGTCTTAACACGGGAGTCAGCGCACAAGCCACTTTGGTCTCGCTACGGAACCACATAATTAATACTGTACGCTACATTATTGGTGTGCATCTATTCTACAATTACGCAGCTACCTGTAAACGGAAGAAATGCCCGTATTCCTCGCCGCGAAATTCTGAATGTTTTCGACCGATGCTTTGGAGAAAAATTTTCAATTGCGTTTGCTTTGCGCTGTCGTGTAAGCAGCTGTCGCAAGAAGTTAATTAAAGTTAACTGAGATTTAACTGATCAGCTATCTCTTTCGATCTCTCTCTCTCTTTTCCTCTGTCTTCAGGAAGAGGCAGAGCGTCGGTTTGAACATCAGTTAACTTTGACTAATGTTTAGGGAAACGATCCCCTATTGTGCATAAATGTTTGATCGGCTGTTAATGTAGACAGGTATCCGTAGAGCTGTTCTTATATGATCAAGAAGCTGTTTGGTTCAGTACGAAAATCTGGATAATTGATGTGACATTCGTAGCGATTTCTGTGTTGAAAAAAAAAACAATTCTAGTGACAACTAGCTAGCGCAGCGAAATTCTGTTGTAACCAGAGATATAGGCAGAGCAATTTTATTGAACTCAATGACAAGATGTTCCAATATGCGAGCATTTCGATGTAAAGAAATTTGCAGTACAATATCAGCTCAGAGATTCGACGCGGGGCGTTGTAACGAGATCTCACTGTATGTTATGAAAGAGCGACGTGCTCTCGGCGATTAGTAGCTACTAAAAATAAATCCAGTTTGCGAAACAAAGGGAATCGGACGGTGTTGTAAATTCATGCGATATATCCGCTGGAAAGGAAAACAATTGCGCCAATTGTACATATGTATTCCAATCTGATAGCATGTCTCCTACAGACAACAATAGTAATCCAAATTATTTGCGTCGGGTTGTAAAAAGAAAGAGTCCAGGCATTCCTTTCATCTGTCAATTGTTCCAGCAGAACGTGTAAAAAAAATACACGTTGAAGATACTATCCATTACAAATGCTGGCGAAACTGAGAAAGCGGATATCTGGCACAAAGCAGTCTAGACTTCTTTGGTATGTTTCATTTAAATGAATTAAGCGCAGAAACAATAGCGATCTTTTTCTTTGTATTCCTGGCGCCGAGAAAGTTCGCATAGAATCAGATTCAGGATAGATATTTATGATATAAAAAGAGATAAAAAAAAAGAAAACTGTAAAATACGTAACATGTCTGATTATGTCAATCCTTTTATTTCCCACTTCCAATATCTAACAAGTCTTCTTTATCTTTAAGATTATAGAGATATTTGCTCTTACAGAGAGAGAGAGAGAGAGAGAGAGAGAGAGAGAGAGAGAGAGAGAGAGAGAGAGAGAGAGAGAGAGAGAGATGATTAATATTATTCTTAATGCTAATAATACATTTTTCATTTGGATAAAATTTTATATAATTAAAATAACAGTACCTCAATATATATAAAAATAGACATTGAACGATATACTTATAGAATAAATTTTCAATATTAATAAATGGTAAATATTAATAATTTTATATTTATATCCACGTCTTATTATTTATATATAACGTTAATTTCGTAAATTATATTAAATCTTAGATAAACAGATAAAAAATTACTTTACAATTGCTATTACATTCTTATTTATTTTATTTGTAAATATCTTGGAGCAATATTTGTGCAATTTAAACATAGACAGTTCATGATAGGATTAAAATAATATATTAACATCCACTATACAAAAGAAACAATAATAATAACAATAAAAAGTATAAGTATCACTATCCAATATCCACATGTACGGTCTTTGGAATGGATATTACGAACCTGTTGAGTCTTGTTGATCAAAGATTCATCGGTCCTGTCCATATGATCAGCCAGATCATCAATTACTTCTATATTACAATAAAATAAAAAAAATTTATTTTCATATAAAAATATATTATCTCAATATAAAATTTTTATACTCACCATTTTGGTGATCCACTTCATTGCTAATTGTTTGTCCAATTTCTTTTTGGCGAGCTATCACTTTACATAATTCCTCTAAGCCTTCATCTTGGTCTACAAAAGATCAGAACAACGTGAACAATACGAATTATATACAGTTGATTAATATTTTCTAAGAATTATTATTACCTTTCAATACTTGGTCTTGATGATTCATAAGATCATTAACAGATACATTAATTAATACATCTAATGGTTTGTCATCCTCGTCGTCAGCAGCCCAAGAAGTTGTGCCACCATCGGCGAAAGCTGACGACCCTGCCCTTAATAGACTAGCGCGCGACGATACATAATCTTTTGTACGTGGCTCGTACAATCTTTGTAACTGAATGTCTTTGCTTTGTAACTGTTCCACTTGTCTCGTCCTACGTTCAGCTTCCTCAAACGTTCTGTCATACAGAATATATTTTAAAGATCATTTTAGAACAATAATCACAAAGTCTGAACTTTGTGATAATATTTGAGACTATGCTAAAAAATTAATATATATACAGATAAAAAAATACATTGTTTTTAATTTAGATGCTTCTTCCACTTTGCATTTCAATTGCTGAACCTCTCGTGTGTACTGTTTCATACGCAATCTTATATTGGCTGATAAGCTGGCGTAAGCTTTTGACGTCTTTGGTTCCCCATCACGCAAAGTAAGCTGTTCCATAATCTCACGGAACAGCTTCTCGCATGCGTCATATTCTGTGAGCCTAATCACACATAATCAAATTCTAATCAGATTTTTATTAAAAGTACATATAAAGTAATTTAAAATGATTAATTAAAATGGAGAGGTATATAATGTCATTGAAACTTCCAATATATAACATATTACTAGATAAAATTAAAAATTGTAAAAAAAATTTTATAAAACATAATTTATAAATTTACCAAGGATCAATTCCTTCGATGTTGACAAGTGCCATTTTCGTGTTTGTTGATGCAAATATATTTATATTATCATTCCAAAGAATATAATATTACGGAAAACATTAATTTCTTAATAATTAGGAGATTTATAATCGCATCATTTTCACAATCTGTTGACGTAGTGATGACAGCTTCTACATCATACGACAATAACACAACACAGTTTTATAAATAAAGAAACGAAGCGATGCGGACTTGTATGATTGCTTTGACATGCAGAATCATGTATTGTCAAAAATCTTCTATATTTGACGTCACGTGTCACGTCGAGTAA
>NJRQ01000176.1:394333-405481 GCA_003063805.1 Aphaenogaster ashmeadi | reverse complement strand
GCTCCAATAATATTAATGTGTGACTTTTCTATAAACTGCGCGCCGTTACTATCGGACATGTAACGCAGCTCTCGAATATCACAACATTAAATTGAAAAATCAATTTAATGATATACTGATGCTAACAAGCATCTACAAGATTCCCCCCTTCCCTTCCCAACCAAAAAATATTTTTCGCAATAAATTCTTTACAGTTTTTCGGGTTGGGATAGGAGATCCACTATGACCGTCATTGGCCTATCTCTCGATTTAAATTGTTTATACATATATGCGGTCTTATCCTAATTAATAAAATTTTTAATTTTTTCTAAATTTTTAGGCTCTCTTTCAATTTTTACTATTGAAACCCTACTTTTTTATTGCATATTCTTATAGTTTACTTCGAGAGTTTTTCAAAACACTACAATAAAGTATTTCTTTATTAAGTACTTTTCGAGTAATGAAGTGTGTACGTTCATATAAAATTGTAATCTTCAAACTTTCGTTGATTCACAAAGCTTCCTCTATGAGGAAGCCAAACAAAAAAAAGAAGAAATAAAGAAAAATTTCCTGATGAGGAAGCACTGTGCAAATTCTTTTTGCACACTTTTTTTGTAAATATTCCGTTATTGCATATTTTCTATTCGGAAAATAATAAATGATATCGATAAATAGAATTAAACTTCAGATAATTTTTTGTACTGTTTATAAATGATGCCAAATGATTTTAAATTAAAAATTTAAAATCTCATTTTAATTCATACACGGAAAGAACGGCTAAGATTGAGACAACTAAAATAACAATGTTGCCGTATGAATTGTTGGGGCATCTACATTGTTTTGTATAGTGCATCTATATATGTTTGTCTCAACATTCACTACGTTTGCTGTACCAAATGCATATAGTTGCCTTCACATCAATGTGAATGTGACAACCACACAGACGTGACTGTACCAAATATTACTATTTATTGTGGTTGTGGCAACCGTAATTATGCATCTGGTAACCTTTATCGTTTTTTCCGTGTATTTAATACAGTACTTCCGCGTGAAGCAAAAAACTAAAACCGGTTGAACAAGAAGAGCTATATTGATCAAATTGTCGACATGCGGATTCTGTGAGAATGCATAAAAATTCATAAATTATCGAAAAAATAATATCTATTTTAAGCCTAGTATGACTTTATTTAATTGTAATAATTCATATAAGTTCTCATACACTAAGAAAAAAAAGTCGAAATATTCAGAAACAAATGTTATTTGTGACATTTTCTTCGATATTTATTAGTTCTAAAAAAATTTAGCTATGATGACGGAATATACATTTCTGTGAAATATACCTAAGATGGCTCATTTGCTACAAATAAAATTTCATTTCGGCGTATTTAAATAAGAGATTTATTTCTGTGAAGTAGGTCTTATATTTCACAAATAAATTTTTAACCTACTTTCTTTCTCAGTGTAATGTGTTAAAGGAACGGGCCGATTTCAATCTTGTTTATCCGATGTTGCATCGACGCGAAAACCTAAAGACGTATTATAATGCATCGATATATCTATAGCGTGATCGACATACCTAGGTGGACTGAGTTCTTGGAAAATAGTCAGTATTGCAAGAGCTGTCGCACGGTTCAGAACGATCCAGCTTACAAAATCCAGAACATAATCCGAGTACGCGGGAATTGTTTGTTTAGGTAATTGAGGAGTAAGGAAGACAAGGTGAGTACAAATGAAGATGAATATATCTAATACCGTCGAGCGAAATTGCGATATAAATTATTTCACAAATTAATTGAATAAAATTTAAGAAAGATAACTGAAATTAAAAAAGGGATAAAAATCTAGAAAGTAAAAGATTTTTTAAATTGTTTTTCGCACGTGACATAAAAGCTTTTAGATTTTTATTTTTATAATAAAATTTATTGCACTAAGAAAATAATTTTACCAATTTTTATTTTCTTAAAATAAAAAGCAAATATAGCTTATACTGTACGATTTATTTGAAAATTTTATTAGAAAACGAGAGAGTATCTTACATTTAATATTCCATACAAAATTATCCTTCTTTCGGGAAGGAATTTGCTCTTATTACAAGTTTTGTAAAACTTGAAAACTGTTAGTGATCTATTTTCGAGTACAGTTTTCAAGAAATTATTTTTAGGAATTATTTTAATAAGATTTTAAAATGTATACATTAATTTCTGTCATCTATTTATTATATTTGCAGTTGTATTCCTGTAATTATGAAAATTATGAGCATGAGAAAGAAAAATATCTAATAGAATTTTTTATGTAATATATTTTTTTTTACTGTCCGAAAAATGAATTTCATAATTTTACTGCATTAGTTGCTAAATACATTTTGCATTTTACCCTGTACAAATGATAAAAGGATTTATTTATACTTTTATATACATATTTATACTTAATATTTATACTTTTATATATTTATACTTAAATATTAAAATATTATCTTTTTCATAAATATACATATTTTGCTAAATATAATTTAGCAAAATAAAATTTCAAATTCTCAAACCTTGAAATAATTACATTTTTTAATATCATTGCAATATGCATTAATCAGATCAAGCATTTCTGTCAATCTGTTGCATTCAATTTTTATTATTATTTGGAACGTGATGAAATAATCACAAGCAGATATAATAAATTAATGATATGCATTCACATGCCAATAAAAATTAATTTAATAATTTGCCTGTTAATAATCAACATAATTCACATCTATATACAATAGCGTGAGATTGAAACTGTGATCAACGCATATGTGTATGAAGTCTATTCTACAGTTACATCGCATTTCTACATCTAGAGATGAGCTATGTTTTTGTACTTTTTATTTTATAATAACTATCGATAAATAATCGTTTGAAACGGTTCGAGACATTCTTGCGTAAATTGCAGAAGTTTTTCGCTCGATAGTCAATTATGCATATTCGGTAAACTTGGCATACGATAATCGAAATTGGCTTAATAACTGGTATTAGACAATCGGTAACCTAGTTCCAAATTCTAATAATTATTTCTCAGCATGTGACAATATTACTCTGTCAATTACCTATTCATTTCATTTAATATATAATCCATATTTATATTTTTTCCTTATTCAATCTGATTTAAATTTATTAAATATGGAATTATTAAATATTAAAAATGTGTGGAATTCTTTTTTGTATTAATAAAAATATCTCAGTGCCTAAACATTTTTTTATTTTATCATGTGCATCAGTACGCAAGACAATCAATCAATCTATGATTATCGAAAATTTGATTAAATTATAATTTTTATTATATAAATTTTATACAAATATTTAATATGCAGCATTAAATATTTTTGCATAACAAATAACAATTTGGTCGACGTCTGTTTAAAAGAAAATCACTGAAAGAAAAGAATTGCTGAAATTGTCTGAACTTAGATGGTAAAATATGACACAGGTTTTCTGTTGGCTGCAGCAGCCAGTTCTCAAACCTGATACGAAAAAGAAATTAAAAAGAAAAGAAAGTAATGTTCTTTGTGCTCAGCACTGTTCATGGCCATTCGGGACGCGCATTCATTACTCAAGAAATCTGAATTGGCTAACCTGGCCAAATGTCTGATCAACTTTGCCAATAAGGCTACCGCATTGTAAGAAATTGCCTAATGCAGTCAACTACTTACTACCTTTGCACGTTGGCTGCCTATCCAACATCATACATTGGCACGGCGATTCGCTGCCTCAAAAATGTAAATGATTGCAGCAGAAAACTTTTATGAAGCCAATAAAAATTGGCCATAGCAGCAATCCTTTTTTTTTCATAGGTTTCCAAGTAGGTTTCATTATATGTCTATACATTTATAGCTTCACGTAAATACCTAAATTTGCATTTTACTGATTGAAAAATTTTAATGCGAAAGATGATGAAGTTATTTTAAGAAAAGATTGAAGCTATATTGGTCGAAGAATCTAGAATATAAAACAAGAAGCGAGACATGCAAAATGATGAAAATTTTCTGTCATAATTTTCTCATAATTTTCTGTTTCTGTTTCTTTTTCTCATAATTTTCTGTTTTTTTCTGTGATTTCTTGATACGTTCCTATACTTGTATTCTTTTCGAAGGAACGTCATATTCCGTCGCATTAATGTTTCACATCATGCTATAACCGTTGCAATCTCATTTCGTAATATAGGTATAGCAATTAACTTAAAGCTTTCAAGTAACATTGACTAGTTACGATCAATATAACTAGATGACAGTATAAATTACCATTAGCATTTCGGATTTATATACTACAATTGACATTTTTTAATGTTGTTAATACATTAAACGGTTATCCGGACATTTCAAATGTAATCAAATTACTCAAAAGTATTTCGAATATTGGAGAACTAAAAGTTGCCTAAATAATAATTAAAACATCCAAAGTACTACTGAGATAATAAGATAAGATAAAGCTATGAAGGTTAATCGAGGCCGTGATTCGAGCAAAATAAAAGAAAGATGTTATTATAACTTAAACATTAGTTTATTAAAAGACAAACATAGTAAAAAAAATTATATACCGTTGACGTACGAACTGTATCTTAGTCTTCTTCAGAACATATAAATATCAGTAATTAAACACTCTAAACCAAATTAACTGAGATCTAGATAAGATAACATAATATTTCGCATCATAAAGTGAAACATGTAAATTTTCGTGTTTATTTTTTCCATGTTTATTATCTGCAACTTACAATTAGAGAGAATAACTGAGTTTTCATATTATATTCGAACACAGGAATATATTGTTTGTTCCTAAAACGTTTCATTAAAAAAGTATTGTATACCAGCCGGAAGTCTATTATGTTTTTTGTTATCAGCACCTATTAACCGATCGATTAGAGGCGTATTAAATATAAGGCGGGAACAAATATTTTATTATTCGTATCACTCTATTATTTATATATCAAAATATATCAGAATATATGTATCTACTAATCTTCTAATTTTGTTCGAAAAATAATTACAACAATAGGTACGTTATCGATCGACAATATGTATCGATTTCATCTATGAGATAAAGTAACATTGTAGTATTAATATAAATAGATAAATAAATAAAATATTAATATAAATGCATATTGTATAGGATAATTCATACACGCACGCCTTAGATAACAAATTTGTATGTTAAACAAGTAAAAGAACGAGTGTAAGTTGTACAGTAATCACTTACAAAAAAAATTGGGAATAGTTCAAAGAGTTCAAAGCATTCGTCTTTATCAACATATATTGTAAACATGTCTTGACCTAATTCAATGTTTCACACAAGATACTCTTGATATCTATGATCAACAACTTTTGAATACGTAGTTAATGCTAGATCCAATGAAAAACACAGGAAGTATGCGTGATAGAATTTTACAAGTCATAGTGATGCTTTATAACGCTTATTGCATAAGCAACTAGTTTATTTTTATCATTTGCAAAGTTGCAAATTCAATGTTAAGACATGTTGCAATATGTGAGGCAGATATTGCGCGTTCCCTTTAATTTTCCATAAATTTCCATGATATGCGCGAATTATTACACGAAAAGAACGGTTTTGCTGAAGTATCTAAAAATTTAGCCAGATACAGATCAGAAAATAATTATGTTGGACCATCCAAAATAATTAAGTAGGTCGCTCAAAGGATGTCAAAACTTTATGCAGCATTGCCATTATGCTTAAGCGTCCTACATAATTATTTTGGATAGTCCAACATAATTATTTTCAAATCTGTATCTGGCTAAATTTTTAGATACTTCAGCAAAACCGTTCTTTCCGTGTACTCATAACGTTTTCTATATGTTCTGATATCTAAATTTAGTCTCTGAAAAGTATATTGTCATTCACATAATTATTCCACATGATAGCATCAGAGTACACAAGATATACTAATAATTCAAATTTTATTTATAGAAAGTATATGATAACTAATCGTGAATTATGTGTTTATGATGCGATAAACTTTGATGAACTGACATTAATTTATAGTGTCACATGTCACATCCCAGTAAGCAAGAAACATTTATACAACGTTCAAAATTACATACGTATGTAAACGTTGCATGTTAGTGGATATCGTTATAATATAGATAGGGATTTATCACGTAATTTAACACCCCGAATCATAATGGCCTTCTTTTTCTTCAATCTTTACGCGTTAGTGTCATATTTTGCAGAAAGATAGATAGGAAGTACTTTAAGGGGGGAGTCCTTTGTAAAATCTTGTAAAAATGTATTTTTTTATTGCATAATTTTAAAGTATGAAGTCTTGAGAATATGTTCCCAAAGCAATTTGACGAAATTCGTCATATTACCGGAGCTAGAGGCGATCATTCAACCTGCGATCGCGCGGCGCGCGCAAAATCGATCCGTGTGACCCGTCACCTTTTACCTATTACCTGCTCCTCCCCTGATTCTGAAAAATGTACCTAATATATGCAGACCATTCCTTAGAAATTTCCCACACACACCCTAACAATCGGTGCTAATAAAAGCTTTCTTGATTAACGTTTTGATAAACTAATTGTTTTGTACACTTGAAACTTTAAACACGTCTTTTTTCGAGACAACGTTTTTCAAATTTGCGGGTCAAATAATTTTTTTTTCTAATTGACCGATTGACTTCCAACTTAGCACAGTTGTTTCTTCAAAACAACTTTCTTTTGGTACTGAACCTCTAAAAAAATTGTTGGTTTAACTAATTTTTTGTAATTCCCTGAAAATGATGCAAATTTTTGGTAAAAATCGATGCTTTTACTTTGACAGGCCGCCATTTTGTTATTTTCACACTTTGAGGTATTTTGGTGGTTCAGTACTAAAAACAACATTTAACGAGTAAAACGAACTTTGAATTTTTAACTTCAGCCCTATAGAACGGAAATGAGAACTCCCGCAAATCGACCATGTCGTCGCGGACGATCATTAGTTGAAATGTAATAGCGGGAGAAGGAAGAGCTCAATATAAATGTAAAATTTCACAGACATTCATAAAATATATATCTTTAGTATGTTCAAAATTTAAAACGATTGAGCAAATAGTTTTCCTTAAAAAAATTCCTAAAAACACCTTATTTTTTCGATTCCTACACGGAAAGAATGATTTTGCTAAAATATCTAAAAATTTGGCCAGATACAGATCTGAAAATAATTTTGTTGGACCATCAAAATAATTATGTAAGACGCCCAAAATAATTGCTGAAATATCAAAACTTTTTGTAGCATTATCATCATGTTTGAGCGTCCCACGTAGTTACTTTTGATGGTCTAACAAAATTATTTTCAGATTTGTATCTGGCCAAATTTTTAGATACTTCAGCAAAACCGTTCTTTCCGTGTACACAAGACTCCTTCCTTAAAAATATAGCGCAATAAAAAAGTTCAGCATGAAATTAAAGTAGCATATGATATGTTTTTTCCTGTTGGATTGCTTACATCTTATCAGCTTAAGTAGAAAAAAATATGCCGCCATTACGTGCAAAGAAAACGAAAAGAAAAAATGGACAAAGGAAGTTAAGAAGCTGGGAAGAAAGCTGGGCCAAACAGAATTAATCCAGCTACCAGCACGAAAACTCGCACCATCTGAAGCCAAGACAGCCAACACCGCTGCCAGCATGGCAGCAAGCATGTAAATCCAGCTAGCAATCCAGAAATACAGGAAAAAACGCATCGTGTTGTTTGCAGATTCGGCCTTCATTTATCCTCACTGTTTTATACCTGGAGATTTAATTCTTATTTCTGTTTCTGTTTAAATTCTCTCTACGCTCTATATTAATCTATTCTTAATTATCTTAATTTATCGTATTGTATTTCAATTACGCATTTAACGATATATTATGATTTTTCTCTTCTCAAATTACGTATAAGTTAAGCGGTTGCTTATATAAGCAGAATTAAAAACAGAGAGGAAGTTTGTGTAATCGAAACCAATAATTCGACAAAAACCAAAACCCGATTACATTATATATTGAAAAGTTTTATTTGCAAAAAATGTATATCACAAATTTCTAAAAATTTTTCGTGCGTATAATATGACATAATATTTATATATTTGTTTATGTGAAAGAATACATGATGAAGAATATTTAAAACAGTAAGACTAAAATCTTTTCAATAGAAGTTAATGCATATTGCGCAATTGTCGAGACTTTTTATTGTGTGTGTGATTATTTTCTGTGGTTTTTCCTTACGTCTTTTATCACCTTACGATGTGTGAAAACTTCATACGTAACACATTCTTTAAATCAATGGTGTCCAAGATTTGTTTACACCTTTTGCTTCCTTATAGAGGAAGCTTTGTTTTCGTGTAAACAATTTTTTTTCAGTTTTCTTTGCCAAAGTGTTTAAAATGTTTTTAAACCTCGTAAAAATACATTAATACAAAATGTCCGTGTGTGTGTGTATGTATGTAACGAATTTCATGTCCGTGGTTGCTCTAACTTTCATAAATTTGGAGATATCGGGTTGAATTTTTTTTTAATCGATAGAGAATTATTTAAGGAAGGTTCCTATTGAATTCCGCGATGATGGTAAAGGCGTTCTTTTTTGAAAAATTTTGAATTTTTTGAGAAATGTCCGTGGTTGCTCTAACTTCCGCAAATGTGGAGACATCGAGCTTAATTTTTTTTAATCGATAGAGTATTATTAAAAGAAGGTTGGTATTGAATTTGGGGCCAAATTATTTGAAAAAGTTTAAAAAAAGTGTGCAAATTAAGAATTTGCACAGTGCTTCCTCATCAATTTAAAGGAGGTCAAATTAAGAAAAGGCACAATGCATCATCAACATTTTAGTTGATTCACAAAGCTTCCTCTATGAGGAAGCCAAACTAAAAAAAAGAAGAAATAAAAAAAAATTCCTCGTAGAGAAAGCTTTGTGAACCAACTAAAATGTTGATGATGCATTGTGCCTCTTCTTAATTTGACCCCCTTTAAATTGATGAGGAAGCACTGTGCAAATTCTTAATTTGCACACTTTTTTTAAACTTTTTCAAATAATTTGGCCCCAAATTCCTAATTTGCACACTTTTTCTATCTTCGTTAAGAAAAAGAAAGGCAATAAATGTAAACGCCGATATATGATCAATCTAATGCCCAGAATTACAAATCTTGGACAAACCTGCTTTAAATATGTACGATTTTTCATATAACTGCATAAGATTTTGTTTAAAATGTCTATGATTTTTAACAAATAGGAAACGACAAGTTTAATAAATGTTTTAATAATTTGTCTTACAGATGTCTTCAATGATATTAATAATATTTGAATCAGTTTTAGATACTACTAGATCAGTTTTAGATTGTTATTTTGTGTCGACGATTATCACTCTCGTCTATTTGTAGAGGAGAAGGTGGTAATATGGAACCCGCAGATTTTATGGGACCCCCCAATATCTTAATACGATTTAGTTGCACTCTATGAGTGACAGCTGAAACTTGTACAGTAGGTTGCCCTTTGAGCCGTCAGAGCATTACAGTCATTAGTTTTGCTTGGCGACGGAATAATAAACGTATTTCTTTTTCCGATAGTTTGCAAGGTATGTAAAACTTCGTTTATTTCTAAGTATTCACGAATAAAAGACAACATTCAAAGTCAGACACGTTATGTATATAGTATAACCTAACTTTTCCGCGTATTTTAAAATATTTAGTTTTTTGCGTTTTGCTGTAGCCACTATTGTTGTTCAAGATGACGATGTTTAGGGGGTCCATATTACCAGCACATTACAACATACCACCCAATTGCTCACTTTGCGATAATCTTTAAGCAGCTTTTTTTGTAAGTGGAGAATCATTAATTGGACGTTAGAAATGGGTTACCAATAGAGTAAAGAATCTAAGCATACCAAGAATAAAAGAATTGAGCTTATAATTTACAAGAAATCGTTAAAAAACAAAGTGGGGTTTCATATTACCACCTTCTCCTCTACTGTTTATTGTTGTAATTTGCAGTTATTACAGTTCCAAGTTATAAATTATATATCGAGCATAATTGAATGTTTTGCGTTATTTTTATGTAATGATATGACATCCGTTTTCCGAATGTCATGTGACGAATAAGAAACTGACGCGACGTTCGAATCCATTGTATAAGTAAAATTGCGTGTTTAATGACACAATTAGCGTTTCACGCGATAATATCATTTACAATATATATATTGTATGGATTAAAGCGATATAAAAAATACCGGTAATATACCGGTATTTTTCGGTTTTATATGATAACCGAAATAAAAACCGATTAATATAAATACCGGTATACGCATAATTTTTCGGTAATACCGGTATTATAACGGTATTACTAAACATCGATACTGTTGATATTGTTGATATTCTTCCGATATTAATATACGAAATTATATCAATGTTATCGTTAAAATTTAAGAATAAATAAATATGAGATTATAACTTTTGTTGATTGTGAAGTGAGCTCTATATATTCATATGTCAATGCTATATGTATTATATATATTTACAAATAATATTTGCAAGTCATCACTCGGGGTGATCATAAACAAATTTGTGTGAAACTTCTTAAGTTATAAAATAATATCCTATATATAATAGTAGGAATACCGGTATAATACCGGTAATATGTACACGGAAAAAACGATAAGGTTGCCACAACTACAATAATAGTAATATTTAGTACAGCCATGTCCTGTGGTTGTTACATTCACATTGATGTAAAGGCAACTATATGTATTTGGTACAACAGCAAACATAGTGAATGTTGAGACAAACATATATAGATGCACTACATAAAACAATGTGAATGTGACAACCACAGGACGTGACTGAACCAAATATTACTATTATTGTGGTTGTGGCAACCTTATCGTTCTTTCGGTGCAATCTTAAGATGTCTTAAACCAATCACAGAGCCGTATTAGCGTCTTAAGACGTTACTTAAGACAGTCTTAAAATAAGAACCAACTATGAATAGGAAAGAATGACTATAGGAAAGAACGGCTAAGGTTGAGACCACTAAGATACACGGAAAAAACAATAAGGTTGCTACAACCCCAATAATAGTAACATTTGGTACAGCCACGTCCTGTGGTTGTCACATTCACATTGTTTTGTGTAGTGCATCTATATATGTTTGTCTCAACATTCACTATGTTTGTCTCAACATTCG
>NJRQ01000176.1:349775-365091 GCA_003063805.1 Aphaenogaster ashmeadi | reverse complement strand
CTTGCCGCGCGGCAAGCGTTTCCGCGTCCTGTGTGCAGAAGCCATTACCGACGTCCGCGGGTTTCCATGCGCGGATTCAATCCGATTCCCATAGAACGATACTTCGACCAACCGTCGATTAACATTAATCGGCGATTAGTTCAACCGGCAAAATCGTTTAGAATAAAATTTTTGATTATATAATACTATTATTCCCGATCTAGTCTTTTTTCATATATTAAATTTAAAGAAATTGATAATTATATTCACGTTAACAAAATAATATAGATATTACTTGATAATAATCATTGATTTTAGTTATGTCCATTTTTACGCAGGGCCTTAAATTTGAATTAGTTTCTTTAATTAGATTAGAATTCAACCAATCAGAACAAAACAATTAAGATTAAGGTTATCTGACTGATCGAATTCTAATCTTTAATTTGTAATCCTCAATCTCCAATGCGTAGTGTGATACAGGCCTAATGCAGGATTCACACTGCTTCCGACATCCGACGTGCGATGATACGATAGCCAATAAAAGAATTCGCTTCCTAGGGTTTCTAGTTAACGACATTTTTTTCTCTAGGAGATAAATTCTGCTATTGGATATCGAATCATCATATGTCGGATGTCGGAAGCAGTGTGAGGGAGCTGTCCCATGACAGTCGAAAATTCGGAAAACGGAATCTCGAAATCATTCTGATTGGTTAGTCCCATGGGGCACAATACAAGACTCATGGGACTAACCAATCAGAATGATTTCGAGATTCTGTTTTCCGAATTTTCGACTGTCATGGGACAGCTCCCTAAGGCTGGGTCTACATTGGATGTTGTAATGCTGGATTCACACTGCATCCGACGTCCGACGTACGACGTCCGATATCCAATAGGAGAGTTTGTTTTCTAGAGACTTTAACTAGTGATATTAAAGTCTCTAGAAAATAAACTCTCCTATTGGATATCGGACATCGTACGTCGGACGTCGGATGCAGTGTGAATCCAGCATAAGTCGTGTCGGAAGAAATTGACCAATTACAGTTTATTATTCTCCTTACGATCGAAGAATAATGAACTGTGATTGGTCAATTTCTTCCGACACGACTTACGACATCCAATGTAGACCCAGCCTAAATGTGAATCCTGCATAAAAATGCCCACGTAGCACCTGTCACGAGAACGCAGCACAGAGTTTCTCGTTTTAGATCTTCGCCAATCCGTGTCAATGGCGCCAGCTGATCTTTGACTCGGGCTCCGCTTCGCTGCTATGTTCAAAGCGGACGGTGGTGTGTAATGGACGTGACTTGTCGCGCATTCACATGGTACCTGCAGCGAGACGACACGACGGTTCTAAAGCATTCCGGGATAATCACGGAGAGAGCGACACGCCATGAACGCGTTAATTCACACGAAAACGATGATCGCCGGTCACGGTGGAGTCGTTACTCGACGTATGTGTCACCGTGCATTACTTCACGTCCCATTATAGATCAGCGCGATTTTATCCGATAACTTGGAATACTTGTCTAGTAGAGAGATAATGCCACCATTATATTTTACATAACGATAGATAATACACGTGTCACCGTGAAACTAATAATGCGTCTCATTTGGAATGTCAACGTTTCCTCAAATTTCTTCGTCCAATATTTCCATCACGATATAATGACGTTTAAATAAAAAAACGTGGGATGATCGTAGGTTATGTGGAATTACACGCTCCAAGTTTTTCGTACAATATAGATTTATATTTTTCGAAGAGCTCTTCCACTGCTCCATCTTTCGATTATTAGCGAATTTATTATTATTTAATAGTTATTTTAATTTTTTTTTATTAATTATCAATAGGGAAAAGCAGAATTATATTTATTGTTGTTAGAAGTAACTTAATTTATACTGGAATTAGATGAGCTAAATGATTTTGTTTTTAATACTTTGTAATTATTAAATAATTAAAATTTTCTGATCCTGTATTTCAGGGTACTCCCCGTTTAAATTATGGCACAGTACCAATTATGCAACGGGTGGCGTTGCTCTAATTTATACAGGCTTGAGAGATCCAGGAAGATTATTGCTGGAGCCTACAGTGCCACCATTGTATATTAATAATAAAAATATAACATGTCTACAAATTCGTACTTTTTATGTAACTCCAAGTTGGAATGGTCAAGAGCCATCATCTAAGATCGAAGAAACAGTGAAGAAGATTAAAGAGGAGAAAGAACTTAAAAATAAGATGGTAGACAGCGTTGTGAAAGATGAACAAACAAAAAAAGCTGTTGCTAAAGTTACAATATGGCAAAAAATTAAGGGCGAAATATTACATTATTATCATGGCTTTCGATTATTAGGACTCGATATGAAAATATCAGCAAAGTTAATATGGAGAATTTTACATGGAAAAGAGCTTAGCAGAAGGGAGCATCGTTTGGTATGTTAAGAACAGTAATTATTATATGTCGTAATATTAAGATAATTAATTAGTTATTTGTTCTGACAGTTAATAAAAACAACCGGGGATATGTTCAGATTGATTCCGTTCTCCGTTTTTATTATTGTTCCATTTATGGAATTTTTATTGCCAGTGGCAATTAAATTATTTCCTGGTATGCTACCTTCTACTTTCCAAACAGCAACCGAAAAGGAAGATAAACTTAAGCAGGCTTTGAAGGTATGAGAATATCAGATTTAAATTCATTGTGACATTATCCTTTTTTCGATTTTAATAGCTAATTAAGACATATAGAATTTAATAAAAAATATTACATATATACGTAAACAAATATATATATATATAAATTCACATAAAACATGGTAAGCAACATATTTCGATAAAAGCTTTATTAAATATTTTAATAAATACTTTTTGCAAACAGGTCAAGATAGAAATGGCAAAATTTTTACAAAAGACGTTGGATGAAATGGCATTGCAATCATCAGATCACAAATCTGATAAAGCTAAAGAATTTGCAGAGTTTTTCTACAAAGTACGGACAACTGGCACTGTCGCAACCAACGAAGAAATCATGAAATTTAGCAAAGTTTTCGAGGACGAAATTACTCTAGATTCCCTCTCACGACCACAACTAATGGCTTTATGCCGTGTATTAGATGTGCAAACGCTTGGAACTACTAATTTCTTACGGTTTCTACTTAGAATGAGACTGAGAAGTCTTACTGCAGATGACAAAGTATGTATTCAAGAAAGTATATTTTTAATCTTCCTTATAAAATTCTTTTTTAAACTTCTTATTAAAATATCAAATCGATATTTTTTCGATTTTAATAGCTAATTGAAAAAGAAGGAGTCGATACTCTAACTAGAGCCGAACTGCAACAAGCTTGCAGAGCACGTGGTATGCGTGCTTATGGATTACCAGAAAGCAGATTAAAGGAACAATTGTCGCAGTGGTTGGATTTGAGTTTAATTAAAAAGGTTCCACCCACTTTACTGTTATTATCACGAGCGCTTATGATACCAGAGACGATGCCTATGTCAGACAAGCTAAAAGCGACTATTTCGGCCTTGCCTGATGCGGTAGTGGCTCGTACAAAGGGTGCTATTGGAGAGAAAGAGGGTAAAGTGGATCATAGGACCAACATAGAGATTATAAAAATGGAAGAACGCAAGATTGAAGAAGAGAGAAAGGAAAAGAAAGAAGCCGAGCCACAACCTATTGTAGAATCCACTAAAGAAGATGAAATTACTACCACAGATGTCAAAGTTTTAGAACAAGCTTTGGATTCAATTGGCAAGGTTAAGAAATGATATTTAAAATACACGTATAAGTAATTCTTTAATATTTACAAAATTTTCAATATTACATGATCTTATTTTTAGGATAATAAAAATATGGCTGTAGAGAAAGAGGAAATCAAGGAACTTAAAGAAGAAATGGCGGAATATCAAGAAGATGTTAAGGAATTATATCAAATTAAGGCAGAGGCAAAAGGTCAAGCAGATATAGAAAATATTAAAGTATCAAAAGGTGCTAATAGACTATTCAAAAAAGTAAACAAAATGATCTCGAAAATGGACGCCGTTTTGTTGGAGCTCGAACAATCTGAGAAAAAAGTTAAACAAAGAATTGAATCATTGGGTCCTGATGAGAAACGAGATGTCAAAGATGTTGAAGAATTAGTTAAAATAGATGAGTTAGTTGCTGCCATTAAGCAAATTCAAAATGTACCCGATGAACATCGCTTAAAACGCATAGCAGAAATTTTAGGGAAAATTGATGACGATCATGATGGTGCAATAAAAATAGAAGATGTCTTAAAGGTATAGGACAGACTATAAATTTTCATTAATAACAATAAGCATATGACCATATATATAAGCATGATTACACGCACGCACGCACACACGCGCGCGCGCGCACACACACACGCACACACACACACACACACACACACACACACACACACACACACACACACACCCAACTATATCTATTTATTAACATAATATTATTTGTGTTAATTAATTAATGTAATTTTTACAGGTTGTAGAATTAATAGGTAAGGAAGATGTTAAGTTAAGCAAAGAGCAAGTGGATGAATTAGTAGAGTTAATGGATAAAGAAGAAGTATTAGAAGTAGAAGAACAAATACAAAAATCGTTGGAAAAGGATTCCAAGACATCCCAGACAGAAGAGAATATAAAAGCTACACATAAATCTACAGTTCCAGCTACACCAGTAACAACTGAGCCAGGATTTGGAAAAGAGGAGTTAGTAGATGATGCTGTCAGAGAATCCAGCAAAACCTATGGAGATCCGTGTATTGAGAAGGATAAGCAAAAATCAACTGCCATTCTTAAAAGTAATTCCAAATCCGATGAGGTAAAAAATCCTCCAATTGCATCAGGTGTTCCATCAACAGCGAAAAAGGCAGAAGGTTCTAAACAACTGTGATTAGCGCACAATGAAGTATAAATTATTACATGTAATATTTTTACTGAAATGATGTTTGATATGTTGGATCTTCGTCTGTGTGTATCTCACATATTTTCTTGAGAAAAATTTTTAATTTCCGCAAGTAGAATGTACAATACAAAAAAAGAGAAATATGTTATATTGACACAAGGCACAAAGATGATTTCATCATACAATTGCCCATCACGATATAATTGAATTATTAATATGTTGTACATAAAAAACATATTGAATATACATAATATATTAATCATTTATAATATTTGAATAATATTATGTAATATTGATTTCTAATTTCATATTGCATTATATGCACACACAAAAACTCGAAGTTTTCCATTGAAGACTGTGATGCATTTAACAGCATCATTTATATTATTTTCTTTTATCCATGGTGATGTGCTTGTGTTGATCATAAATGCATTATTAAAATATTTGTTCTGTAATGAATTGTCGATGTTAGTTATAACCTTAAAGGGAACGGATAGAATATTATTAGCCTAAACATTGACAACAAATTACAGATATTAAAAATGTTCGGTTTCCACTACAATACAGTTTGATTTCAGTAAGCCCAGAGGATAAATCATTCCAACTGCCTCCATGTCATTGTACATTTGTTAATACATTGAGCATATACCACTCATGATTCAAAATAATAGTCTCAAATTATATTACCTTGTAACTTCAATATTGGTGTTAAAATAATTGGTTGCTCAAAATGTGAAGCAAGATATTTATGTACATGTAATTTATAATTTTATTTTCATTTGTGAAAAACACAGGGAAGCAGAAACCTATTTAATGTAAAAATAGAGTACTATTTGTGCTTTGTACTATATAGAACGTTAAACTTACAGAAGAAACTTTGTTAACAAGATAGATTCTATGTGACAAGATGTTATATCAATTTCGGGGCCCTACATGTATATAAGGAAAAGGGAAATATTTATTGCATATTTGCATTACACTATAATATTAATTCGACGAAGACCATCTAAGATGTATTATAAAGATATGAATTTCAGAAGGAACATTCAGAGTGACCTATTTCTTTACTTCTGCGCATGAAAGTCTAAATGTATATGTAAGAACATGTATTATTTTTTTAAATTTTTATAGGATGCTCTTTCAAAAGAAATAAAATTATGAACTTAAGTATCCTAAAAAATGGAGTTTTTATAAAATTTTATATTGCTGGATATTTCTATTTTATTTGTTCTACTTCCTGCGTTTTGTTGCTTCTTTGCATTTGCATAAATAATTAATCTTAAGAAAAGATATATTTTTAAATTTGTGGATATATATAAATCCAATAATTATTATTAAACTTTTATGATACGATTACTATAAAAAAGTCATTTTATAGTTATGCCATTTTGAATATAACATCACGAAATGAGTGTAAAAAATTACGATCATTTGTTAATAAATATTTCTAGAGAAATAGATTAAAAAACATACATGTAAATTAGTACTGCATGACAATTTAAATTGCGTTAAGTTATTTCATCATGAATATTATATAAATTATTTTCATTCTAATACAAATACAATAGACGTATTAAGCCGGGTACAGACTTGAGCACGAACGCGAATGAGGCAGCCTCATTCGCGTTCGTGCTCAAGTCTGTACCCGGCTTTATATAATGATCAATTGTCGAATGTATTGATTAACTCTACATTTTTTATTCATATATTTATTGACATTTGCTAACTAAATAATATATTTTACAATGCTATGTTGTAGGAAGAATTATTACGTTTAATTCAATTTCTTCAATAGCATTTTGATGGTTGTAAGGAAATCAATTTTGACAAAAATTGTTTTATGATATAAAAATTTACTTTTTGTTGCTTTTTCAATAGCTAGATTACTTGTTAAAACAAACTAATCAATCATTTTTATCATATATAAAAATAAAATTTTATCAATCTTTTAGTTATATATATTTGTTGCTTGCCAATGTTAATACAAGTGACTCACTTAGATTATTTCATCATTGGTTTATGAAAATAAATCATTAAACAATTATTACTTACTGTCAAAATGATATATAAAGATCTTTAATGTAGTATTGTATATGTTTTAATAATATTAGAATTTAATAAATGTATTCTGGAATTGGAATTGGTTAATCATAAAATCATTTGGATATAAATGAATGAATAAATAACAGTTCAATAATGAATCACATCAATATTACATAAAAAGGTATTTAATTTATGACACAATAGCAGATCAAACATAGAATTGCAAAGATAGATATAGTGGTGTAGATAATATGTAGTGTGTATATATATATATCTGAATATCTGAATCTAAATGCTGTTATAAAACTCTTCTAAAGAATCTTAAAATTTGATTGACCTCGTTACATTAACAGTGAACACTTAAAAGGCACAATCAATGTCAACAGTACAAAAGTATCAAAATTAAATAGACAGATATTTCACTTTTCTTCCATAAGAAAACTACTATAATATACGCATTTTGCGAACTTTAATGATCATACTGTGTGTAATACAATTCTCAAGTCACTTTTCTTTTCAGTCAAAGCTGTATTAAAATTGGTTATTTTATATACCTGTATAAATGCGCCTCATAGAGGTAGAAGTTTTTAAACAAGTGACTTAATTAATTATTCGAATTAATTATACAATCAGTCTCTAATTACAGTCTACTATGTTAAACATAAAAATTCATTTTCTTGTTACGTCATGGCTTAATATTTCAGATGTGCGAGCAACCATCGGTGCTAAATACTACTGCAAAATAAGCCACTGATAGAATCTTTTACTATAAAAATTTGAAATTATAATAAATCAAGTTTGATTAAAATAAAATCTTCTATCTTGGTTTTATGCTGGGATTTATACTTAAAATCTAAATTTATATTTGCACGCAAAATACGATCATATTTGCATAATAAAATCTATATAACATTGTATACAACAAAGAGAAATAATTATTAATGTGTTACAACTGTGTTATAAAATTCACTCACACGTTCGAGATATCAAATTGTTACACTATAAAATGCTGTGATAAAAGTAACTATATAAAACATAGCGATATATTAAAACTATGTGAAACACATTATATATATATATATATATATATATATATATATATATATATATATATACATATATATATATATATATATACATAAACAAATTGCTTACAAATTACAAGTTTTCGTTACTTTACAGTGTTATGACTACTTTGATATATCTGAACACTTTATTCACCATATCAATAATTAAAATGTGTAAGAGGATATTGAATCCCATTCACACACATATTTCTATAATTTTTGGTAATTTTTAAACACATTAAAGAGTGCTGAACGCATTAAAGGTTGCAAATAAATAATGCAAAAGGCAACTAAGAACGCAATTATTTTATTTCAACATGAACGTAATTACATCACTTGCACAATCGGGAAAACAAAACAAATAATCTTCATAAAATATGTATCGTTTACATTTTCAATCTCCTCAAAAATATTAACATCATTTACGTTTCAGCACTCTAAAGACAAGTAATCTTGCACGCATTTTCGTAATTTTGTGCCATTATAAATGTTATAAATTGTTTTTCAACTCAAATGACATATTATATAAATATATTACATAATAATATAAACAAAAGAATAATAAAATGTATAGTTATTAAAATTTTTTTTATAATTTCATAAAAAACGGATATAATATATAATGTTCTTGGAATATATATCAATTAATATTTAATATATATAAATATATTAGAATAAATTGTATATATATCTTAAGTTTAAATATATTCTGTATGCAATATAGTGAACAGCAAAGATTAAGAGCGTCAATTCACTGTAAAGTGTCAGAAAACTTTCATTTTTATATAAATACAGTTCTCTTACGCTTAGCTTTCAATTATAGGAGTTGAACCTTCCGTAACATAAGCTACATATTTGTTTTATGTTTGTTATAGCAAGATGCAGCACTTTGTTTCCTTATTACGTTCACTCCCATCTCCTTGGTTTTCCTGTGCCTTGCGAGCAGCTATTGCTCTCATTAAATCAAAAAACACCTGCAACGTGGAGGAAATATAATTTTTATTTATTTCTGTGTAAACTAATTTTTTGAAATTTGCACATTGATTAAAAATTAAAATATATATTAATATTAAGAAAGAAAAAAAGGGAACAACCAATATAATAATACAAGTAAAAAATATTTTATTATATATATATAATATTATGCAAATATTATTTTTTTTAAATTTGTTTATCATATAAAGTAATCTTTATTTTTCTCTGTTAAAACATTTTTTATTTATTGATATTTAATTTTTTATCCAAACAGTATTTCATTGAAGTACCATGAATAAAAAGATTATTATATTCATAGAACTTAGGTTATTTTCAAAATTGTAAAAACATTAAAAATTATAATTTTGTGTAATCAAATTAACGAGAATATATTTTTATTGCAAGCCATAGCAACATGTCTCAATTAAGAGTAAAATATTTGATGCTTTTCTCTTTTCTTATAAGATAATCGTAATTATTTAGCGATAAGATTGACCGTGAAATAACTGATTATTTATTTAAAAATATAGCTATCTAATATGATATGTAACACAGAATAACACAGTTATTAAAAAAAAAGAAAAGCATACATGCTTTGCACAAGCTGTGATAAGCTTTACAGGTAAGTGTATCGTTTCACATTTATTTTGCAAATATTTGTGAACTTATTAAATAAATATAAAATTTAAACGTCTCAAATATTAACAAATATGAAGCGGTGTTAAAATAAAGATATGCAATAAAATATATCTTTTTTTAAATAATTAACATCTATTAATATTTTCTAAAAGATCATCATATCATACTGATTTAACCATATATTTTCGTTGCATATCTGTGATAAATATTGTGTATCAGAAATTGTATTAGTTAAATACACTCTATTGACATTCCCTATATATTTTACATCGATATAAAATAAAATTGCCAAGACAGGAAATACACAGTTCTATTATTTTTTTAACATAAAATAAAATATGGTGCAAGAAAAAACGGCAAACCTATAGAATAATGCACTTCTTTTTCTTCCTCTTGGTACGATCTTTACCTCGACCATTGCTTGCTGACTTATCTTCAATTTTGCGTGACCTTATTTCACGCATCAAGTCGAAAAATACCTGCAAATGTGCAATTGATGCTGTCTCAAAGCTTTAAGGCATATAAAATGTGCATTAAAAAATAAACATTATATTCCTCATATTTGTAAAAGAAAACGAGAATTGCATATAAGCAATAGCACAATACATGGTGATATAACAATATATAAACATACAGAGACTGCAGAATTAAGCCTATTTAAAAATGCGTATTTCGTGCAATCAATTCATATGCGATACATTACATTGAGGGTGAAGTGAAAGTAAAAGCAACAAGAAATATATGTGAATGCATCTACGATTTTCAATAATTTAACTACATTGGTATGTATGTATATATGCTCGATGAATAGTGTTCTGTAGAGTGAAACATCTAATTTAACATTACTAATATAAATTTAACTAAAAAAAAGGAATCCCACAAATTCCTCATTTTACTAAAAATAATATTGAGAAAAAATCAAAATTAAAAAGTAATATCAGTTATTTTTTAAATGAAAATAATATTAATACAAGAAAACATATATAAAATATTTATTATAATTTTATATATAGCGCTTGTTAATCAAATTAAATAAAAATTATGTTATATATAATCAGCATTTTACCTTATCTACATTTTCTTTTGTTTTAGCACTTGTTTCCACATAAGGAACACCCCATTGTTGGGATCTTGCTTGAGCTTCGGCTAGACTAACCTTCCTTTTTTCTTGTAAATCACTTTTATTTCCCACTAATAAAAATGGAATGTTCTCATCATTTTTTACCCTGAGAATTTGTTCTCTATAGAAAAGAAAACAGTTTTTTTTTCTATTCATGTGGAATAATCAAACAATACATTATAAAATTGTCATATATTAAGATTTTCTCCAGTAACTTTGTCGTAAACTATTAAGTAATTTTATCAAAATTTACTGACCTAAATTCCTGTGTAGCTTGGAAACTATCATCTTCTGTTATCGAAAATACACAGAGAAATCCTTCCCCACTACGAAAGTAATTATCTCGAATCGCTGCATAATCTTCTTGTCCTGCAGTATCCAAGATATCTATTTGTACCTCTTCTCCGTCTAATACAACTTTCTTTCTGTAGGAATCTGCTTTTGTAGGTTCATAATCTTCAACAAACTGATTTTAACATTATGATTAAAATTATGAGAAAGAAATATCTTTTTAATGTGATAATGCTTAAAAATAAATCTTGGCAAAATATGATAACGTTTATCAGTAAATAAGTAGAAACTTGAAAGATAAAAATTACATGTTTTTTTGTTAAATTAATAATAGTAAGCAAGCACGCTATTTATCATCAAAATCTTTTTTATTTTTAAGTTATTTTGTTTTTGTTTTTACCTCGTCATACATGAATTGTAACGTCAGAGCAGATTTTCCAACACCTCCACTTCCAACCATTATGACCTTATGCATCGCTTGGGTGGCTCCTGGCTTTCTCGACATTTTTGAGATAATTACCTTCAATTAAGATAAAGTGGTCACTAAATGCCGCCATATCTTAACAGTAGTGGAATTTTGTGCTTGCGATATTCAAGACTTCTCAAACATAAATATACTTGTAACTTTTACGTAATTATTAATTCATATTTATTATCATTTGCATTATTTTTACCAATCTTTTTGCAGGACTCTACATACATTCCCGTTACATGATAACAATAAATGAATAACGAGCAACAGAGTTACAATTGCAGAACGCGCATATATATCTTCTGCACTTCTTCAAAATAGGGGTTTCTTTCTGATGGTTATCTTAATTAAAGCAGAGCAGAAATAACAATGGCAGGATGTGAGAATTACGTTGTCAGTGTGAGAAATCTAAGACTAGAATAAAGAGTACAGTTTTATATGTGTGTTCTCAGTCACAAAATACATTTTATTTATATATCACATAGAAAATATATTACGTATCCCCTATATTATAAAACACATAATTTAGAATATCTGGATACTGTTAAAAATAGGAAACCTCTAAAAAATATTCGTTTATACTTATAAAAATTATATTATACTTTGTCAATGTTCATCATTACATAGATTGTTCTAAATTTATATATTTTATACATATAGAACAAGGACAATCTCAAGACATCAACGCTGTGACACGAATCTAAATAACAAATTTAACAACAGCTTGTTCTCTTAATATTGGTGGCAATAGGTTTGTTTTCTGTTCTGGAGTAAAAAAGATAAACTCTGAACTAGTGCAGCCAATTCAGGAACAGAAAACAAACCCAATGATATCACACAGAAAGAGAAAAACATAATATTCCAGATACTACTGTCAATAGTCCAGATGCTACTGTCAAACTGCAGAAGTGACAGCGTCAACCAGAAGAAGAAGAAGAAGAACAGGAAACTTACTAATCAAATGAAAAACTGTACACCACCGACTCGTGCCGTTACTATTCGAGATTCATCGCGACTTTCGTGAAAGGGAATCGAACGGAAAGTAGAAGACACGTGAAATGAAAAACGGAATAAACGCGAAGCACACCTCGTGGACGCGGCGTACGCTCGTACTGTGACTGCGCTTTAATTCGCTCGCTCCTGCTTTCTTCTCTTCCCTCTTTATCTCACTCGCGCGAGAGCTCCGATATTACGGGCGAGCGTTATAAATAATTGCGACGAGACACGTAAGAAGTGACAGCGGCTCGCCGCGCCCGGCCCGTCGCGACTATCGAGCGGCACCGGCTGGGGCGAGACCGGTCGGAGGCTGTCGCCGTAGCCCGAGTGTAACACGAGTGAACGAGAAAGGCGGTGCCGCGTTCCCGGAGGATAGCGCGCGGACGCCGCGAGAGCCGGACGTCGATGCGTCGTAGACGTCGGGAATCGCGCCGGACGTTCCGCGGCGAAGCCAGTGCCCGCTCTAGGCCGCTCGAGCGAACGTGCGATAACGAGGGAAGGCGCTGGATTTCCCGGTAAATACCTCTGAAATTCGCGCAGATCCGGGAGTGCCCTGCCTGGCCGTTCCGTGATCTCTCTCTTTCGTAGCCGTCACACGCGTTGGTTTACTTTCACGCCACCGATAGTTCCGATAGTTAAACGCCGGCGGCGCCCCAATCGCCGTATCCACTCCTGTGAGCGAAATACAATTGTAACAATTGTATGTGAAATATTGAGTTTTGGTTGGATTTATGTTGCAGATTTTAGGTCTGTTTATTTATTTTATTTTATTTTATTTGGTGAATGCAGATTTAGATTCAGTTTTAAGAATTAGAATAAAAATGGTGCAAAGTTAAGATAACATACCTAAGGAGAACAGAAGTTAAAATATAATGTCAATTTGACATCATATTGACCAGATTTATGTCATTTTTTGGTCATGATTGAAATCTCGATCTCAGATGACTTAAAAATGACGTTTTATATTGACTTCTTTTTATTATGTCTTTTTGAGATTTCAATCATGACCAAAAAATGACATAATTTGGTCAATATGATGTCAAATTGACATTATTTTGACTTTTCTGTTCTCCTTGGATAAATGTATAACAAATTATAAACCGGAAGCCATCCTAAGCCACAAGGCAAGGATTATAAATAAATAATAATAATAATAATAACAATTATATGTGTACAACGGGAATACCGACGAGATACTATTGAAGACAGACAATCTTATGGAAGTTTGCGTGTCTCCGTTAAAATTTAGACAATTAATTTATAATATAATATTAATTTTATGATTTATTATTATTATAATGTAATTTAGGACCGATTATTCCAACTTCTTGGTAAGCTAACAGTTAAATCATATATGTTTATCTGTGTCTAATTTGAAGAAGAAACAAAGAGAGACATATGATTTAACTATTAGTTAGCTTACCAAGAAGTTGGAACCGGCCCTCTCTCTTTATGACATATTATATATATTTACATCAGAAGAATATTTGATTTTATTTAAAATTGCATATTTTTATTGTTATTATCCGTGTTTGATTATCAGTGATAATTTGGTAGAAAAAAAGTAATTTTGTGGCAATATATATATATATATATATATATATATATATATATGCGTTATAAATTATGCGTGCTCATTTATATAAAACATTTGTATAATAAGTCGTGAATTTAATACTCTATTATAATAAGGTAATTGCTCAGATATTTATAGCGATCGAACATTTATATCGATAATCAGTAATATCGATACTCTTCAATTATCTACCTCTTCTTCTCTTTACATTGAAGGGAAAAAGAGGAAAGTTGAACGATGCAAGAAGTTCAGCTAAAAAGAACAGATCTTAGGTCAGTTCACTTGGGTTTGCTCGTATTGCATTCAAATCTGTTCGAATCGCGAATCGGCAGATGGACAAAAATAACACGTCGTCTACAATAGCTGGATTCCGTAAAGCACATATATCTATAGTATACATAACGTTTACTATAGAAAAATGCGCGCATATGCGCTTTACGGAATCCAGCTAAGGGTTGGTTTATAATAGCCGTAACCGTAAAAATTGGCCAATCGTAGTCGATTATTCTTCTATAAATCGACTATGATTGACCAATTTCTTATGGTAACGGCTATTATAAACCAACCCTAATATGTGGTCTGTTCTTTGTCGCTGCACTTCTGAACTAGTGCAATAAGTTAGAATGAAAGGATGGGTGCTTTCCATTTAGTGACACAAGTCGGCACAAATCGACACAAACGTCGTTCTATCTTTCTTGACACTCAAGAGAGTAACAAAGACAGAATGACACTTGTGTCGACTTGTGTCATTAAATGGAAAGCACCCAAAATATATTTGTCTCATTAGGTGCATCCGATTGGCATATTCCTTTAGAGCTAAAAATTTACGCCAATCAGATGCAAGAGCTCACTGAGCACTTTTTTATGATTGGAACATTCTCCTATATTTATCATAAATCTAAAAGTATACTCCAATCACAACGCAGTGCTCAGGGAGCGCTCAGTGAGCGGTTGCGCTTCTGAATGCATCCATTGCGCTAGTTCAGAAGTGCAGTCAAAAAGAACAGACTAATAGCCGTAAGTCGTAATAAATTGACCAATCACAGGGTGCATCCAGATGCACAACCGCTCACTGAGCGCTCAGTGAGCGGTTGTGCATCTGGATGCGCCCAGTTTCATACTGCTTACATTGGGTGCATCCAGATGCACAACCGCTCACTGAGCGCTCAGTGAGCGGTTGTGCATCTGGATGCACCCATTATAATAAAATGGGATGTTTTGATTGGTTAA
>NJRQ01000176.1:325879-349675 GCA_003063805.1 Aphaenogaster ashmeadi | reverse complement strand
CATTATAATAAAATGGGATGTTTTGATTGGTTAACTACGGTTGACGCGACGCGTGACGCGCTCAGTGGAAACGCACCCATACGGCTATTGTAGATGACGAGTTACATACTTGCCAAGAGTAATTAACCTTTCATACACGTGTATTTCGTTGAAATTTTTAAACATTTTATTGATGATTTAATGAGAATGATTGTTTCAGCGGTATAATTCAAATTTCTTCATTCAAGCACCGGTAATATGACCACATCGTCGAACACTGATGCCGAAAAAGAAATAGAAGATCCCGTCGAACAGATGCTAAAGAAAACCGGTTGCATGGAATTGCATTACCAAGTTCAAGTACGTTTACTTATAATCGATTAGCAATATCGATTAAATTTAATTAAAGTTTAGTTGTCTATAGTTTTAATTCTAGAAGAATAATAAAACTATAAGTGACGGTCTACAATCACAACCACAGTCGATTATTCTCGGAATGCTTACGACCAACGACTAATGACTCATTGTAGACCGTCACTAAGAGTTAACTTTAGGTAAGTTGACTTTAAGTCGATTGATTATAAAATGTATGTTTCGGTTCTCTATACAGACATTCATATCAATAATACCTATTCCTAGTTTTATTTAATAACTGATTATTTTCAGGAATGCATAGCTGAGCATCAAGATTGGAGAAAGTGTCAGAACGAAGTTAAAAAGTTTAAAGAATGCATGGCTAGACATACAAAGCAACAAGAATCAAGATATCTGCAATAGTTGTTTGATTGTGAAATTAAAAAAATGCGGTTTATAAGTAAATATATCAGATCTTTCTTATCTCCTACTTGGAATGGAGAGAACTGTAAAATGGTAATAGTGGTGCGATCAGATTTACCTATGGGAAGAGGTAAAACTGCTGCTCAGTGTGCTCACGCTGCCCTAGAATGCTGTCGCCAGACCTTTAATAACAAAAAGAAACAACTAATGTTTGAATCCTGGTTACGAAGTGGACAGCCTAAAATTGTTGTCAAAATACCAAACGAAGAGGAATTATTGATCTTAGCGGATAAAGCTCAACGCGCTGGTTTAATTACTGCCATAATAAAAGATGCTGGTATAAGTCAGATTAAACCTGGTACAATCACAGTTGTTGGTATAGGACCTGGATCCACTGAAGTTATCGACAGCATTACATCAAGATTAAGATTATTATAATTTTATGTATTATAAATTTATATAACTTAAAGAGAATACTTGTTAAAAAATAAAGTTTTTTAACATCAAAATACAAAATTCAATCTAGGATAAACAATTTCATAACAATATTTAAAGAATAACATATTATGAAGGGAGTTATAACTTTCTAATGAAATTTAGGAAAAAAATTTATCTCTATAAAATTTCAAAATAATTAAAATAGCTATATCCTTAGAACATGCCAAAGTATTATAAGTTCCTTAAATTTTATATATACACTGTATAGTGTATATAATATATATATTATATAAAATGTATAGAGAAAAGAAAAAATATATATGTAATAATGAAATAAATATTGATTTTGAATTGTAATTTAAATTGTACTTTTTAATCAAATATTACCTTTGTTATCGAAGAGATCTATATTAATTGCAAATATATAAAAAATTTCAAATTAGGTATATAAAACAATTATTATTATCAAATTGTGTAATACATTGTCTTGGCAAAAAGATCAATTAAATAAGATATTTTTTCTGCTTAATTGGACTACAATGATGTGATATAACAATTTCATTATACTAAAATATTTACTATAATGCTACTGTTTTCATTTTTCTATAAAAAGCATCTCAAAACATTTCAAGACACTCATACTTTTGGAAATAAATCATATGTATGTATGTACATACATACATACATATTAGACACACTGGTATTCACAGAAGCACGATTTATAGAACACGTCTAAATGTATTCTTCAAAAAATATGCTTAAAATTCTAAATATAACTCAAACATAGACAATACTACAAAAAAATAAAGAACAGATTATATTAAATTGCTTTCGCTTAGTCGATATTAGAAATATAAATATATCATAAAGATTTTACCGATCCCATAAGGTATACATATACGCTGAGCATTAAAATATTCTCAAGAGAGTATATACACAATCATATTATCTATGTTAATATAAGATTGAGCAATAATAGTATGACAGGAAAACACGCGCTTACAGCTAGCGTAAACTCGCATATCAGATCATGTTCTAATCTTTTATATAAAGTATTTATGTTTATTCAACAATGTGCAACTAACATGTGAACTTACTTGAATAAAATCGGAAGAATGTTATATAGGTGCTCTTTCACTTTCTGTTTTTGTGTATGTGATCATTATTTATATATATTACCTATCTAATAACAAACTCATTTAATAATGATAGTTTAAGAGTACATACTTTAAAATATTAAATCTTTTAAAATTAACCCTCAGTACCCACACTTCAAAAAAATCCCTATCTACCCACACTCGGGTATTCCTAACCTGCGTTTTCTTTTGCTTGTATCTCGGGTTGTAATGCATCGATTTTAATTCATTTTTTTTAAATCAATAGTTTAAAGACTGAAAAAAAAGAATATTCGGGTGAGAAAGTCAAGAAAGTCATAACGCAAAAGATAATTTTGCAATAAGTAAAAAGGGATCCGAAAAAATGCCGCAACTTTGAAAATCGACCGGGTTATGCTAACCCAGTGTGGGTACTGAGGGTTAAGAACAAGAATAGATTGAGAATGTTTTCATACAAAACGTACCAAAAATACTTTTTTTTTTATCATAGCTTCTTTATCCAATTTGTAAATAATGTTTCTTTAACTGTTGAAGGAACTTATCAATTAATGTATCCTTTTAGTTTTTAACATTGTATGTATTTTTCTAATCAACTTTTAAATACTCTACTAAAATGTGATTAAAATTAATTGAAGTTTTATTTCTTTTTTCAATCACTAATTGCTTCAAAAGTATTAGCATCCTAATATGAATTGGTCAAAGAATCTATAGTTGAAAGAATATCTGGTAATTTTGGAACATTCTGTATTTTTTGTTAAGTCTGCTATTAATAAATCAACATGACTTTATACATTTATCACATATGCAACTTTTAAACCATTCAACTAGAATCAAATTGTATGTTACGAAAGTTATATAAGTATTTTATTTTCACCATTCTTATTCAAGCACACATTGTAATATTCTTGGTATGGAGTAGACATGGAATAATTACAAGATGCAATGACGAATTAAACGATAGCATCAAAAATGTATACTTTGTTATGAGATTTTCTTTAGATGTATAGAGGTTTTAAGATTTTTTGTGTAAAATCAAGATGTATAAAATGATTATAAATAAGAAAAAATAATATTGGTTTAAATTCAAGATTATACGAATATGATATGAGTAAGTAAAAAAGCAGAAGAAATTGCTTGAAAAACAATTTTAGAGATTGTGTATTATTTTGTGTATATAATTAATTTTTATATCCTAATTATACAAAGGTCAATTAATTGTATTGAATTACACAAGGATCAACTAATTATCTGAATATCAGTAACATGTAAGAACCGATGCAGCGATATTATCAAGATATTGTTTTTCGAGTTTCATATTTTGACTTTGTACATATAAAATTACTGATATAATTAATACTGCTAATTATCATATTTATATATCAAATCGAAAATTATATTTGTAGCATATACTCATATCATACTCATTTACTTCCACTGTATCATCTATTAATTTCATATCACATGGCCAAATTTGACAATTGATATATCTCTTATATAGGGTGTGCACAATATTTCAGTTCAGTAGCACATATCAGAGTATTATCCATTTCTATTAGACTGACCATTTGGCAAATGTACATCACATCATTTGTAATTAAAAATGTCATCAATTTAATATTATATTTTTAATGGACGAGTATTAAGTAATTATTTTACCAAGTTCCGGCGGCTCTACATAATTATTTAATACATGCGGCGCTTCGTTGAATTCGTCGAGTTCATCACCATTATCTGCGCCTTGCGCGAGTAAAAAATATTGTTCACTTCTGGTGGGCCATAATAAATGAGCCATTACACAATAAGCGAAACAATCTGCTGAGTATGTTATCCCTATAAATTGATAACGCATGAAATACAAAATACGACTAAAAAATTAATTTTAACATTTTACAAACTTTACTTACCTAATAACAGCTTAAACCTCCACAGTGCACTTATTTGAAGCGCTATAAGTGCTATAATGGGTAAATATATGAACCAAACTAATGACGATGCACCAAAATGAAGGAGAAAGTTCAATTTTTGAGTATTATGCTCGTATGTCATGGTGTTTCGAAGTTCATATAGAAACCATACCATTATGGCACTTCGGAATAACAATATAAACCATCCTGGCCAAGTTTGATATTCATCTATGTCTTCGATGATATCAACTTCTGTCTGAAAATAAATTGTACGTTAGTAAAATAAATTTACACCTACTGCAAATTGACACACGTATAAATAATGAGGAAGGCGAATATATTTACCATATTCCATACATATAATAAGATGTGAACAACCCCATAACAAAACCATATAGCAAACACCAGTGGCTTCCATGTTAATTCCATTCTTGTTACCGCCCATCCTTTGGCAAGTAGGAGCAATAATAACATAAAGGACGTCTAGAAACATAAAAGTAATTTAATATCAACGTTGCATGCAAATAATACCAAGTTCTTAGATAGATGATATTTATATATCAGTTGTCCATATAAACCCACATATTTTAAAAACAAATTAAAATAAATTATGTGAATTATTACGTTTTTTTAATAAACTTAAAAAGATTAAAGGATATGGCAATATTAAGTAGAATATGTTAGGCCCTGCGCACAATGGAAGAATATTAGATATTAGGAATAGGAATTAAAATTTTAGAATCAGTTTCCTCAATGAATATTAATAAGATATAAGACCACATAAATGTGTTATACGAAACACAACAAAACTTATTATTTGTCTATAGTGTTCATTGAGGAAACTGATTCTAAAACTCTAATTCCTATTCCTAATATCTAATATTCCTCCATTGTGCGCAGGGCCTTAGATTGCTTGAATTTAGTGTTATAGTTTAATAGCGTCCAATATATTTACGAGAAGAGATATATGTATTTTCCTTACCCGTGATAGGATATCAAAAATATCACCTGCAACTTCTAATTGTTCGTAGCCTACTCCGTCTAGTGCAAATTTCAACACGTGTATCAAGATTAAACATACTGCCACGAATTCTAATAATAAACTAGCAGTGAACAATCTTGTTACAGGATGCTTTTGCAATCTTACTGCATACAACTGCAGTGGCACCAATATGATGTAACACACGAAAAACAGCAAGTACAGTTCAATGGTATTCTGTCTGTCGTACGAGAACTGGTAAGTCAAACTGTTTAGGCCACTGACGTTCGGATTGCCGTTTACTAGCCAGATGTCATACTCCAACTCATTGTGCTTGCTATAGTACTCCCACTGGCAGGTTGTCTTATTCCTGTAGCACGCCACCAAGCTCATATACCAAAACCGTGGTTGCCAGAAGTCCTGTATAATGTATGTGAACTGATGTCCCTTCACGATATTCCATATAGAGTCTTCGTCTGGGCACAGTTGGTCTCGCGGACACGGGACTCGCCTTCAAAGTGCAAAGATAACGTTAGCTATTTATGTGACAGGTCAAAAAAAAAAGTCCGTAATGCGCAAAGGTAAACGCATATACCTCAAGAAGTCTTGACCCTCCTCGTTGCAGTCCGGATCATAGGAACTCTTCTTCAGGGTGTTGAACATATAGGCGCACGCGGCGCTCTTGTCCGCCAGCGTGCGGTTACCGTAATACTCGAGGAAGTGGCCGCGGTCGAGGATCGCCAGGGTGATGGGCACGTCGAAGTCCGTTCTCGCGGTGACATTGCCGAATATGTAGCCGTACGAGTCCTTCTGCCGGTGACGGTCGGTCTTCTGGAAACCGAACTTGATCAGGAACCGGAAGAACTCCCGCGTGTCGAACGTGCCGGTGATGTGTGTGGAGTGCGCGTAGTCCGGACGCAGCGACAGGCAGAGCAGCGCGCAGAGAACGCGCACCAGCCGCCGACCGGCGGTCATCTTCCAGCGCGGACGCAGCCTCCGCTGATCCCGATCGCGATCGCACTCGCGCCTCGCCTCGTCTAGCCGCGCCGCGCCTCGTGTCGCGAGCCGTCAGGAGCCGTCGGCCACCCTCAGCATCTTCCTGCGCGATATCGCACACAGCTGTTGCCGCACGGCACGCAACGCGGACGCTTTCCCACGCCACTCGCGGCCCTCATCGAGACGCGACGATACCCTCCCGGGAGCATCTCCGTTCCGACATTGTCGTCGTTGCGTTGCGTTGTCGCCGCCGGCGTCCGCGAGAGACTGTCTCTTATACACATCTAGATGTGTATAAGAGACAGGGATATGGCAATATTAAGTAGAATATGTTAGGCCCTGCGCACAATGGAAGAATATTAGATATTAGGAATAGGAATTAAAATTTTAGAATCAGTTTCCTCAATGAATATTAATAAGATATAAGACCACATAAATGTGTTATACGAAACACAACAAAACTTATTATTTGTCTATAGTGTTCATTGAGGAAACTGATTCTAAAACTCTAATTCCTATTCCTAATATCTAATATTCCTCCATTGTGCGCAGGGCCTTAGATTGCTTGAATTTAGTGTTATAGTTTAATAGCGTCCAATATATTTACGAGAAGAGATATATGTATTTTCCTTACCCGTGATAGGATATCAAAAATATCACCTGCAACTTCTAATTGTTCGTAGCCTACTCCGTCTAGTGCAAATTTCAACACGTGTATCAAGATTAAACATACTGCCACGAATTCTAATAATAAACTAGCAGTGAACAATCTTGTTACAGGATGCTTTTGCAATCTTACTGCATACAACTGCAGTGGCACCAATATGATGTAACACACGAAAAACAGCAAGTACAGTTCAATGGTATTCTGTCTGTCGTACGAGAACTGGTAAGTCAAACTGTTTAGGCCACTGACGTTCGGATTGCCGTTTACTAGCCAGATGTCATACTCCAACTCATTGTGCTTGCTATAGTACTCCCACTGGCAGGTTGTCTTATTCCTGTAGCACGCCACCAAGCTCATATACCAAAACCGTGGTTGCCAGAAGTCCTGTATAATGTATGTGAACTGATGTCCCTTCACGATATTCCATATAGAGTCTTCGTCTGGGCACAGTTGGTCTCGCGGACACGGGACTCGCCTTCAAAGTGCAAAGATAACGTTAGCTATTTATGTGACAGGTCAAAAAAAAAAGTCCGTAATGCGCAAAGGTAAACGCATATACCTCAAGAAGTCTTGACCCTCCTCGTTGCAGTCCGGATCATAGGAACTCTTCTTCAGGGTGTTGAACATATAGGCGCACGCGGCGCTCTTGTCCGCCAGCGTGCGGTTACCGTAATACTCGAGGAAGTGGCCGCGGTCGAGGATCGCCAGGGTGATGGGCACGTCGAAGTCCGTTCTCGCGGTGACATTGCCGAATATGTAGCCGTACGAGTCCTTCTGCCGGTGACGGTCGGTCTTCTGGAAACCGAACTTGATCAGGAACCGGAAGAACTCCCGCGTGTCGAACGTGCCGGTGATGTGTGTGGAGTGCGCGTAGTCCGGACGCAGCGACAGGCAGAGCAGCGCGCAGAGAACGCGCACCAGCCGCCGACCGGCGGTCATCTTCCAGCGCGGACGCAGCCTCCGCTGATCCCGATCGCGATCGCACTCGCGCCTCGCCTCGTCTAGCCGCGCCGCGCCTCGTGTCGCGAGCCGTCAGGAGCCGTCGGCCACCCTCAGCATCTTCCTGCGCGATATCGCACACAGCTGTTGCCGCACGGCACGCAACGCGGACGCTTTCCCACGCCACTCGCGGCCCTCATCGAGACGCGACGATACCCTCCCGGGAGCATCTCCGTTCCGACATTGTCGTCGTTGCGTTGCGTTGTCGCCGCCGGCGTCCGCGAGAGATGATCGTTCTGCACGCAGAGAAAGAGAGAGAGAGAGAGAGTCGTTGATGACACGCCGTGTGTACTCTCCCTCGGCACTTTGAACTCGCCTTTTCCTATCGATTTTCCCCACCCAAACAGACCGTCCGCTCCAAGGAGAAACCGTCGCTTCCCGACATCGTCCGGTTAAGACCTTCGGCGCGCGTTCCCCCTCGCGATCGTCGCAATCGTGCGTGAAGAAATGATAAACTATGTACTTAAAAGGTTCTCGCTCAGCTCGGTCTAAACATGCGACACGAATCCGAGCTACCAGTGCGATGTAGGAATTTACGGCTCTTCAATTTCGAAGAGTCAGTAATTCTTGCCAGCTGCCAAAAATACACTGAAATATAATACGACGTTGAAGGACGTGGCGAGTATGAATATCGCATGCGATTTAATCCGGCGATTAATCGCGAATCGCGTTTGCTATTAATAACAACGATCGAAGTATGTCGCAGTTACGACGACGTGACTCTTTCGTTATTCTGTCTGTAACGTATGACCAAAACGACGTTATGTAACATTACAAAGAATGCCTACTTGTGCACGCGAATGTAAATATTATCGTTCCCGAAATAAGGATGAGTTCATATTTGGACTTCTTATCGACAGAAGTCCCATTTATTTTACAGATGCCATCGGAACAGTTTGTTTTAAGATGTATCGCGCCATCTTGTGGCGAGATACTATCGGAGTATCAACAGTTTTGGCGCGCTTTGTGATGAACCTAGCCAATCCTAACGAGTCACGCATAGTTCTTCCAATCGCCTTCTGTTGCATGCGCGTTATTTCTGGGAAAGCAGAGAGGCGATTGGCTATCTTCGTAGTTCCTACCGAGCGGGACGCGTTACATCTCGAGTCGAGATTACAACCGCCATTACAACGCCTGAGTCATGCATCGCAAAAGCGCGCCAAAACTACGCGTCGCCCGTAAAAGCGCGCCAACTTACAGGCATCATGTATCTTGTGCGAAATGGTTTTTACATGAATAAAGAATCTCTAAATGTGAACGAAAGGACAATTTAAGATGTTTTGAGAAGCGTTTCTCTCCAGGATAATTAAAGATGCTTCTAAAAATTATGAATGAGGTTGAAAATGAGATTCCTTAATAAGAAAATTGGATAATTTCAAGTGTTTCTCTCAAAGATAATTAGAGGTTTCTATAAATTATAAATATATGAAGTTGAAAACGAGATATTCCTCCATAAGAGAATTTTTGGCCCTGAAAAGGGCCGATTGAAAATGATAAGTATTTTAGGCACGTTCTCCGCGAATTCTGCGGGCCAACTGGATGTCCTTGGGCATGATGGTAACCCTCTTGGCGTGAATCGCGCAAAGGTTGGTGTCCTCGAACAGTCCGACGAGATAGGCCTCGCTGGCTTCCTGCAGGGCCATGACGGCAGAGCTCTGGAAGCGGAGATCGGTCTTGAAGTCCTGAGCGATCTCACGGACCAGCCGCTGGAACGGCAGCTTGCGAATCAGAAGTTCCGTGCTCTTCTGGTAACGACGGATCTCACGGAGAGCGACAGTTCCAGGACGGTAACGATGCGGCTTCTTCACACCACCAGTTGCGGGAGCGCTCTTACGCGCAGCTTTCGTCGCCAACTGCTTACGCGGGGCCTTGCCTCCGGTAGACTTGCGAGCGGTCTGCTTGGTTCGTGCCATCTCGAATGGTTCGTGTGCTGTCCAGTGTCCGTACAACACGATGCTCTACAGCGGTGTGAGCGCTCTGCCCGGAACGCTGCGTTTATATAGGGTAGCCGGCCCCGCACGCGGAACGCTGATTGGCTGGCGCGGTAGTGGTGGGGATAGGTAGCGGCGGAGAACTGGACGCACAGGAGAGTTCCGTAGAGTTTGGCTTGTTGGCGATATTCCAGGGCATTACAGTACAATTATGGTACAGTCTAATGCCTCGGAACATTCCAGCGATATGATATTTAATAATGAAACTTTAAAAATTAAGAAAGTATCTAGAGAAGCTGTCCAAAGAAATCTTGAAGATGTCTAGAGCGTTTGAGGAGCGTGGAGATGCCGTCATAAAGCGCATTTCGTCTATTAGTCTTTTAATGCGCGATTTAAAAATTGAGATCCATTGATATCTCGAAATTGCAATACTTGATGCGTTCGTTAAGCTAACCTATTATGAATTTTACTGACTCGGGCTTCGATCGATTGGATCATACGTTAAACTGTTCGGTCTTGGTTTTCCGCGCATGCGCGAAGTGGATTATACTACAGTTCACGGTTTATTTTTTTTTGCTTTCGTTATTCAATCGTTACCGACTGATTGTTGATGTAATAGCGAGGATTTTTATCACTGTGTTTTTTTAATACTAGGCATACTGACGCGCGCGCTATTTATTCTTATTTATTTCTAAATTGCCGTCCTACGGTTTGACAATAATCCGAGCGTCCGTAAAATGATTTACGTCCATTTCCACCCATGTAGATTAACTTTTAATCTCGGCTTAACATACTTTTTAGAACTAGAAAAAGTTCTAAAGTTAATCTACATTGGTGGAAATAGACATTAATGTATTAGCTATTCTATTTCGTACTATGAGCTGCCGTGAAATTATTTTCATACAACTTGTAATCTTATCCACGATGACAACTATACGTATATATGTGATAAATATGTAAACTGTAAAATTATGAGATTTCCGCGCTGCTGCTCACGAAGTAAGCGCGATAAAAATAACCAATCAGCATCGCGGGAAAGCGTCAACGATAAAACTTCTTAACTTGTACGATATCAATCAATGAAGTCTCGCTTAAGATATGGAATGCAGATAATCTACAGAAAGATTTATGCGATTTCCTTTCTTTCTCTCCTTCTCTCTAATTAACCATTCAATATAAAGACATCGATTTTTTAAAACTTTCGTTATTAATATAATTAAAAGAAATTGTCTTCTATATTTAGAAAAATATATTCAAGAGAAGATTTTACTGTAATGTACAAAAAGAAAGTTGCCACTGTAATATTCATCTATCATATAATTTATCACTCTTTTTTTAGAACCATCATTTGTTTAAAAGAAGAAATTGCTTAGTTGTTCAGTTCATCTTTTAGATTTTAATTGAAAGGGATATATAGTCTTATAAAAGTAACCTATATAATATATATATATATTATATATATATATATATTCAATTATTTAACAATAAATATATTTATTCTGTGCATAAAAGTGTGGTTCGTTTATTAAAAATTAATAATTTATGAGATTTTTCTTATTTCATGTTAAAATATGCCAGAATAAAATATCTCGTAAACTACTGATTTTTTAATTACCTAACCTATAATAATACTTTTATACACAGAATGTTCAGAAGAATCAATTTATGCAAAAAAAATGATTCCATTAAAGAAAAAAGTGCAACGGCACTTTTCCGGTGCATTGTTGCACCTACGAAAAAATTTAGTTAATATAGAAAAATAGATATTATTATACAATTCAACTTTTGCCTGTGTCATTTCTTTCTATCCTCAACAGAACAGGTTGCTAGAACCAATCCCAATTGCGTGACGCATCCTGTATAAATTACTTTTATAAGACTATTATTAAATTAAATGTTGTGTGTGGCAACGACGACACAAAAAAGCGTACGCTTCACAAACTCGATAAGTATAGTCATAGTTAAGTTTGTAAGAAGGTGTGGAAGTATGAGTGTGGTTAAGGAAAAATTGAAAACCAAGTCCCTTCTTGGCTGTAAAACTCGAAGTAAATAAATTCTATTCTATTCTTCTATTCACAAACCCGATAAGTCTTTTTGCAGTATATATAAAATTTAGTTGATCAATGCTATATTTTTCACAAAGACAGATGTTTCATTGTATATCGACGGTTTACGCCTATGATGCTTACGCAAGATGGAGTGGGGAGAAACTGGGATTTTTAACTTAATTTTTCGATAAGAGAGATATTATATAAATCAAGGGATTCTCTCTCTTTCAATTCCCGACAATTTTCCAATCGTTTTATTTGTGCGTATTCAGCCACAAGTTCTCTATTAACGTAACTTCTCGAGAAATGTACGGTAAAGAACCTTTGTCCCGCGGCATTGCTTGATTATACTTTGAGATTTCTATATATACGCCGTTTCCTCACGACCGCGTGTGGTAGTGTGTTTGGGTAAGCCACGTCATATCACGATAATATTCTGCAACCTCGTGGCATGATAGTAACTCGACATCAGTCTTTAACGATTCGCGTGTACGAGACGTTAACCTCCGCATCACCGCTTATACGCCTACGAATATTCGGTATCTGCTTTTCTCGTTTTTCCTGGAAGAAGAGACGCGCCAATCATGTATCCATCTACACTCCGCTCCGCTCTACGTCGCACGCAGCAAAACTTGATCGCAACACGCCAATTGCATTTACATTCGTCGCGCCTTCAGCACTGCACAGGCCCGTTGACACAATTTACAGACGATGAACTCATGACGAAGGAAATGGTCGCTAAACTAGCCAAGCAAGAAATCGCCCCGCTCGTACGAAAAATGGAAAAGGAAAAGAGAATAGACGATGGTGTATTTCGGAAGCTCTTCGAGAACGGCCTGATGGGTATTGAAATCCCAACGGAGTACGGCGGAACAGGAAGCAACTTTATGAGCATGATTCTAGCCATCGAGGAAATCTCCAAGGTCGACGCGGCAGTGACCGTGCCTGTCGATATCCAGAACAGCTTGGTAAATTCGTTGATTCTTAAGATCGGATCCGAGGAACAAAAGCGAAAATACTTACCTAGACTAGCCCGGGATTCCGTAGGTAGTTTCTGTTTAACAGAACCTGGCGCGGGATCGGACGCTTTCTCCCTGAAGACAGAAGCGAGGAAGGAAGGCGCCGAGTACGTGATCAACGGTACGAAAATGTGGATATCGAATTCCGACGTGGCGCAGATTTTCGTGCTCTTCGCCAATGCGAATCCCACCGCCGGTTATCGTGGCATCACAACCTTTCTCGTGGACCGTGACACGCCCGGTCTGACGGTAGGCAAACCCGAGGACAAAATGGGTATTAAAGCATCGGGCACTTGCATGGTGAACTTCGACAACGTTAGGGTACCCGAAGACAATCTGTTGGGAGAGTTCGGGCACGGATATAAGTACGCGGCCGGATTTCTGAACGAAGGTAGAATCGGTATCGGCGCGCAGATGATTGGCATAGCACAGGGATGTTTAGACGCGACCATACCGTACACGTTGGAAAGAAAACAATTTGGACAGGATGTTTTCTCCTTTCAAAGTATGCAACATCAAATAGCCCAAGCTGTAACGGAACTGGAATGCGCTAGATTGCTCGTTTATAACGCGGCGAGATTAGTGGAAGCTAAAATGGACGTTACGAAAGAAGCGGCTATGGCGAAGCTTATTGCGTCCGAAACCGCGTGTCGTATCACCGCAAAGTGTATAGACTTTGTAGGAGGTGTCGGTTTTACAACTGATTTTCCTCAAGAAAAATATTTCAGGGACGCAAAAATCGGTACCATTTACGAGGGTACAAGCAATATGCAGTTATCGACGATTGCGAAATGTATTCGCCAGCAATATTCGTAAATAACAGGCACGATTATTCCAAAAATTATTTTCTATGTTTTTATTAAGTATGTTATCTTTTCTATGTTTTTTTATGTATATGTAATTTAAAAAATATATTTATTTACGCTTTTATTTAAGTAATCTAAGTTTGAAATAAAAATATGTATGTATTTAAATATTATAATATTATATAATTTCATTATATTGATAATATTTAATATTACGTATTAGGACTGTATTAGTATAGACTGGATTATTTCTATATCCGGCTATTCAAAAATACTCGGGTATCTATCTGTTATCAACTTCATGAATATTATTTAGATACCCAGGTTTCTTAAAAATAGAACATAATATTAGAATGTCGGTATGTGATTTTTAATACCGGGTATCTGAGTAATATTCGAGAAAACCGACTATCTGAGTACCCGAGTGCTTGTAATACCCATGAAGTTAGATAACGGATAGATACCTGAAGTACTAGGATAACCCGGGTTATACTGACAGCCATATGTATGTGTGTAAGTTAAAAAAAATTTTCTTCCAGTTAAGCAATATGGCTAAATATAGAGATTTTATTTTAAATAATAAATTGAAAAAGCAAAATATTAAATCCAGCAATATTAAGAACAGCTATTTTATTAACTATCCAACATTTTTGTATAAATATTAAGACTATTGAAGAATATGTGTATTAAAAGTATGTTTTTTATGTATATCATGTATATATATATACTATGTATATATAATATATCTTATGCTCAATAATAACTAAATTATGAATAAACAAAAATTTACGTATAACTATTTTTTGTGATATTTAATTAAGAAATATTATTTATATAATGAAACTTTAGTATATTATATAAATGAATACAAATTAATGTTTATTTATAATAGTGAAAAACAAAGATATTGTTATTACAACGCAAATCTATATAATTATATAATTTGGCACAGTTTATATGAAAAAGCTTTATACTTTAAGAAATATACTATCTACCTAATATATACATATAACCAGGCGTTTTCGAATACTTACATTATGACTTAATTTGTTTTTTTATAATGAATTACTGTACTAATTATAACGTTTTTTTAGATTACTTTTATCAGGTTATGTAAACTAATGTAAATTATAACGTTTGTTAAAAATCGCATCGAACGTAATATTAATTTTATTAGAATATATATATCAGTATGCAAATTGCAATATGTAATAAATAAATTTACTCTTCCGAGAATTATCTCCAAAGAACAAATAATAGATGTAATAAAATACGTCTTTTTATATACAATCCGTTTTTTTTAATTCTACTCCTGCTTATAGATATTCCAAATATATCCAACATAAATATTCAGGTTTAGTCTTATCTGCCAGTATTATACTTGTACGTTTTATCTACTCGACTATGAAACACAGATTATATCAATATTAATTTATGAATTGTGTGAAACAATACTCCAAGAAATATTCTAGAAATATCAGAATTTTAATAAGATATTGTTGAACATACGTGAATACAATGACGAATTGATTATACTTTTATGCGTGAGAATTCTTTTTTAACATCATTAAATATGTAAATTAAATTCTGGACAATCCACTCATTGTTTCATTTGCGGAATATTCCATAAATGCAAACAATTAATAAAAAGTTTCATCATATTGTTATAATTGCTATATCGCTCTGTCGGTATAATGCGTGCTTCATATCTGCAGGACGATACTAATCTTTTGCTTTAGCAAGTATTACGAGCAAACGTATTATTTGAGGAAATTATTCAATAATAATAAAATGTCAATATTTTTAACAATTTCAATATATTACTGCCCCTATTAATGCTACTAACTTATACTAATAATAAATGAACAAAACCCGTCACATGTGACGATGATTTTAAAAAGGCGGCAAGAGTTATTCCGGAATGTAGAATTATTATTTCAAAAGCGCGTAAATTGAATTTTTCTTTCTACTTTATTAATAAACATTGTCATTGAAAAAAGAATAGATTAACGGGGATACATTATTGAATCGATTTTTCTCACGTTCTCGGACGGAACGCATCGTGCGGTTGTGGGATAAACTACGCGGTATTCGCTCGACAACTCGCTAAACGAAAATCCTAAGATAAATTTTATGAATGATTTATAACGTTTGTTGTAAATTTCGGAGCGGACGATGATGAAAATAAAAAATCGTTGGATTCATCGATTTGCATTATATACCATTAAGCCAAGAAGCAACAAGGCCATTTTGCCTCGTGCACCTTACGAGCGCGTGTATCCCGAGAGGCCGCGAATGAAGCTTCTTATTTTCGGGATGCACGCCGTTATCGGGCGGAAACGATTAATCGAGGCCTCGGGGCCGTTCCGCCGGCACATCTTTCTAGAGGGGCAACACGGAAAATGTTCAGAGAAAAGCTCAGTTTTTATGCTTTTCCGTCACCTACGCTACCGGCGCGAAAATACGTGAGCGTCGAAATTCCGTCGTGGACGGGAGCCGGCGGCCGCGGGGACGTTCGGCGGTGGCGGAAACGGAACCGCATACACGTGGCTACATATTAAATTTGTTCCGCGTGTCCCTCACAGTATCAATCTCGTGGAAATAACGTTGTAAAGTCGAAGTATGTTTACCGCTCCGTCACTTTCCGCGAAACTAACGGGTCGACATATTGGGTAGGTCTCTCTTCATGGTCCGCGCGCTGAAGTCTAGAGCGCGCCGTCAAAAGCATGGCGCGACAATCTGACTATTCTACATTCGTGGGATATCGAGATACTGGACGATCGTTTAGAACGCAAAGCGAGTACTTGTTGAAAAATGGAGGACAAGGTCAGTGGAAATGCAGCCGTCGAGACGGCAGAGAGCAGTCCGGCCCCGGCTAAGAAGGCTAGCAAGAGTAAAGCCAAGACGCAGCAGAAGAAGGTATCGGCGCGGCCACCAACCTCCGAGATGGTGACAGCGGCCATCACCGAGCTGAAGGATCGCAAAGGTTCGTCCTTCCAGGCGATCAAGAAGTACATTGTGTCGACCTACAAGGTGGACGGCGAGAAGGTTGCGCCATTCATCAAGAGATACCTGAAGACCGCCGTTTCCGCGGGTGCTGTCGTGCAGACCAAGGGCAAGGGCGCCACCGGCTCTTTCAAACTGCCGACGGACAAGCCTAAGCCCAAGACTAAAGGGAAGGCGCAACGTGCCTCATTGGTTCACTCGGACATGTGGAAAGCGGGGACTAAGAAGGACGCGCGGGTGGAGAAGGCCGCGGTGACGCGCAAACCAGCTGCCGCGAAGCGAACTACCGCCGCTAAAAAAGCCGCTGAGAGCCCGAAGAAACAACAACCTGCTCAGAAGACTGTCGCCAAAACTGCCGCGAAGAAGGGCAAAGCCGCCCCCGCACCGAAATCACCATCGAAAGCCAAGAAAGCCGTGAAAGCACCGGCGGCGAAGACCAAGACGCCCAAACCGAAGAAAGCCACGGCGAAAGCCGTGAAGGCCGGAGCAAAGAAATAATTGTTCTCCGAAAGATACTCTATACAGTCGCAAATGGCCCTTTTCAGGGCCCAAACTCTTTTTAACGAGGAACAAATCGAAAATTCGCAATTCATACCTTACCTCCAATCCTAACAAAAAAATTCACTTCAATATTAGATTATTTTAATTAATATTAAGGTAAACGTCCCAATGACCGGACATGAACCTATATCCGGACACTTACACAAAAACTTGTTATTATTAATCTCAAATGCTTCTGTGTAATTTTTAAATATTTAAAGATTACAATTAAATTTTAATATAATAAAAAAAGCATTTGAGATTAATAATATCAAGTTTTTGTGTAAGTGTTCGGATATAGGTTCATGTCTGGTCATTGGGACGTTTACCTTACAGACGTAGACATATCTGGATGATACGACAAAAATTAAAGTCATATATAAAAAATTTATTTTCTAAATACACGTTTCGTATTAGGAAAAACTTGACATTTTTAAGGACATATTTTTAAGAAGGCAGATTTTCTCTCTTTAATTGCAATTTTAATATGTTCAACTTGACTTTTTCTTGTTTCATTCTGATTTTGCTTTCCTTTTCTTCTCTGTCAAGCTGAACGCGAAGAATTGCCAATTTTAGTATATTTTCTTGCTGCCTGAATTCATCGTCATTGTCAACGTTATGAGATCTACCATCGTCAGTCTCGCGATCAGAATTGACAGAATTTATTCTCTGTCTCTTACGTGCAGGTTCAACAGTATTGGAAGTCACAAATTCTCCGAGTCTATCAGCAAAGTTTGTCGAATTTATCCACGTATTTATACTTTGGCCACGAATGTGATTTCTGAAAAAGAAATATTTTATAAAATTTTTATTTGTTATTTTTAACACATGTGAAGTTTATCCTTTAGGAAGATGTTGAAATAGTAAAAATTATAACATTAGATAAAAGATGACAATTTTTATAATAAATCATTTGAAGACACTAAATTTTATAAAATTAAATCACATTGTCGACTTCTAAATTTGATATACCTTGTTTCCTTGTATGCATTTGGCGAATCTTCTATGTTTACTTCATTAATTTGTGGTTCCAACTTTATCTAAAAGAATTAATGAAAATATAAATAAAAGAATTAAATTAGAAACATCTTATAGATTGCAATTCAAAAGTTTAATCGCGCAACCTGCGATGATTACCTTCGAATTATCTAATATTTCATCTGTATGTTCCATAGATCTCTTAATGGATTGAGGTGTGTGAACAACATTATGGCATAATTTACTGGAATAATTCATATAATAATTACTTATATCTCATATTAATATTAAGAAAGATTAGTCTTTTGTTGTTTTACTTATACGCAAGGAATTCAAATTTTTAACTATTCGCATAAATTAATTTTTATTTAAGTTTTATCTAAATAAATTACAAAATTTCAAAATTTTGTAATTTATTGATACATAGTCAACAAAAAGATATTGTTAACGGATTTTTATATTGACTAATAAGACTGGGTCTACAATAGGGTGTAGTAAGCTTTAGGCCCTAGAAATTGACCAATCGCAGTTGATTATTCTCCTCAAATTCTACTGTGATTGGTAAATTTCTTAGGGATTAAAGCTTACTACATCCTATTGTAGACCCAGCCTAAAGGTTTAGCTCGTTTTTTGTAATAAACAAAATAAATGTTTAAAATAAAGGACCAAATACGAACAAATCAAGAATATTATAAAAGTCAAGTAATGTTTATTCATATAAATATAAAAAACAATAATTTCTTTTTTCTGAATCCAGTTAATTTATTCATAATTTTATATCTCACTAAAAATTTATCTTTATTTATTGCTGAAATTGCACTTTATATTAAACATAGAGTAATAATATGAGTGAGATTTACAATATAGAAAAGTAATGTAACATATTTATACGTACCTATTTGTTCCAACAAAAGAATGTAATGCATTGGACAATTCATCATTCTCGCTCGTAACTCGCTAAAAACATAAATATATATAAACAATATATATATATATATATATATATAATACTTTATAATAAATAGTTCTTATTTATAATTATAAATATTCTTTTATTCGCACGTATGCCATTGATTAATGTATTTACTGTTATAATATTGTACATTATTTGTCATTCAAACACATTGCAGTTTGTGAGAACATTTCATAACATTAAGAATTATTTTGCATTATACCCTTATATCCTTATATTATAATAATATAAATTCTACACAAAACTCTACAATTAACTACAATTATTATACAACATTGACTAATAAATTATAGTATAATCAAGTATGAAGAGAATCAAATAGATCTACGTTATTTTCTTATTCAAGATTCTTTTGCTCGAAAAGTATGTATTCTTAAAAAAATTATCTTATATATGTATATTTTATTTTTATTATATATATTATACTTATTAAAAAGGTGTTTAGATTTTGTATTTATTTTTTATATTATAAATAATAACTTTTTCATTGTACTGCAATTTATACAGAAGTTAAAAATATATCTATACATATCTCTATACATATATCCAATTTTTTACTAATTTTATGAAAGAAAATTATATATTGCCTCCGTGTTCCTGTTCTACTTACATTATTTTCGCATTCTTTCGAAAGATTCTCATCATCCTTAAAATCTTGGGGACATATATTATATATCATATAATCAAATTCCGTCGGTGCCAAGTGCTTTGGCACATTATCACCACATTTCCGAAAAGCTACGATATTTTTTTTGGCGAGCACCTTCCAACTTTGGTATGAGCGTCGCACTTCATTCCAGTCCCGCATGACTCCGCATGTCTTCTTCAAGTTCTTGGTTAATTCCAGCCATTTGTCGCGCTTTTTTAAGAACACTTCATTGAATCTGCTCTTGTCCTCCAAGATACATCGATTCTTGTGCACATATCGAACGATGAATTCCTTCTCCTGGCGCGAATAGTTCTCCTGTCTTAGATATTTTCTGATCATTGAGAATAGAAATGGCGACGAATCAAAATGCGACCGACATTAATAGAAACGTCAAAGAATTATAAGCTCTTCTCTATCTTTCTTCAAACCAATCGTTCGCTTCCGAGCTTCATCCGAGCAATGTAATTTACGTATTAATGGAATATCAAAGTGACCGAGCAATGTCAATCGAACAGTCGCATTTTAGTGTTAAACGTGCAATGTAAACATACAACTTCGAATACGACGAACAAGCCGCTTGAAGGTGCACGCATGCGCATTTCGATATTTAGCGGCAATGCCTACTCGTAAAGGCCATTGCACGTGAAAAAGTTTCAAGGGTCGGCAGGAGTGACGAGCTCTTGCCGAATATTTTCTTCTCTTCATTTACGTGCACTCTGTATTCAATCTTATTTTGTCTCGTAAAAGCAATATTTTGTCATGAAACTTTTTTGGCTTATTTCTTACAAAACTACGAAACCCGCTACAGAGCCGAATTTTACAATTTAGCTTTACAAAAATTATAATAAATTAAAATAAATAATATTATCTGCTCCTCATTCGCAGTGCAGTACATCTTTGTAATTTGTATTCGCCTATATTTTGACTCGTAGAAGCAATATTTTGCCATGAGACTTTTTTTGGCTTATTTCTTACGAAGCTACGACGGCCGCTACAAAGCCGAATTTTCCAATTTGGCTCTTAAAAAAATTATAATAAACAAAATTATTTGCACTTTAACTGCACTATAGTGCAGATCTGGTGATACTTCAGAAAAAATTTTTATTTTGACCTTTTTTCCAAAAAATCACTCTGTAGGGGCCATCGGGCGATTCTCCTGTACGCCTATTCTGTAACTTTTAACGACAGTGTCGTTATCGTTACGTTGTCGTTGCGCAGCTTTTTTACCATATATTATACCTGCGCAACGACAACGTAACGTAACGATAACGACGCTGTCGTTTAAAGTTACAGAATAGGCCTACTGATTACAAATATCGCAATTACATTGTGATTTTCTTAGTATTTTAGCCGTAATATGGGTAAATAGAAATTCATCTCCGACAGATGTCTCCGCATGGTCTCTCCTGACGACCCTTACGTAATTGTAAGACCGTAAGCAAATCGACCAATCACAGTCAAGCATTCTCACAATATAATAAAAATGTTTGATTGTAATTGGTCGATTTGGTTACGACTAAAACTTTTTCAGGTGTAATAACCTTAAACAGGTCGAACATTGCCTTATCCTGCAATCTGATTCGCTAGTACTTAATAGTGTTCTAGTTTCCACCGAAGTCTTCAATCCGGTTCTACTTCAGTGCAGATCTATTGGAAACAAGGGCGTCCGCAGGATTTTTTCCAGGAGGGGGCATGATTCAAAATATTACTTCCAGAATTAGAATACTTATAATTTGAAATTTATACACCTTTTGAAATTATAATCCTATGGATTAGGGCAGAGATCGGCAAGGTTAGCACAACTTTGTTTTTCCTTTATTCAAAAAGAGAGCAAATGCTTAATTTTTTGCTGATTCCAGGGGGGGGGGGCAAATGCCCCCTCTTGCCCTCCCCTGCGGACGCCTATGATTGGAAATACTGTTTCTATTGGAAGTAGAGTAGTATTGAAAAAGATTAGTCGCATTTCCATCGATTTAAATATGGTTCTACACCGCATTAGGTGCGAATTAGGCTTCGATGGACTAAAAGGGGAATACTGCTCACCATGAATGTAATAATGTATAGATGGAATGTAAGTGAGGGGAAGTGATGGTGGAGACGTAGGACGAATGCTGATCTTGCAAAACGATAGCGACGAGTAATCAAACGAGGGGAGTAGGCATAAGGTACAACGGCGTCAACGCCGTCAACCATTAACCTTCGAACATTGCTGCCGGTCGATTTCTCCTTGCCGCTCATCTATCACCCTCCTCCTCACTCACAACTCTTAGGCCGGTATTCATAGTGCGTTCTTATTTTAAGCCGTCTTAAGGGCCATCTACAATGAGTCGCAGTCGTAAGAGTCGTAAGAAATTGACCAATCACAGTTCATTATTCTTCTTTTGCCCGGAGAATAATGAACTGTGATTGGTCAATTTCTTACAACTCTTACGACTGCGACTCATTGTAGATGGTCCTTTAAGTAATGTCTTAAGATCCTAATACGGTTCTGTGATTGGTTTATGACATCTTAAGATTGTACTTAGGACTATCTTAAATATAAGAACAGACTATGAATACCGGCCTACCTAACACTCCATCGATATATTCTCATTTCCATGATGCGCACTGTTGAATCCGCAGAATAGCTATAAACATCTGGGCACGCGCTGAACACATGCGATTGCTATATAAACATGAATTATTAATTATTGAACATAAAAAGATGTCAAAATAATAACTTCGAGTTATTTTTAAAATACTTTAAAGAGGTTCTACTTGTTAGTCAATAACCATTTTATTCTTAAAAAATTATGATAAAACGATTAAAATAATAATATAGAAACATTATCAATAATATTTAATTCGCTAGTCATTATGCATAATTATTAATTTTGTGTTATTAAATATTTTAAAAATAATAAAATAAGTTATGTTATAAGACGCTCAGTTGATATATAAGTACAATAGCAGGAAACATAAACATGACATTTATGCACTATATTTAAAAAAAATAAATGTTATTTAAATTAAAAATGTATAAATTTTTTTATATTTTTAAATATTACATTATATGTACATCACTTTATAGTTTGTGTGAAAAAGAGATGATAAACTTGGTTAGTTTATTTGAGGTTAAATGTCATAAGAGGCTTGCTTATTAATATAGATTTCTCTCAAATTTAGGTGAAACTTTACTAGAATAAACTTAAACGTCTTAAACTTCCTTCATAATTATAAACGTTTTTCAAATTTCTGTCATATTACAAATGTCTCAAATGAAAAGAAAACATTTGCGACAAAGTTTTGCATATACTTTGTATTACAAATTTGTAATGTAAAATTTTATATATTTAAAAGTCAATATTTTCACAAAACGGTACGATAAAAGTTAATGAAATTCTTTCTAAATACTGTTATAATTAACTATCGTATTATGACATATGTAGGCTTATCTTACATTTAAAAGTATGCTTTTCGGAAAACATTCCAACGTATTAAAAATTGTTGGCCCTGAAAAGGGCCGTTGATTTAATTTTGTCGAGCCGTGGATCGCATTTAACCACCGAAACCGTACAGGGTTCTTCCTTGGCGTTTCAGAGCGTAGACCACGTCCATAGCGGTTACAGTCTTCCTCTTGGCGTGCTCGGTGTAGGTCACAGCATCACGAATGACGTTTTCCAGAAAGACTTTCAGGACACCTCTGGTCTCTTCGTATATCAAACCAGAAATACGCTTGACACCGCCACGTCTGGCCAATCGGCGAATGGCTGGTTTGGTGATGCCCTGGATGTTATCACGCAAAACCTTTCTATGGCGCTTCGCTCCTCCTTTTCCCAATCCCTTTCCTCCCTTGCCACGGCCAGTCATCTTGAAGTCTTGAACTACGATACGAACTACGAAGTAAACTCGCTGATAGCTCAACAGAAAGTGCTGTGAAATCTCGCCGGCTGACCCCTTATATAGCCGCGTCTGCAGTTCTATCCCTTCCCCTGCGCCAACAGCCAATCACT
>NJRQ01000176.1:247501-286571 GCA_003063805.1 Aphaenogaster ashmeadi | reverse complement strand
AATCTACTTAAAGATCGTGTATAGTTTTATATAAAATTATCATTGGCTATGTAAGGTAAAGTTTTAGAAACGAAGATATATTTGAAGAGATTAAAAAAATTCTTTTAAAATCGCTGCCCAGCAATCAACAATTAAATCGTTGTACATACGAAATTAAATAATTTTAGTAATCTTTTGAATCTTCTAAAGCCCGTTCTCTACCGTAAGTCTTATGTCCGATGCCGGACGCATACGCACTATGCTGTCGCTTATCGTAAAATGTTATTGTAAGTCGGATGTCGGTGTTGCAGCAGAAGGTAATCAACTCCCATCTTTTTACGACTTGCAGTTAACGACAAGAGATTACAACCTTTATACTTGTATATGAGATTTTACCATCTTCTTGTTTTACATCGTTTTCGTAAAAGTAGTCTAATTCGTGTAATTTGAGTCCAAATTAATAATACATTGAAATAAATTACTAAAGTTACAGTTTATCCATTATTGTTTATGCTAAATATACATATACCGCGACTCAATTGTAGAATGGCTGTCGTATTAAAATTCGACATACAATATGTACAAACGACTAGCGACATCCAATATCGACGTACGGCTTATCGTAGAACGGGCCTAATTGACTTTCTTTTTAACTCTTTAAGATTCAATGTACATAATTATGTACATTCACTTTGAGCTCTTCCTAAATGTTTTGAATTGATAAAGTAATATTTTGTCGGTATAATACTCTTGATCCGTCCTATATGGAGCTAAATTGTTTGTCTCAATTCATAAAACAATGGTATTTCCGCTAAGTAATATAAGCTAATATTGTGATCGTTTGCATTTGCAGATCAAACTCGCTGACGCTTAATTTTGTGTAATTATTTACGAAAACAGTTAAGTAACTGTTAATTTTTCATTTTCTTATCTATGTCATAAAATTGGCTCATGTTTATTATCATGGTTATACATAAATATTTAATTCCATGGCTGGGGCATATGTAATAAACATAAATTATGTACATTTAGAAAATCGTATTTCTTGACGATCAATTTTATTCGACCCACAAAATTCTTCATCAGGAGTATCTTTTAAGATTATAATATAAAGCAAAAAATTTTATTCAAACGGAATCGAGGTCTTAAAGGGTTAAGTAACAATCGTTCTTTCGAATGATATTCTTTTCTCTTACAATTACAGAAACGTCTTTAATTCGTTTAAGCTTAAAATTCAAAATGCATATATTTGAAAAATAAGTTTGAAGATAGCCCTATTGCACACTTTCAAAAAGCAAAGTAATGAAAACACCCCACACAGCATGCATATCCAAAAGACGTCTAGAAGATATCCCGAAGACATCGTTAGGCGATAGAATATCTTTGGGATATCTTTTGGACGTTTTTTGGATATGCATGCTGTGTGGGATATTTGTATGAAAGTATTTGTATATGAATATTTATGTTCAGTATTATTTTTCTGAGAGCCTTTCTTAACCCTAGCAAACCATACCGCTGGTGGACCGACAGTTTTGGTGGACTGACACGTTTGTTTATAAATGTTATAACTTTTGAACAAATAACTTTTTGGGTTTGACGATTGCTTCTTCATGTTAGTCGGAGTCTGGCGTTTCGATTTGACTATAATTAAACCTCAATAGACGCATTTTTTGAAAAGTTATAGAGCAATAAAAATCGTTGGTCCGACAGACCATGTGTGGCGGCCTAAGGCACACAAAAATAGGTGTGATGTGCTAGGGTTAAGCATCTCAGAGATGCATTCTTCTTAATTTAAAACAAAACAGTCACACAAATACATTTTTTAATATCATTTTTTACAAAAATGCGTTCACCGTTCAGCATATCAATATAAATAGAGAAAAAATTAGTTGCATCTTAATCGTAAATAATTTAGGTATATAGTTTATAGTAATACGTATTCGCGATATTCTAGCGTGTGCATTTTTGAAGTTCAAATCAAATAATCTGCTATACGCTATTTAGCAATCTTAATATACTTTGTGCAATTTTAAAATTATATCTTTTTTCTATAATCTATTTTTATTTATAATTTCTAATAATATAGCAACTATAAATATAAAAGGCCAAATAATTAGAGGGTATTACAAAAATATGAGAATTTTTAACATAATAGTTTAGCTAGTTAGATCCAACAAAATGAAATAAAATATGTAAAAATAAAATTGCGAATGGATATTCTTCGTATATGAATAAATTGGTGGCCCTAAAAAGGGCCGTTCGTAATTGCTGTAGTTAAGCCTTTTTCTCAGTTTTCTTTGGTAGCAAAACTGCTTGAATGTTCGGCAGTACGCCACCCTGAGCGATGGTAACGCCAGAGAGCAGTTTGTTCAACTCCTCGTCATTGCGAATGGCTAGCTGTAAATGTCTGGGAATGATCCTGGTCTTCTTATTATCGCGAGCGGCGTTTCCCGCCAACTCCAATACTTCTGCAGCGAGGTATTCCATCACCGCAGCCAGATAGACCGGAGCACCGGCGCCGACGCGCTCGGCGTAATTTCCTTTTCGCAGAAGTCTGTGGATACGTCCAACGGGGAATTGTAATCCCGCACGATTGGAACGAGACTTCGCCTTTCCCTTAGCCTTTCCACCTTTGCCACGACCAGACATGTTTGAGGTTAGCGAACAATAGAACTCTAGAGCGACGTGGAGCGTACGACGTCTCGTGACGTTGTATTTTTTTGATCGCCCCGTACCGGCGTATTTATACCTCATGGCGATAGCTCCGCGCGTCCAATGGGACGCCGAGCGCGTAACGATTGGCTGCGCCGCGTCACGTGATTGGTGCGCCGCTACTGCCGCCGCACTGTATATATAGAATGCGTTAAGCGGCGACGAGTCACTTTCCGAAGTTCCGTCTTGGCGATCGCTTACACGACGCTTTACGAAAACCTGAGGAATCATGCCACCTAAGGCGAGCGGCAAAGCTGTGAAGAAGGCCGGTAAGGCTCAGAAGAACATCAGCAAGACCGACAAGAAAAAGAAGAGGAAGAGGAAGGAGAGCTACGCTATCTACATCTACAAAGTACTGAAGCAAGTACATCCGGACACTGGAATCTCGAGCAAAGCTATGAGCATAATGAATAGCTTTGTCAACGATGTCTTCGAGCGTATCGCTGCAGAAGCATCGCGTTTGGCGCATTACAACAAACGCTCAACGATTACTTCTCGGGAAATCCAAACTGCCGTTAGGCTCCTGCTGCCCGGAGAACTGGCCAAGCACGCCGTGAGTGAAGGCACCAAGGCTGTCACCAAGTACACCAGCTCCAAGTGAATCATTCCTCTTCAAATCAACGGCCCTTATCAGGGCCACAAATTCATTCAGACGTTTGGCATTCTCACGGTTCGAATATAACAATTCACATGCACATCTTTTCATAAAGTAATAAGATTCTTGGTTGTGTCAACCAAGATAGTTTTTGAATTAACAGCAAACGATCGTTTTTAGAAATACCAATTTTCTTCTATAAAACATCTCGTTTGCGATTTATCTTCTTTACATTATTTAATTCTTTACTTCTGCATTGAACTTACTGGCATAAACTTCAATTTAATAAAAATGTAGAAACGGTTCATAAAATTGCGACGAGCTGTACGTTTTCGTTTAGACTTTGAAAAGGAAAATTGTTTAAATATTGAGATTTCGATTTACGAGTTGGAACGTAATGCTGTAATGCTGTCTGAGATTATGTAAAAGATATAAATGTTTAACCTTTTTAAATGTTTGTTAGATAAATATAAGAATTGTATGAGGAGGCTCTCTCTACGATATAAGTGCAAGTATATTGTGGCGCCATCTTTCTGCAAAATAATTGCTGCTATAATATTTTTATAGCGGCTTTGGCATTGGCTAGTCTCGATATGTTTCATATTTCCTGTGTATATGAGACATGCCAAAATGTACATAACACCCACGTGTCCAAAAATGTATAAATTACTACGCTCTTTTATTTAATTGAGATTTAGATGTGTGATGAATATGGTGATAAATGCAGTGCTAAAGGTGAATATCGGACTCGTATTTAGCTCTGGATTTTTTCTAAGCATAATGAATACTCCTTATAGGTTAGTCGTGATATTGTTAAATAATTTGTGTTAGTTATAAAATATTTACGTATATTTGCGTAAGTTATAAAAATGTTGAGGCGACGACACGTCAATGTTAAGACGGTTAAGGAACTGGATGCGTTCCCGAAAGTTCCTGAGTTATATGTTGATAAAACTGCAGTTGGGGGGACATGTGAGTTAACAGATATTTTACTAAAGTATTTATGTTAAACATAATACATGTATTAAAACATATTGTTTAACATGTATTATTTAGTACATATACATTATACTTAGCTATGCTCCTGTCTATTCGCTCTAACTCATTAATAACTTGGTTCTGTTTCAGTTTCTATTTTTACAATTCTTATTATCTCATATTTAATAATAGCCGAAACAAGCTATTATCTTGACAGTAGATTACAATTTAAATTTGAGCCAGATACTGAGATTGATGCAAAACTGCAAATCAATATTGACGTGACAGTGGCAATGCCATGTGGGCGTATCGGTGCTGATGTTTTAGACTCTACAAATCAGCATATGATAGATTTTGATTCTTTGAAGGAAGAGGATACATGGTGGGAATTAACGCCAGAGCAAAGGGCACATTTTGAAGCTTTGAAGCATATGAATTCGTATTTGAGGGAAGAGTATCATGCTATTCATGAACTGCTTTGGAAATCCAACCAAGTTACTCTTTACAGCGAGATGCCAAAGCGGTATGCGCAGACTACCAATTCTACAATATTTGTTGAAAATATTGCGGATGTAATAGAATTTGTGAATACATAACCTTTTATACCATTTAGATCGTATGAACCAGATTATGCGCCAAATGCCTGTCGTGTTCATGGTAGTCTTAATGTGAATAAAGTGGCGGGTAACTTTCACATAACTGCGGGGAAGTCATTATCTGTGCCACATGGCCATATACATATTTCTGCATTTATGACAGATCGGGATTATAATTTCACTCACAGAATCAATAGATTCTCTTTTGGTGGACCTAGTCCAGGTATTGTGCATCCTCTTGAAGGTGATGAGAAGATTGCAGATAACAGTAAGTTTGTTTTTTTTTTACCATAAAATGCTAAGAATGAATCAGGATTCTTGGTCAGAAATAGTATAGAAATATAATTTTTTTACATATTTAATGGGTGATTCTTTTAGATATGATGCTTTATCAATATTTCGTCGAGGTTGTCCCTACAGATATCAGGACATTATTAAGTACATCTAAAACATACCAATATAGTGTCAAAGATCACCAAAGACCAATCGATCATCATAAAGGGTCTCATGGAATACCTGGAATTTTCTTCAAATACGATATGAGTGCACTTAAGATTAAAGTGACTCAGGAACGTGATACAATTTTTCAGTTTTTGGTGAAATTATGTGCCACGGTGGGTGGTATTTTTGTTACAAGTGGTAAGTACTTGCAAACATCGAGTTTTTCAATAACTCTTTGTATCAATGATACAAAGAGTTATTGAATCAATTAAATTTGCAGGATTGATTAAAAACGTTGTACAAAGCTTCTGGTATGTTGTGAGCTGTAAATTTTTTAAGTCTGAGAAGAAAGTAGATAATCACGGATTATCTGTCCCATCACATTCCACAAATTATCGGCCTGATACTATAAATTTACTTGACGTTACAGCCCCTCAAAGTATTGATATCATGCAGCCTCAATAAAAATTTGTATTATATATTTTATGTATTTTTATTATGATTTAATTTATGTGAGTGTTTGAAATACATCATACAATGAGGCAATATTTATGGTGTGAGTGGAATATAATTCTGTACTTTAGACGTAAAGAATCATATATCCATTATTATAAATTTAGAGAAAACTTTAGGGTTTAAAGTTTTAAATATAAGGAGAGTATTTTTTTTTAGATATAAAATAAAAGTAGCAATTTAATTTTTTGAATATTTATTAAAGCAATGAAACTGACATGTTTTGTAGTATAATTACATTCGTACATGGCATATTTCTCCGAACCATGAATTGTGGATATAGCACGGACACGCACCAGAATACGATTTTATCGGCAGTATCGGTAAATGGATGCGGCTACGTAATGCCAAATTCTTAAAATGAATGTAATGGCGCTAGTGTACAGGAGGTTAGGTCGACGGTATGAAAAAGTAAAAGGCCGCGGCCGGGATGGCCGCTCTCGAAGTGCGCTTTCGCAGCCGCGTGTAATTAGTGACTTTTGTAGTTTATGTAATAGTTTTAACTTTTGGATCTTTTCGCTTCAAGCAGCCGAAAAGTGATGTGCTTGCTTAGAACAATTTATATCAAGGTAAACCAAGACGGACTTTGTTCTGGTATACCGTTAATTTTATAGTGGAGACCTAACCTCAAAACACGTAAAGTATCTTCGCGAGAAAATATTAGTAACCGTCGCGATGGCAGACGTACGCGATATTCTGGACATTGAGGTGCCGACGACTACGGAACTTACGAAAGAGTCGATATTGGGCAGCGACAAGAAGAATCGCAAGCGGTATGACTACAACAAAATGCCAAAACGCCCTGAAGGCATGCACCGCGAGGTGTTTGCCCTTCTTTGCAAGGACAACAACGACGTACCGCCGTTGTTTCCGACCGACACGGCGAAAGGGTACAAGCAGGTGCGAGCCAAGCTTGGTATGAAGAAGGTCAGGCCGTGGAAATGGACACCGTTTACCAATCCGGCGCGCACAGACGGCGCGGTCTTTCATCACTGGCGGCGTGTTGCCGACGCTGGGAAAGAGTATCCCTTCGCCAAGTTCAATAAGAAAGTTCCTATCCCTACGTACACGAATACCGAATACGTACAACACTTAGTGACCAATGGCTGGACACGAGCAGAGACTGATCATCTGTTCGATTTGTGCAGAAGATTTGACCTTAGATTTATTATTATCAGAGACAGATGGGATCGCACCAAGTTCCCTGCTAGATCTGTAGAAGAATTAAAAGAGAGGCAAGGATGATACACATGAATTTATATTTTATTCATTCGGACTGGTATTCATAGTCGGTTCTTTTTTTAAGATTGTCTTAAGTAAAGTCTTAAGACGCTAATATGGCTTTGTGATTGGTTTAAAGCGGTGTCTACAATGAGAATTTAAGGCGTAAGACTTAAGAAATTGATCAATCACAGTCGTATATGAGGAGAATAAACGACTGCGATTGGTCAATTTCTTAAGTCTTACGCCTTAAATTCTCATTGTAGACCCGGCGTTAAGTGGTGTCTACAATGAGATTTTAAGTCGTAAGACTTAACATATCGACCAATCACAGTTGAGCATTCTAAAAGTACAACCGCAATTTTGATTGTGATTGGTCGATATGTTAAATCTTACGACTTAAAATCTCATTGTAGACATCACTTTAAGATTGTACTTAAGACGATCTTAAATATAAGAACCGACTATGAATACCGCCCTCGGATGTGCTTTCTGGAATACGTGTCATTATAAATAAATCCACAGGTACTATCAGGTGTGTGCTGCATTAATAAAGGCAAAATCCCATACTGACAAGGTATATATCTTTGACGCTGAGCATGAAAAGCGAAGAAAGGAACAGCTGAAAAAATTGTTTGAACGTACTCCTGAACAAGTGGAAGAAGAACAAACTCTACTAGCTGAATTACGCAAGATTGAACAAAGGAAAAAAGAGAGAGATAGAAAGACGCAAGATTTGCAGAAATTAATTACAGCGGCTGATCATCAAGCAGATCCCAGGAAGAGTGAGAGAAAATCTTCCAAAAAAAGCAGTAGTTCTTCCAGGAATAGACCAAATAAAACTGATACTTCTCATGTATGTGTTAAAATTATACTGTAAATTATTAAAATTATAAAATTATGTATATAATAGTATATTTATATCAAAACATTTATCTATATATATTTTTTTAATTTACAGGCAGTTGAGTCAGCTGGAATTAAATTTCCCGACTTTAAAAATAGTGGCGTTACTCTTCGTTCTCAGAGAATCAAATTACCAAGTAGTCTCGGTCAAAAGAAAATGAAGGGTATTGAGCAAATGCTGAATGAGTTGCACTTAGGTAAGAGAATATAATTCAAGCTTTTCATATTACTTGTAAAATTTCAAAATCGAAGATTGAGATGGAACTGTTACTTACATTGTAGAATTAAATCCACCACCAACGGAGCAAATATGTCAGCAATTTAATGAACTGCGTAGCGACATAGTTTTGCATTACGAATTGAGAAGTGCGTTGTCGACATGCGACTATGAGTTACAGTCTTTAAGGCACCAATACGAAGCATTAGCACCAGGAAAGGTAATTGTCAATGCAATACTTCAAATGGAATTATAATTTTATGTAATACTAATTTTGAATTAACGTTTGTCTTGTCTTTCATTTCAGACTTTAACAATACCACCGGCCCTCTTACCAAAAACAGAACCGGAAGTGAAAACGGATATTATTGACGTGGTAGGATCGCCCAGCACGCCCAGTATTACTCATTAATTTAAAATAATCCTTATGTAAAATAGTTAATTAAGTATGCTTTGTACATATTGTTCTTTTAATCAGCGTGCCAATTTTCATTATTGAAAATCATTGAGCATGCATCGCCTATTACGATGTATTATATTATTTTTATTTTATACTAAAATAAATCATTCAAGAGAGGTATATACAACCTACATCGTGCATATCTCATTTTGCTAACATACGAGTCGGCGGTACAATGAAATAACGAGAAGACATAGCGATGGTAATTACTTATATATCTGTGTATTTTATATTGTCGACAAAAAGTAACAATGTACGGTCAAACCGTATAATTTATCTACAACAATCTACAATAGATTACAATATGTTTTTTTTTTTGAGGATATAGGGAACAGGGGGGGGGGGTGTGCTCGGGAGGAAAGGGAGGAAATATAAGACCGGGTCGGGATGGGACGACGGAGAGGGGGGAGGGTGTGGATCGGCAAGTGTGAAGGGTGTCAGATGGTCGTCGATGCAGGCCTTTCTTCGTTCGTGCTCCGTTACTCGCGTTACAGTTAACTCATTTTTTTTGTTCTTTTTTTTCTTTTAATCCTATGATAAATTATATTCGAGATAGCTCTAGCCGTACTTGGTACGGAATAATGCGTTTAGTATCTGCGATAATAATCGACAAACCAGCGGTCGTGTGTCCCGCCTATATTTCGCAGCTGCGTCCGTCTCGCGAGGACCCTACCGATCGAAGGTGCGAGACGAGAGAGAGAGAGAGAGAGAGAGAAAGAAAGATAGAGAGAGAGACAATGCGAGATCGGGCGGGATTGTCGTTCACCCGCGCATGTCTGACAGATCGCTCGCAAACGCACGTGCACCCTCTCGTCTTCGATCGTCGTCCCGGCGACACGGCCGGCTCTTTTTTTTTTTACGCCCGACGGTCGCATACACCCTTAGAACATACATAATGTTCTAAGCATACACCGGTCTGTTTCACAAAGATATTCGTCCCTTCCGAGGACTCGAGGCAGCGGCTAACTGTTAAGTCGTATCGCTCGTCCGAATCGGGGAGGCGGCGGAGCGGGAGGGGGAGGGGGGATTCATCTTACAGCCGCGGGCTACCAACAACCTGCCGTTTACGTTTTGAAACTTTTTATAAAAATTTACATCTCGGTGACGCACGCGCGCGCTCTTTTCCCTACGACGCTCTAGTCTTATCTACTAAGTAATAAACGCTATAAGAAGAGTTTTTAAATGCGTATGCAACATCATCGCCGTCTCCGCGATGTGTCCCTCGCGTATCTACGGTCACGGTTGTCACCTTCCAGACTAGTATTCTGCCGGAGATCGATCTTGAAAAAGAAAATGGTTACATCTATATAACCCAGTAAACGCTAGATATTCCTGGAATATTTATGAAATATTCCTAAGATCCAAAATTAACATTCCAATAATATTCCAAAACATTCCGGAATATTAACAGAATGTACAAGGAATATTCAGATAAGTGCGAAATGTTCCATTTTTATCCATATTTTGAATATTCCAGAAATGTTCTCAGGACATGCATGAAAAACATTCGGAGGATATCCCACGTATATTTCACTATATATTCAGAGTGATATATTATACAGTAAAGATTATTTTAAGAAAACGATTTTATAAATTATTTAGGTGGTATTCATTTATGAATATGGTTCATTTATTCAAAGATATATATAAATATGAGACAATATAAAATAGATTAGGGATAATAGACCGTCGTACAGACAAGTAACGCGTAATAGCCACGTAAGACTGGGTCTACAATAGGGTGTAGTAAGCTTTAAGCCCTAAAAAATTGACCAATCACAGTCGATTATTCTCCTCTAATTCTACTGTGATTGGTCAATTTCTTAAGGCTTAAAGCTTACTACACCCTATTGTAGACCCGGCCTAATGGATGCGTGTACAAAAGATGCCACGAGACATCCGTCTGGCCCTGTAGTTAAGATTCTTCTTCGTAATTGTACGAGACACGACCCCGACACTGGGTACGAAACGCAAATAATTAAGATGAATACAATATTGGATGATGCAACACTGACTCGAATATAAGAATGTAATGCACGATGTGTAACGCTATCGGTTGTGGTTAAAACTCAACAGCCTATCCTCAAGCCGTTACCGACGATATCGGCACAGATTCCTGTCACGTGCACATATATGCTCAGCCAATCAGATCCTGTATACTGAATATTCCTTATTGCACATACAAGTAGTGTTCATAGAATATTCTGAATATTTCACGATTATTTGAACGTTCTGTAAACATTTCTCTACTATTCCGGTATATACCTGTCTCTTATACACATCTAGATGTGTATAAGAGACAGCCCTTAGAACATACATAATGTTCTAAGCATACACCGGTCTGTTTCACAAAGATACTCGTCCCTTCCGAGGACTCGAGGCAGCGGCTAACTGTTAAGTCGTATCGCTCGTCCGAATCGGGGAGGCGGCGGAGCGGGAGGGGGAGGGGGATTCATCTTACAGCCGCGGGCTACCAACAACCTGCCGTTTACGTTTTGAAACTTTTTATAAAAATTTACATCTCGGTGACGCACGCGCGCGCTCTTTTCCCTACGACGCTCTAGTCTTATCTACTAAGTAATAAACGCTATAAGAAGAGTTTTTAAATGCGTATGCAACATCATCGCCGTCTCCGCGATGTGTCCCTCGCGTATCTACGGTCACGGTTGTCACCTTCCAGACTAGTATTCTGCCGGAGATCGATCTTGAAAAAGAAAATGGTTACATCTATATAACCCAGTAAACGCTAGATATTCCTGGAATATTTATGAAATATTCCTAAGATCCAAAATTAACATTCCAATAATATTCCAAAACATTCCGGAATATTAACAGAATGTACAAGGAATATTCCTGTCTCTTATACACATCTAGATGTGTATAAGAGACAGGTGTGTGTGTGTGTGTGTGTGTGTGTGTGAATACCCGAATAGCAATTACCCATACAGCACAGAACATTGCAGCAATATTACAATATTGCCGAAATATTGCAGTAACATTGCAATATTGCCGAAATGTTGCTGCAATGTTCTGTACTGTATGGGTAATAGTTGGCCAACTGTTGGCCGCTGGAGGTACAACATTGGCCCAATATTTTGTGCCGCTTGGGTACTAATCTGAGTGATCGGCCGGAGATTTTTTCCGTCTGCCGGAGATGCACCCAAAAAAGCCGGAGTCTCCGGCGAAAAATCGGAGAGGTGACAACCGTGACCTTGCGTACGGAATATATCGGGTACGTCTCCTCGACAATTGGAGGGATACCGCTCAAGAGTTCGGAGCTGCCTCGCGCGGAGTCGCGTAGCAATCGACGCATTTTGTGCTGTATTTGTTTATTGAACACGGCGGGGCGCGACCGTGATTGTGAACGGCGAACGCCGCTGTCGCGCGGCGTCGCGTCCGATTCCCTACGGCCGGTTCTACAATCGCGTCGTAAGTCGTAAGCCGTAAGAAATTGACCAATCACAGTCGAATGTGAGGAGAATAATCAACTATGATTGATCAATTTCTTACGGCTTACGACTTACGACTCTATTGTAGAACCGGTCTAAACGAGGGACAGACTTAACGATATAAAGCTCGCTGTCGGTGCACGGAACTTAAAATAATGGAACGGAGTGGTGAAGAGTCGCCTCCTAGGAACGTTTACATCCCGGACATTGTCAAGTAATCGGTAAAGGGAGCGGTGGAAGTTGCTCGAAAGAAAGTAAGACTGTCGACAATATTCGTCGTTTAACGATCCTGTCCCGCAGGCATTTGAAACGCAATGAGATACCTCTCGCTTACCGCGCGCGATTTCGTTAATAACAATAATAACATCCATATCTCTTGCCCGCTCTCGCGTGTTCATTTATATGACAATATAATATGCATTAATATATCCATATGTATGTACAATGGCGATGGAAGGGAGCGCTCTTTCATTCCTCTTCTCCCTGGCGAAAAAAATTCTCACGATATCTCATAATATTTTTAAGAACTCTTCATATTTTAAAGAATTTATCTTATTATTATACATATTATTATTTTACACATATTTTATTATTATACATATTGAACAAATTTATAGAGATTTCTAAAAGAATAACTTCTTCAACTTCTCCAGATTTTATAAGATTTCTTTGGAAATTATAAAATGAGAAATCTTAGAATATTTCAGAATTCACACATATATAAAGAATTTTAGAAGAGATGTAGACTTTCTCATATTTCTCTTTTCACACTTTCTCAGTATTTCTGAAGAGTGTTCCAATTCGTATTAAAACATCTGAAATTTTCTAAAAATGTTATAAAATTTCTATAGAGAAATTCTGAAAAATTATATGAAGAATTCTAAGTGAAAAATTTTCACCAGGGCTCACATAACAAGATTCGACGTGCGAGGATTTTCGGGGTTCAAGCATTCGGAAAGGTGCTCCAATCCGATTTATTCGTGCCACCGATTCGCGGAGCACCGTCTAATACTATCGAGCTTTTAATCACCTCGAGCAATTAACATGCCGCAGTACGCAGTGGTGGATACGCGTATCGGCAATAACGTCGGAACCACAATCGTATAGCATATAACGGTACCATTCATCCGTAATGCGGCATGTGTATGCTGAAAATAGAGCGCTTGATGTTGAGTCCATTGCGATATTTTTACTTGTCCCTGCGATCTAACTTGCAAATTGTATATAATTAGATAAATAACTATAGATACGAGATGTAATTAAAAGAATCAGCGTTCTCCCTGTCGGCTTCATATATATTTCTCCTAATTATCGCATAACGCTCGCTTGCCCTCAAGCAGCTGAGAAGTAGTACTTTAATCCTCATAACGTTTATACTCTGAGAAGTCATTTTTTTATTTCTGTAACCATAATGATAGCAACAACAACAACAAGAGCGATAAGAAACATTTTAACAGAGTAAACGAGAAACTTGCTAACAAAGTCGGGTGAGAGAGCGGTAATCGCACATGACTTTATAGAATATTGACAGCTTTAACTCTTAAGCTTGCACCAGACTATGCGCGATTCGTGATGATTCGCGCTCTTTGATTTCATAAAAAAAAAACCGCTCCGCTGGCACGAATGGTAAACAATGAATGCGAACTCGACGTATATGTCCATTTACGCTATTTGCGAATTTCATACGAATAGCCAATTGCGAATTTCGAACTGTCTCGAATCACGAATCGCGCATAGTCTGGCGCCAGAGCTTTAGGTGATCAATTCTTTTCTCTTTTAAGAGGACTTCATAAAATGTTATCCCGTCCTAACATAAATACTGTCGAATCAGTATCTAAGCGTATCTTCATCGATGTGTTCGAATTATCGCGTTAGAACTGAAGAACGGGCTGTAATTGTGGAAACGATGCTCGCTTCCGTAGAGATTATTGCGGGAACAGGAATCTATGCTGCAAGTATCGCGATATGTCTATAATAAATTCGAGCGAGGTATACGTATAGAGCTCGATCGTTCATCAACATGTTAATCTTTGCCTTTGTTTGAGTCGTATATTGAATAGTATGGAGTAGATAGAATGTAAAACTTGTTACTTGATTATTGTCGACTGTGTATCAACAAATACTCGCGAATCAAAGTGACGTTTTGAAGAGTCAAAATACGCCGGCTATACTCGGCGCTTGAAGCGAGAACTTTTTTTCGGAAATTCGAAGAACCGTTTGCATGATTTTAAGTTACATATCGCTACCGTAACGTCGCCCGTCTCTTTCAACAATCGGTAACTGGCTATTTAGTTTATGTAATTAATACATATAGCGGAAACCTCTCTCGACAAGTATAGTCTAAATAAATGCCTATGTTTTATTCTCTCGAGTTGTATTTGTATAACGCAATTTTTTTTTCTTTCAATCGCTTTTTCACGTACTTTCTGTTGCACGATGTGACATTAAATCCCGATGAGGTGTGACATAGACGAAGGCAAGTGTGACACAGACACCTTCGTGAGAATCGGATTTAATCATGCAAGAAGTACTTTCGCCATTTGAGGCCACTTACTGTCGCGGCGCTTGAAAGGAGCCGCACGCCAAGGAGGCACGCGGTCTCCTTTGAAAAGCGGCGTGCAAGTGAAACTCTGTTCTACCGCAAGATTCCGTAGGAACGCGTTGCCAAATGGCAGAAGTGAAGGAATGAGCGGTTAGCATGCAAAGAGTGGTGCAAATCCGCGACAAGCCGTGGGCCGTACGTTGCTAAGGCGCGTTACTTGCGCATAGCGTAATCTTCGTTACGAGCAAAAATAGAGCGAGCTTTTAAACAGACGTCGCTTCGTATCGCCGTTTTAACGCATTGGGAACGAAATTCATCCGTAGCATTGCGTTTTGTCATACAATGCCTCGCGTTAACGTTAACTTAAATTAATAGTTAAATAGTGCATTTTCTTCGTTTTTCAATGAGGAAAATGATGATGTATATAACATATTGTTTTTTGAATTATGGTATGGGTCGGACCCGAAAGTGTACCTGGCTACTTTAGGAGCGTAGTTTGAATTTCGTTTGGGGTGACAATTCCCAGGTAGCAGGCTGACGTTATTTGTCGTCATTTTGACGTCAAAATGACGTCTAATGTCGTCAAAATGACATATTTTGCTACCTGGGAAGGAACCCCACATTTGCCTTCTAGGGTTAATACATAAGAAATTAATCATTCTGTTGACTAAATCTGGTCTTTTTTAAGACGTGCAATTGTTTGAATTTTTTAAAACTTTGCTTGTCCGCGATGCGTTAAACGGACATTGCGGTTTGTCCCCTCCGGTACTTCTATCGATCGAAATTGACACACGGTTCCTTATCGTAGCAATTTGAATATCAACAATTTATAGGTACAATGAAAGCCGTTCCGTCACCGCGGTGAGTCTTCTCGCGAAAAAAGAAAGAAGGAAGGAAAGGAAAACCGAATTGAGCCGCGAAAATATCGTGAGGAAGCGTCGCAATCGACGAGTAAAAAATTCGACTTAATCGCACGTAGCGTCAAGTGTGCAGAGTTCGCGCGTACTTTTGTTCTCGCTATTCATTATCAATCCCTCTCGTCGTCCCGTTTCCTTTGTTCAGACACCCGCGCGTATCTCTAGTTCAAACGTCAAACGATCCTGCAACTGACCGGAAGAAATTGTTCGTCGTTTCGCAAAAAATTCCCATTCTCCGCTCATGTGTTCTTCTTCTTTTTTTTTTGCAATTTTTTTTCGCATAACACGTAACATGAGAAATCGTAGCTTACTCGTTTAAGACATCCCTACACAACATGGCTACGGTAATGCGTAATGGATATGTGCGCAAGTGCGTGTAACGAGTTGGTTCGCGGCAAGAGATGGGTGGCTGCGTAGGAGGAAGAGGAGGAAGAGAAGGGGGAGAAGGGGATCCGGGAGATTGCAGGGGCGGCGGGGCGGGGGGGGGGGGAGGAGGGTGCGTGGAGGAGATGCGGTGTCCGCGCGTACGCGCACGCACGCGCACGTACGCACGTGCGCACATAGGCACACGTTTAAAAGTATATATAGTATGTATAGATTCTGTATATAATATATATCAATTATTGATTTTTTTTCCCCCTTCGTTAAGTAACTAGCTTCTTCGAGTATGTATATATATACACATAGATATATGTACAGAACATATATATGTGAATATATATATATTTGCAGTTAGGTGATAATTTTTTATATGTACTCGATCACTCCGTCGCTTAAGCATTCGTTCGTCTCTCCGGATTCGCACGGTACCATGCTCTCTGTCTCTTTCTTTCTCTCTTTCTCTCTCTCTCTCTCTCTCTCTCTCTCTCTCTCTCTCGCTCGCTCTCTTTCGAGTAATCTCTCGAGCTGGCACTCTCTCGCATGCACGGTTTCACACGCATCCCTCGAAACAAGCTACGACTAGTGCCCTACTTACGCTACGACGCTATGGTAGACAACAACAAGTAATCGTTATCCTAGAACTTCGGACCTCTCTTTTTATCCGCTTGTCCTACTTTCGTATCCGTAATATATGCCGTAAAAATGTTGTATATAATGATATTAATATTGTTATATATTTCGCTTTTTATTGCACACGCGGTGTCGTGCCCGTTGGCGCCAGCGCCGCGAGCCTGGTCCGGACTGATTCGCGTCCGCTTTCTGCGAGACGCAGAAAGGCGTTGATCATTAAAGTCGTCGAGATCGGAGATCAATGATCCACCCGGAAGCGCACCGATCGCCCTCCCGTTCTCGAAGCATCAAGTGAAATCGGTCAAGCATTTGACGCACGAAGCGGCGGAAGCGGCCTGAACTCCCGGCGCTGACCCCCACGGCTCCCCTTCAGCATCAGCACGTTTCTTTCCTTCCTTTTTTTTTGAGGGTGCTTTTTTTATCCACTATGACTGTTTTCTTTTATGTTTTGCGTTTAGTTCCGTTACGTTAAACTCGCACTCGGTTACGCGATCTCTAATTTTAAGCTGAGATTCGTCCCGCGCGAACTTTGGAACGTGGTCGTTGATGCGCTTGTTCGGTCCTTGTCTCTAGTCGGGAAATGGTTTTTCCACCTTCACATAATCGCCTGAGCGGCGGAATTAACTGCCGTATACCGTGCGGATATCGTTGTACGCTCGTCACGCATAAAACGATCGTTATGCCTCGGCCCCGATCTAAGTAACGCGTCGAAGACGTATCTTACGAACATCAAGAAACGAAATTGTTACCGTAATAAAAACGTCCCATCTTGGAATCGTCGGCTTGAACGTATACAACGTTAGATACTTTACATATTTATATATATATCTGCGTATTTATATATTTATATATATGTATATGTTTATGTATATATTTATATTTCTCCTCGTTTCGCGTCTTTCTGTCGTCTTTCTAGCACTCTGCGGTGACCTAATTAATCTCGTAAGTCGTGATTTAACTACGCGTCGTATCCCGTAAATCTACTGCTGCGGTGATGGACGGGGGTACAACCCTATGTATATATGCGACGTTTTAAGATGGCGATATAATGAAATATATATCAAAAGAAAAGCACGAGAAAAAATGCGAGATACTCCCGAATTTACGTTATGTCCACAGCACGCTGATCGCCCGCCGCAGAATCGGCGAAAGTTGCATCCCGCCGTTCCTGCACATGCGATTCAATGATCGGCCGACGATCCAGCTTACTCCACTCGAACAATATATAATACATATTTATATAATCTGTAATTATAGAAACTTCATAACGCTCTCGTATAGCCTCATCTAATTACCTTACGAGACTTAAGTCACTAATAATACTACTAAGTAATCAGTTATCATATATTCAACATTTTTTTTTCTCTCTTTGATATGTGCGTTCGCGCTTTGTCAATGCCAAGAAAATATTCGAAGCGTTCGATCTTTCACAGCGTGCGTTTTTTTGTGTCCCTTTTTTTATATATTCCACTATCCCGCGTTATTTTATATCCACGAGTATATCGTAACGATTATATATCGTGCCGTCGGGCCGAAAGAATAGTGACGCTCTTAGTATACACGATCGATCGGTGCTGAGAAACAAATTTGTCACCCGGCCCCTGTAACAACTCGCCGAAATTTGAAGGATCGTTTCGATCGTCGTCGCGTGCCCGGCTCTAATCTACCGACCTTGTCACGATGTAAAAATTCCCCTACGTTTCTCGAAAGCTACGTTACAAAGTACGAAACCAACTAAATCCTTAACGTCGCTTAAAGTCTAGTTTGGAGCGTCCTCACGAGCGCGCGACGGGTTCCGTATCCGTAAGATAACAGCTACCGTCAACTCTAAACAGTACAACGTATTGCATCTACATAAAAATATAAAAGAGTTTAACGGATTATATATATATATGTATATATATATGTGTATGTGTACATTATAACAATAAGTTTATTTTTTATTATGCGAATAAAAGTCTCGAAAGCCACCTTTGGAAATGAAGCGTTCGTAATTATAAAAAGATAATTGTATTCCAAGAATGCTTTTACGACGCTCTCGATTAAGAAAGGTCTATCGGTTACCGATTATACTGTTTCGGGTTGAATACACTAACCGGTGGGAGCTTGTTTCCGTTATCGTTCTTCGACGTGAACCCCACGCAATAGCAGGGGGGTCGCATCGATGCGTTGCACTTTTGTCTTAACAAACTTCTTAGATAAACCGGAACAATTTCCATCTTTCGCAAACACACTTCGCCTCGTCGCATTCACCTCTCAAACATAAAGTTTACACGTGTATGTGCGTGTGCATGCGTGCGTGAAAGAGAAATAAGATCTATTTCTCTCTCTTCATTTCTCACTTTGTTCTCTCTCTCTCTCTCTCTCTCTCTCTCTCTCTCTCTCTCTCTTTCTTTCCCTCTCTTTCGCTACTTTCATACGCTACGCGAATATACGTGCGTGCATACATGTGTCTGACAATTCGACAACGCAAGGATCGCGAAACGATCGTCCTTATGTACTAATATAGTACATATTTCATATACAACTGATCTTTGAGTCGCTAAAATATCAACGCGGCCAACGGCATCCCATGTACATCCGAAACTTCTTTGTATCGTCCTTTTGGGAGAGCATAGAAAACATTGCTGGGCAAATCATTTTTCACACGCGTATCATTTATATCCCGGCAGATTGATCCCTCAAATTGAGAAGCTTGACGTTCGAAACCAAAACGAGCTGTCCCGCCTCACCAACGTCAATGATGTTTGTCCTACGGTATATTACGAAGCATAAATTACGCGAAACACCGCTGCGCTTCGAGCCCTCCGGCTCGACCTTCGACTTATCACGCGATTCGCCGCTAATTCGCCTTCGTTGTTTCGCTCGACTGACAGACTAATCCTTTTCGTGCTCCGCACACCACAGCGTAAAATGCCTCGCTACTGCGTTCTCCAGCGTTTCCCCGCTACACATTTCCCCGTTTATGTTCAACGTCACGAAGAAACCTAACATTGTTTTCCACTGGCGATCGTTACTAAATCCGAGGGCGGCTTGCCACAAATTATCACGTTCGAATCGAGCGATTTTTGCTAGATCGCTGAGCTAAAGTTCATTCTGATCCGTCCGCTCTGATCTAAGATATGATTTTCATTTACAGAGTCTGATCGCGTCTGCCTCAAAGTTTGTTTATACTACTTAAGAACGGTGCCTACTTAAGAACTTCTTTTTCTTCCGTTCACGATGCTTTCAAGTATAATTCTTTACTCATTGGGTAGAAACTTAATATAAGACACGGGTGAAAGTTTCAAAAGTTACATTGGGAAATGAGATTTCATAAAAACGGAAATAATCCAGTAAACGCCAGATATTCCTGAAATATTCCGTTCGTATTCCGGAATATAAACGGAATATTTCAGGAATATCTAGCGTTTACTGGGAATGAGCTTTTTTAGAATTAATTGGCAGAGAGAGAGAGAGAGAGAGTGTTGCCATGCAGGCAAAGTCTATTCTCTCAGCGTAATGCTGAGAGCTCTGTTGCAAAAAAAGGGACATCGCTATCTTAAGTAGTGATCGATAATTCGAGAAGATCGTATTGTTGTGCAATATTGCCATTCATTGCTCGTTTTTGTGTCATAACCATAATGGTTTGCATTCTGAGTAGCTGCAAATTATCTGCATTATCTCTTTAAAGTTTAACATTGTAGTTAAGCCATCCTTTGTCGTCCATAACCGGTTAAGCATCGCGCAAAAGAAAATGTACAGAAAGTTAACATCGCGGTATTTTTCCTCCATCTCTCGGTATCTTGATATCGTTAACGGACTCTACGCGGATCATCGGTAAACTTTATCTTCCTATTCTTATCCTCGGACACAGAAGTGCGGCTCACGACGCTTTTCGTCGCATGAGGGATCGAAGCATCGCGGGGATACGGAACTTTTTGAATAATCGAGCGCACGAGTCGGATTGCACGGCTATGATTTGGGCAGATCAGAGACAGGTAGACTTAATGTCGGAAGGCTAAACGTAATAATTGTCACACGCGTATCATGCCGTGAGTGTAATACAGCGCAAACGCCAGAACACAAGCCGCCAGAATACAAGACCGAAAAAAATCATCTTCCTCGCTTCCAACATCGGAACCATACAAAAAATGCAACAAATATGACGTTAAATGTATATATAATGTAATATGTGCAATATAACCCATACAGCACAGAACGTTGCAGCAACATTGCAGTAACATTGCAATATTGCCGAAATGTTGCTGCAATGTTCTGTGCTTTATGGGAATATATTTTCCGTATATATGTTTCATCACCGAATTTTCACACACGCACACGCCGCGCGCAAACACACACACACAGACACACACACACACACACACACACACTCTCTCTCTCTCTCTCTCTCTCTCTCTCTCTCTCTCTCTCTCTCTCTCTCTCTCTCTCTCTCGCTCTCTCTATATTATACGTACGTGTGATTTTGATGATCTAAAATTCGCTCTACCGATTAACGTAGACGTACTTTTATATAATTATGGTCTTTTTCTTCTTCATACCGCGGATCAATTTTTTGCATTAGCTGTGGGCTTAATAAAAAGCTAGGCCGCTTTTAGGCGTTCAGGCTACCGAAAATGTAATATTACTTCTTTGTTTTTATCTCTCTTCAAATTGTGTAGGTATGTATAATAACATTTTGTTCAATTCGTATGAATATAATCGATATCACATTATAACTATTACCTCTATGTTCTTAAAACGTATCCTTTACAAACACTTTATACAAACACGGGCCCTGTAACCTGGATTAAAAATCGCCCCTTTCTGTCATGCCTCGACTATACACGTTCCCACTTCTTTTTCTCCCTTTTTTTTCTTTTTAATTCTATTGTTCTCTCTTATTTTCCGTTCTCTATTCCTATCTCTCTCCCAATCTCACACACATACACACCTGTATGAACATGTTCATTCTATTACCCGTTTACCTTCACTGTATACATGTAACAACCATAATAATAATATTTTCTAACGATATCTTAGTAGAGTGTCATAGTGCAATGTCGAAAACTTGAAAGAAGTTAGCAAAAAAATAACTGCTCGGAGAGTATCAAGCTGATGTGGAACATCACGGAAAGTGCAATGTCTAAACGGCTCGACATTCGTCTGTTTCTTTCGCTCGTATGAGCGTACCATAATAATACATTACTTGCACATGTGCAAATATTTGCAGTGTATCTCGATACTTTTCCTATGCAGAGAAAATATCGCACGAGGATTCGATCGCGCATAAGATGCGTCAGCAAGCGACACGAGTACTCTCGATTGATCCTTAGAATCTTCGCATGCTGCACCAATTCGAATATATGATTTGCAACAATTTTTTTAATGCATTTAAGAAAATCTGTTTTTCGCATGTCGCTTATAGATTATAGTTATAGTAGTAGTAATAATTATATTTAAGAGAAAACACGCTCGGAATCGGATCTAAATGTTTTACGCGAACGAGATGTTTCCTTGTATTTGTGAAGTAACTTTACGCTGACCAGCAGTAAATAAATTTGCCAAGATTTCTACTGCGCAATTTTTCGCGAAAATATGCCATAATAAATTTCCTAAACTACATTTAAAGATGGAGCTTAATTGGTCGGAAACGCGCTTTCTTTCGAATCAAACGGACAATTTACGATTAGACAAGCGATTGCCTCCTATTTTGCTAAATTAACGCTACGTATCGATGAACACATTTTCTTTTTGCTGGAAAAAACCAACTCGCTTGTTTCCCGCGTTCCCTGCAAACCTGTGATTCATCGAAACGAAAAAGATATAAGCAGCAAATAGATCAACTGATTCCCAATCAATGTCTCATATTTTTATCGCTATTCTATCTTATTCACGTATCAACAGCAACATCCGTTCCGATCGTACGCTGAAAATCCGGTGCGACGATCAATCGTTTCGTTTGAGACGTGATTGCCAGTGTTTGAATTGTATCGTTTAAATAAATCCATGTTTGGAGACCTTCAATGAGTTTTTCACACAATATCACGAATGTAGAACGTATTTTATTAAACAGTCAAACATGCCTTTATTTTCATTTCTGATAATAATTTGCAACTGTTCGTATCGAAAAACAAAACGCGGAAAAGAAATGAAATATTTTCTGCGTTTGTATTCCTTTGTGGCAAAAGTTCCTTGCATAATACACAATATATTGTAGTATATTATGGCACACTGTAAGTAATTTTGGTCAACGTACGAAAATATATAAGGTTATACGACTTGCCTGAAATGTACACCTGGCATATGTGGCACTCGAGATTCACGAGCGTACGCCGTTTCGTCGTCGAAACGGAACGCCGAACACCGCACCGCATCAGGTTGGAGTATTCCGTGAGTACAACAGAGTGAGAAGTTATAACGCTATTCTACGATATATTAGAGGCGAAGAGAATTCCTGCTTTAGAGAAAAGTCGGCGAGCGGTCAGGTCACTTCTTCTAGGGATAACGTTATGTATAATATTCGGACGTGAGCGTGCCAAGGAGTCAAACGAGAAGACCTACGGTAACATTTTGTACACTGGTAACATCGCGTTTTAAGTCTAATATTATTGCTATTATAGGTATACTCGAAAAACGTGATGTTTCGATAAATGCATGAATCAAGCGATATCTGACGATACCCATGATTATAATTACCCAGTGAGAAATGTCGAAAATATATTTCGACATAGAATCGACGTCGATCGAGATGTCACTTCTCACTGGGTAGAGATGTCCTTACGAATCATTGTTGAAGTATAGGGTAGCTTTCTGTAAAACTTTTATTGTAATAATTTCAAGTGAATTAATAACGGTACTGCAATCAATTCGTCTCACGTACAGCGCCGCTTAGTGGATAACAAGAAGTAGAGCGAAAAAGAAGAAGAAGAAATGAAGGAAAAAAAAGAAGAAGACCAGGGAGTCTCGAAAGTTTGTGCCAAAAAATCCTTTCAAGGATTATATAAAATTATAGTTTGGTCCTTGGCACGATCGGCTAACGCGCTCGCCATGCCTAAATAATAAAGTAGCGCACTCGAGCGGAGTGGCGTGTTCGTTTAATCCTTAACAAGACGAGTATTTCGTTTCAGGTATTTCAAGATTTTTATACAATATATACACCTCTCGCGACTAGAGCAAAACGCCTCGTAATCTGGTAACGCGAAGTTACTGTGACTCGATGATCGATGATAGTGGCGGTGTGATGGTGCTGCTATTGCCGTTCGTACTGTCAAGTCCCCTTCACGCGCGCGCGCGGAAGATAATGACTGGCGCGGTTCCCTCCTCGGCTCGAAGCGGCGACCGCGGGGAAGAGTTCTCTCGTCGGCCGAGACTCGCCGACGACGATGACGATGATGATGACGAGACCCGTAAGTGTGCGTCCGTTTCGCAGATGTATCCTTCCTCCGGAGAAGGAGTTTCGGTACCTCTGCTGCCTCGGCTGCGCTGTCCTGGCTGCCCTATACCGGGCAGACCAGAATCTCGTATTCGAACATCAGCGAGACGGCGACGAAGACGAAGTAGAGGATGAACATCGTGAAGCCGAGGCCCTTGTTCATTTTCCATCTGAAGCAGGCGATGCTCATGATCACGAACATCAGCATGCAGAACAGTATCGCTATGCTGCACACCATGCCACTCGAGTTCACCTCCACGGGTTTCCCGTAGATTAAACCGTATAGGAGCCATGGAACCGGAAGCCTGCGGGCAGAATCAAAGCGCAAATCGAGCCCGTTTTCATTGTCCGAGTATGATACGCTGATGCGATTATAATTAAATCACTATATTCCAACCATTCATATTTTAATTTTCTTCTCATTATCTCCTAGTACAGAAATAAAGTATATACTTTCTGAATGTCAAGAATGAACGTTCTAGCTAGGAGATCTATAACAGCTGCAGCAACGTGGAAAATTATAGAATTATGGAATTAATATTTAAGGCTACAGGCGATTATATTAATTTCGAAAGGTTTAATTAAATATTTCATTATTCGTCATATTGAATTTGCCAACTTGCGACTTAAAGGTTTCTAACTTGATTTTTATATATTGTCCAGGGTTGGGAAAGTTACTTTATAAAAGTATCTAGTTACAGTTACAGTTTTTTCATTGAAAATGTAACTAGTTACAGTTACAAGTTATCGATTCTGAAAAGTAACTCGTTACAGTTATAGTTACTTAAAAAGTAACGAGTCGTTACTTTGCAGTTACTTTCTTGCAATAAAAATAAAAATATCAAATTTACACTTAGTGATAAAAATTTATTAACATTTAATACAAAATCAATATTAATGATGCTAGGCTCTCGGACATAAAATCAAAGATAATTTGGAAAAAAGCCAATGTGAGTCAACGCCGTTGTCGGGGCAAAAAATAAATTTATTAAATACAAAATACACTATACAAATCTAAAAACTGCAAACGTTTTGACTCCGATTTGAGTCTTCCTCGGTGCATACAATTAAAAGTGATAAATGAAATGGTAAATGAAATGAAATTCACGTCACCTCCACAAATGAGAAATACTTACAATTAGTATGTGACTTAAAAGGAGAAAACCAAAAAAAATTTTTTTAGGTAATAGAATTTTACCTAAAAAAATTTTTACCTAAAATTATTACCTAAAAAATTTTTTTTTGGTTTTCTCCTTTCCATTCGTAAGTTAATTGTGTCGCATGTCGAGAGCAGTTGGGTCTCTTATACACATCTAGATGTGTATAAGAAGTAACTCGTTACAGTTATAGTTACTTAAAAAGTAACGAGTCGTTACTTTGCAGTTACTTTCTTGCAATAAAAATAAAAATATCAAATTTACACTTAGTGATAAAAATTTATTAACATTTAATACAAAATCAATATTAATGATGCTAGGCTCTCGGACATAAAATCAAAGATAATTTGGAAAAAAGCCAATGTGAGTCAACGCCGTTGTCGGGGCAAAAAATAAATTTATTAAATACAAAATACACTATACAAATCTAAAAACTGCAAACGTTTTGACTCCGATTTGAGTCTTCCTCGGTGCATACAATTAAAAGTGATAAATGAAATGGTAAATGAAATGAAATTCACGTCACCTCCACAAATGAAATACTTACAATTAGTATGTGACTTAAAAGGAGAAAACCAAAAAAAATTTTTTTAGGTAATAGAATTTTACCTAAAAAAATTTTTACCTAAAATTATTACCTAAAAATTTTTTTTTTGGTTTTCTCCTTTTCATTCATAAGTTAATTGTGTCGCATGTCGAGAGCAGTTGGGAGCATGCGCATTGGATTGTAAAGTGTCGATAACGATGTTTATGCACAAGCGCAAGGCTGCCCAATGCAATCTGCCAAAAGTTTGAAATATATATAAAGTAACTATTAATGTAACTATTAAATTAGTTACTAGTTACCGAAAATATGTAACTGAGTTAAGTTACAGTTACAGATGGAGAAAAAGTAACGAAGTTAAGTTAGAGTTACCGAAAAAAAGTATAACTGTAACTGTAATTTCGTTACAAGTAACGAGCTACTTCCCAACCCTGATATTGTCCTAATATATATCTCACATAAAGAGTGATTCAGAAGGAAATATTAATAATGTGAGAAGTGATAATATTGGTCACATGGTAAAAAAAATTCGTACGAGCATGTGTTCAGTTTGGAATGATTTCGAAGAGAGATAGAGTCGCGAAGTATGTAGCATGTACTTTCGCGATAAAATTTTCTAGGTGTACATTTACATCTCTCGCACTATAAATTCTATTAGTACATTACAGTTTTATGATTACACGTGCGGCCGGATCATCCACTGCATCGATCGCGTACAAACGTGCATGTGTATGTATGTAGGTAGCTGTTGCGCTGCTCTATATATTATTTGAAGTACAGTATCTATAATTTATATTCGTCTGTAACAATGCTGTCGACGTGTCTTGGATATGTATTGTTTGACGTGCAATCGCAAACGCAGTGCACACAAATGCAAAGAAATATTTCTCCGTTTCCCTTTCAGGCAGTCTGCCAGCTGGCAATCGGTCAGCGGATGCGTGGCTATGATTGATCATCGATGAGAAGGATCTGATGTTTGGTCGCGGTGTGCGATTGCCAGGAAATCGAGTGTCACAGAGGGATGCGCGATCAGCTTCGAAAGATTGAATCTTAGCCGTGAAGACAAAGTGAAGAAAGATAGTTAATTCTTATTGACGAAAGAGTCAAAAGTTGCTGGCACCAGTAATCTTTGCCTTCCACTAAAGATCGCTCAAAAAATATCACGCGTAAAAATCGGGGTCTTGGAACGGTTCCAAAATAATTTTGTTTTATTTAATTCTTGCCAGTGACGTTATCTCGGAAATCGAGATCTGCATAATTTTATTTTATTTTATTCTTGCCAATGACGTTATCTCGGAAATCGAGATCTGCGTTATCTGCAGCGAGACTTTAAATATAAGCGAGGAGCTGAAATATGCAAACCATGCAACCGTCATGCGGGACACCGAATTAATAGGCTGGAAAATTGGCGAACTTTTTCTCACTTTTTCGGAGCTCGGACTCGCGTAATGCGGCACGGAAACAACCGCGATAATCGCGCGTTTTTATTAAAGAAGAAAAAATAGAATACTCGCGGTTTTAACCTCGCGGTGAGACGAGTCGAGATTCCACGTAGAGATTCTCGAGACCTTTCCGCAGAAAATGAGTCTTGGTGTTTGGAACAGTATTCGCGGCATTTCTCGCGCCAACAATATAATAATGCCGAGGAACGACTAGCGAATGCGATTACAGTGAAATAGCGAGAATGCCTTAACGGGCTTGGTCCGGCTACCAATTCCGCACGTCTCTTCTAACCCCGTTCGATCGTCAGCAAAATTCCGATTCGTATCGCACGCGCGAGCGTGTATTATGAGAAAGGAAATATATATGTACGTATGTGTATGAAATTGGTGTGAGGATATTGACGTTGATATAATACGGACATCATTGGGTGTATGTATATATTACACAATTAAGTCCATTGTGTTCGCGCACGTGCGAGAGAGCCCAATAATTCCGATATTGTTCGATTCGTCTATTGAACTCCACCGTGCCGTTGATATCTTATAAGCTGTAATCGTTTCTACCGTCAATCAACTTCCTGAAGATCGCGCAAGCGACAGTTGACATTGACCAAATGACATCAGGAAAAGTTTCTTGCAAACGCGCTCAATATTAGCGAATGCAAGAATTGCATAATGCGTTCTGTAGGAATGGATATGAGTTTTTCTGAATTATTATAATGTTTTGTTTCAAGATGCATAATATTATGTCGTCAGAGAATACAATAATGCCGGAAAACAAATGACACAATAGATTTTTTCTAGTAAATTGATAAAGTTGAAGCCTTTTCATATAATTTTAGAATATAATACATAATTATATGTATTATCTAAAAGATTGAAGTTTAAATGTTAAAGATATTTAATATTTAATTTAAGTTAAATTAATTCAAGTCCACAACATTGATAGTCCATGTTGGTAAATGACATCCAATTATATATCTAATGATTCAAATCAAAGATGCATGTATCTTCAAAGCAATTGCATATTTTAAGCTAAATATTATTCTATTCAGTTCAACATAGGTATAACCATTGACTGTGTATCGGGCGTAGCCAGGATTTTATTTCGGGGGGGATTTTTAAAAAATTAAAATCACAGAACAACTCTTAACTTTTTTAATTAAATCAGATAACAATATTCGTTTAGGACATTTTCTTTAGACCTTAAAGCATTTACCATTTGATTTCTCTCTCGGCTTTCAACCTTTTATTTTCATATTTTCATATTTGGTTCCAAAATTTCGGGGGGGATTTATCCCCCTAATCCCCCCCTGGCTACGCCACTGCTGTGCATACATTCTTGTGTGCACAATATGAATAACAATAGTATCGTTTCTTCCACTATTAATGTAAGCAGAATATTACAATAAACGCTTTTCATGTCTTGTGAACGGAAGCGAAAGTAAACGGGAAATGACGGAATTGCTGGAAAATTTAATTAACAAGCCTCATTTTTAGTTAAACGTTTAAACAACGTCAAGTTAAAAAATATTTTTAAAAAACAAAATATACTTTATTATATTGATAAAATGAAGGTTTAGATATTTGCAGTGCAAGCCAACCGATATTTTTTGCCGTGTCAAATGTTATCTCGACATGCTATTTTCCTCTTTCCGTTCGAACGATTAACGTTACCGTAATTTGAGATTGATATCCTTTCCCGAATAAGCTTCCCGGCCTCTTTGGCACCTAGCCCTTTTCCTTAATCGATCCTTCAATATAGTACGACGTAAATGGGTTTCGGGTTCAAAAACAGAGAAAGCGATGGACGCTTTCAGGAATGTATTGAATTTCTTAGTTGCGACGCATTGTTTTAATATCTTACATTGTTCTCCTCTTTCACAGCAAGAAAGTTTTTGAAAAATTTCCACGTACAATTCTTGCAGAATATTATTGTTTTCCTGAGGAATAAATATTATACCTTACGTATTCTTAAAATACAATTTAATTCTACGATATTAAACGATCAGACGCGAGGAGGTAACAGCGTTAACACGATTTACTGACGTTAATCAAATGGGTTAATTCATGTGGATAGAATCGTAGCGTTGACATTTTAATGGTAATATTGGAATAACAAAATAATATCGAAGTTTCACTTCCTCTTAATTCTGCTTCCTCTTGTGTTATTCATGCCGTGCTATTCACTTTGCTATAATTTTCTATACGCACAAATATTAATATAAAACGTGTCGGGAATGTATGCATAACCTTGCATTTTTCTTGCACCTTTATCTACATCGTTCAATTTATGAATGCTAATCTACATTTTAAACTTTTCTTATTTTTCTTCGAAGTTCGATATAATTCTATCGGAAAATCAATATGACGTTTTGTGCTTTTTAGAGGCTTTCTGGTATCTTCCTTTCTTATCTGTTTCAAATCTAACAATCCTATTTCATATATTGAAATACATCACATAAATCTATTCACATGCGAAATCAATAAGAAATACACGTTGCTGCGATATCTCTAAAATGGAAATATAACGGTATGACTTTTTGCCAATTGTATACTTTTGTGTGTACCTTTATCTTTCTCCTAAAATTCTATCCCACCATATTAGTGAAATATTATTTCCTGGGGTCACACATTCTTCATTTTTATTGCATTTTCAAAAATGTTTTAGTTTCATAACCTTCCATGGCGAGCGCAGTGAAGACTTTCTATTTTCTCAAATCTATTCGTCAAAAAATATCTTAGTACATAGAGATTGTAACATTTGAACACTAATACATGTAAAATAAAATAGAAAGGATGATGAGAGAATTGAGTGTTCATAAAGTACTCTTCGCGCGAAATGGTATTCCAATATCAAAAATTTTATTATCGAACGATAATATTTAATAATAAAACTAAACGACGAATTGAAAGCGTGAATGAAGTAATCGGTAAAATCGAATCAAAATGTCTGGGATATTTTGGAAGAAAACGCGATGCTGACGTCTACGCGATACATCGCAAAACTACACGGAAAGAAAAGTTTTGCTGAAGTATCTAAAAATTTGGCCAGATACAGATCTGAAAATAATTTTGTTAATCCATCAAAAAAACTAAATAGGACGCTTAAGCATAATGATAATGCTGCAAAAAGTTTTGATGTTCTAGCAACTATTTTGAGCGTCCTACATAATTATTTTGATGGTCCAAAAAATTTTTCAGATCTTTATCTGGCCAAATTTTTAGATACTTCAGCAAAATCATTCTTTCCGTGTACGTTGCGATGTGAATTCTGTAAGAGATTTGAATGCTCACCCAACGGTCACGTCGAAGATGTTACTGCCGACGGAACTCGACACGGCCATGTCGCCGTATCCCTTTCGCGCCACGATGACGCTTGTGATGAGGTCCGGTATGCTGGTACCAGCTGCGAGGAACGTCAGGCCCATCACTTCCGGCGGTATGGCCACTGTGTCGCCGGCGACATTCGCCCACCAGACCATCAGGTACGAGTACGCCGCGATCCAGAAGATCGAGCCGATGAACGTTATCGCGAAGAACTTCTTCCCTGAAATTAAGCGCGTGGATGCGTGGCATCTGTTACACATTTCCTGCGGGGGTCCTATGGAGATTACATTAGTCGTCGTAGAGGATAACGTCAATAGCGGAAGTGACTTCACGGCAATTTTTCCCACGGGAACCGAATCGTAAAGACAAGACCAGTGTCTGCGATAGCGCGGGATGTTCCTTCGCTCGGAATTACGCAGTCAGCCACGTGGCGCCAGCGTTCTATTCGCATCACTCCGTTGTAGTTTCCATTAACGGGAGTAGTTTAAGGATGCTAAATGTGTTTGGTCGATTACCATTCTGATATCGTTGTGAAACATTGGCTAACTAGAGTACGCAATACGAATTTGAAAAATAGGTCATTTTAGATACAAAAGAGTAGATGAGAATGCGGAACATACACTTCGATAAAAAGATTTTTGGGAATCAAACATATATCAATATATGAAGTAGAATTTAAATGGAAATATGGAAAATTGTAGATGTGCAACTAAACGTTAATTATTTCAATTTAATGTACCTTGTAATTAATAGTGAATTGTCGACCACTGTCAATATTATTTAAAATAAAATGTTTATGAAGTAATCATTTAATGAGGGATTTCTAATAAATCCTCTCTCTCTCTCTCTCTCTCTCTCTCTCTCTCTCTCTCTCTCTCTCTCGGCGAATATAGCGATAGGCGAAGTCGTTCTCAGCCAATAAGAACCGTCAGTTCGCAAACTTTAATGCCGCATTTACGTGCTTTAACGCTACAATGACGAGAATGAAATTCGAGATCTAATCCGTCTCGTAATCTAATCCTAATGACCGAATCCTGAGGTTTTAATTCGAGAGTGACGGAAGAATTCCGCTCTAAATGATTTTTAGAGAAATCAGATATATCGTATAGACAATTCTTCGCTCCAAATGTAACAAACTTTTTTGGCAGGCATTCTCAAAACTGGTTTTTTCTTATAATTATGATTATGATCCAGTAAAATGAGAAGATACAAAACGAAAGTTTTCTCTATTAAATTGTTTCTTATAATAATTTTATAATCTGGATAAATGGAGCTACGCAATAAAAGAGCTATGCAATAACTAATTTGCTTAATTTAAGTGAGATTAATTAAGTTTAGCCTGGGCAGTTTTAATTATTCGAGGCAAAAGTTACACCATGAAAATAAATCTTAATTTGGTATGAAAGTAGTTGCATTCTCGTTAAATCTTAGCGACAATTATTTACTAATTTTTTAATTAGTTGCATTAAAGTATTGATATATCTATAACGATAGTTTCATGTATTAACGATATTTTATGATATATATATTTTTTTTTTCATTTAACTCTTAAAAGTTATTAAAGAAAAATCAGAGAAGTTTATCAGTGCTCATGAAAAAAGAAGTTTGCTTCGATTTATGTAGATTTTTCTATTTGCAGAAATGTTAATAAAGAATATATAAATAAATTTCTAGTATCGCCAGTGATAATTTAACAGAATTGTTTAGTTTAAATCGACCCAACTTGGCCAGTTAATAAAGGAATAGTCTGATCTTGTGAATCTTTGATTCGCTTATGTGTTTCATGATGCGTACAAAACATAATAATTGATTGCGATAACGTTCATATTAATAGATCGGTAATCAAAGACCGAGATTGCTGAAATTCAAAGGACATATCGGAATTTTAGGTGACAATAGAGTCAGTACCGCGCGCGTACGTACGACCATCTATGCGTTTGTACGTGTGCAACAATCAGTCCCCAATGCGAAATTAGCGTGTCAATATCATCTTTCGTCGCATTGTGCAATATCGCGATAGAAACGCGTTAATAGGCTGAGATGATGGAGGAGACGCGTAATAAATGGTGGTTTGAATAACAGCAGCAGCGTGTGCCGCTCAGGTTGATCTTAATATCTTAACATTTATTATTAAATCGATATGCGGTGCATACCGAATCCAATATATACGCTCGTTCTCGCTTGTTCCGCTAAACGACCGAATTGTGCAGTCGTAACATCTTCCGCGAATAACCCGTCATCGACGTTCTTATTGCGAGGTTTCAAAAAAAAGTCTTATCTTCTTTTTCTACAGCTAATCTCTTCGACAAAATGTCGTTACACGACAGACAATGACAAGAAAGTGTAAGCTAAGTAAAACGCAAACTCATGCAGCAAGTTAACTGTAAGTGCCGTTTAATTAGTCTCTTGTGTTGATGAGGCGAGCTCCACCTCGACGAAATCGATGGCTCGGAGAATCCCGAATTCTCGGAGTTGAGTTAATATTACCACGGGGTCGATACCGGGCGGAGGCAAAACATCGCGCGACGTTCGCGTTGATTGATAGGATTTAATCTGATCCCGACATTTTCGGCGGGTTAAAAAAAATACACGCTGGCCTAGAGTTTTTTTTTCGGTTGTAATTAATGGCGTTTTCGAAGCGCTTCTCTGCACCTTTCCCGTCTATTCAGATAATATTTTCAGCGAACGATAAGTCATTATTCACACTTCTGTCAGCAAAACGGGGTATTAGGTATACACACAATTAACGTGTAATCGAGTATAAATGTAATATTGGATGGTCTAAAGGTATCGCGTGAGATTCTTGGATCCCGCCGATTTTCATTCCTTAAGTAATACGCAAAATCGGATATCTGTTGCGATTCACAATTTATTGCAGTCGAGCGCGAATGGCGAGGATACACGTGAACATATAGTCTCCTTTACTGTTAACGAGTTATTACAATGAAATTGGAGTGGAAATTATCTTGATATATTATCTACGTCTTAATAACACCGTCTCATTAACGAAGAATAGAGATAAAGAGCACAAGCGGAATAAAGACAGAAAGCAGGGCGGAAGACATTGAGCCATTGCTGCAAGTTCGTAGACGTATTTACCGATTAAAAACACTTTTGATAAATTAAATTCTCCGTCCTTGAAGACTTATATATTCGTTTCATAAATATCCCAATTGACTTTTCAAGGAGAAAGGAGTTTAGGTCTCGCAATAGATGCAAGATATGTAAATGAAACTGCTTAATCGCTCTTGCGCTTAACAAAAGGTCTTGCTTTTGTCTTTGCTCCAGTTTTCATTTGCCTCTATTCAAGACCGATTATCCGTCAGTGTGGAGAAACCTAATATTACTATCCGAACAGTCAACAGTGAAAACATTGAAAGAGAAGGCCGCCGGATGAAGCATTGGTGTTGGTGCAAATATTCGGCCGCCTCCCATCGATCAAATGGCTGAGAAAATTTAGTTTTACTTGATTTTCGCAAAGCTATTATATTAATCTTTATATAGGTATCTATATATAATTTCGCAATATAGATATCTATAAATAAATTAAAATTGATACGCTCGATAAAAGCAAAAGCTATGTTAAGGTTAATAGGCCGTGATTCGAACAAATTAAGACAAGGATGTTGTTATAAATTAAACATTTGTTTAATCGATATCTATATATATGTAGGTATTTATATTGTTAATGTTTCGCAAAATTAGAAATTATATCTGTGTAATTTTCTTAATCTTTTATATATATATATATACTATATATAAGCTTTTAAAACTGAGAAAAAGAAGAATGACATTAAAAATTGGGGGATGTTCACCTGATTGTGAGTGAAAAATGATTTATTGTAGTTCGTTTGAATGTATATGAGTATAGAAAGATGATTACCTCTAGGTGTTCTCGTATCCGGTAACGTCAACCAAAGAGGAAATAAGATTGGCGCGACCAAAATGTAAGTTAGCCTTTTTCTTGGGCTGCTTGGCCAGCCCATGTTCAAGGCCTCTGGAGGTTCATCCTCTTCGCCCTGTGAACAAATATTTTAAAAAATAGGATCCTCTTGGAATCATATTTTTTATCATTCAATTTAATGTCTAAAGTAAATTCGCAGATCAAATTTGTTCAATTGATATCGCTTAAGACGTAATATTCATCGTTACAAATATAATGCAAATAACATTTACTAAGGAATGTTACGAAATTCAATGAGGTTCGTAATAATCATGAATTGATTGCAAAGGTACAAAGTATCTTTCTGTTATTCGAGCAAACCACGTTACAATGCCACAAAGCTTATATTTGTAAAGTATCATCATTTTCACAGTACACTCATATTCAAGACTGAAATAAACGTGGTTCCTTGTGCAGTGGACTAATCCTCGTTTTGAATGCTTGTACATTAGCGGGGATCGACATTAAAGGACGGTGTTTGTTAAAGAGAAGAGGATCGTCGCCCGAGTTAATGTGAGAGATTTATCCTAACGTTTACAATTAAATAATTCGTATACCGAGGGAATAAATTATGTCACTGCAGGTAATAAATTATATTATAAATATTGAGAAAGAAATTAAGATAAAATTCGAAAGCTTTCACAGTGCGAAATTTTCGGAGATAAAACAAAAGGGTTAGGAATCTTCTCTGTCCCGCTCGGTTAACATCCTCGGGGACCATTAATCTCGAATCTCGTCACTCTGTTGTGAGCTTAACGGCTACTTGCTGGACCGAATCAGTCGCGCGAGCTTTTCCGGGGGCATCGCGTCCTTCCCACAAATCCGAAAACTGCCGCGGAAAAGCGTAGGGTTGGTGACTTTGTTCCGATTATCCGTGGGAAGCGCGCGCGCGGGGCTGCAAACGCGCAGTGGACGGTTGGGATGCAGCATTGACCCAGATTCACCGATGCATTCAAAATGAAAAGGCCCTCTCTCCGCTCATTTAGGACAAAGCCGCCTGAGACTACTCGCCGCTCCGTCCACGCGCGCCACGATACGCCAGCCAGCGCCGGCTAATATTCTCGAGAGAACTCCGGATAGTCAAGTTCCGATTTATATTTCCGCAGAGTAGCTCCCTGAATTACAGCGACGATTATGCACCGCTCGGGCAAATTGTTTCGATATTCTCTGACGTCTCTCTTTACGTCATTGTAAGGACGATTGGTGCACAAACGATCAAACAAGGGTTCTTTTATATCGCGGCGATTGTTGCGAAAGCGTTTCCGGCAAAAGCCTGGTCTTTTTTTACATTAAACGTTAAGTGAATACCTGCCGATGTGAATTAGTAGTCTGGATCTTCTTTATTCGCATTATGCTAGTCAAAAGCGTGTTCTATATTTCCTGCCCAATTTTTAAGTGAATTTCATATAAAAGTGTGGCCTTTTTCCCGCAAATACTATACGCTCGATCACTATATCCGACGACATACTGATTGGACTTTTAATTAAGAAATGCCAATTGATTATCGTTAATATGAAAAAAATATTAAAGTTACATAACTTTTAAATTAAAAAGTTTACTTGTGATAATGTAAAAAAAGAATGCGTTTTTATACGAGTCATATAACTCATATCTCTGTTTTATGCCACGATCAAGTAGCGTTACAGAAATCAGTAAGCGTTAAAATAGAATTGCGTATTGGAAACTGCGACGTATCGTTTTAACGGAAGCTTACAGGATATCCTGGCTGATCAAATCAGATTTGCCTGAGTTGATCTTAGATCTGCGAAGAATCATAAAAAGCGAAGGACGATGCCGGATAAGATTCGATGGCGGAAAACGTGCCGCGCTTACATGCGATGCATTTTTTAAGCGAGTATCTCGCACGGTGGACGTGATAAATGTTAATGTGGCGATAAAAGCTTGAATGTTTGACGCAAGAAAATGACATGAGGCAAAGTATCGATTTAAACAGAGGGTCGTGCACGGCATGGCAATTTGTTGCGACGACTACTGATCCGCTTTACTGCCACCCGAGGCAGTCCTTTCTAATTAGAGCTAGAGACCCTATAATAAGAGTCAGGACATGTAACAGCCACTTTTGATTAGTCCGCCAGTTTTGTTAAAAACAAGAGAAACAGAAAGAGAAAGAGATAGAAAAGAGACAGAGAAAGAGATAGGGAGAAAGAGAAAGCGATAGTGAATGTATATCCTTCTCTCTCGCAGGATTTTGACAAAACCGCGACATGTCCTGACTCTTATTAGAGGGTCTCTAATTAGAGCAAAAATCAACGTGTATGCGTGTATGTATTCTACTATGGTTATGTTCGGCGCTTTGGCGAAAATTTGCTTTGCATCGCGATCAAAAGTCGATCTAGTATTTATGTTTAAACCGTAAGCGGCTTAACTGAACGTTAAGTGGACTAAAAAGTGGAATCTCTATTTATCCGTTGTCGGATCTGTAATGCGCGACACTACTTTAGGATCCTTCGAAGACTGCGAAAGACCCCGAAGGCGAGATGGACGGGCGATAAAAACGGTTTGTCGAAGTTGGAGGTCAGAGCGACGGGAAATGAGGAGCCTTCGAATTTATGCGTTCCTATCGCGACGTACCGTCGGCAAGAATTATTGAATATTTATCTCTGTCCGCGCCAGGATAGGTAGAATTCTACGCGATACCATCTGACGAGCAACGGGGAAGTTCAGGTTCAGACAAGCAATATCGCTCGTTGCGTTTATACCCTTCTTATTGCATCGATTGCTCGTCAGTCGTTCCCTCCCTGAGGGATGGTGACAAAAAAAAAACTTTTCCGCCGCGAGAACAACGCGTCGAACGATAGGTGCAAACTTATTGACTCTCGGCCTCCGTTTCTCTTCTTCTGACAGCAATCACACGTGCACCCACGTTGGAATCCGATCGAATTTCTCTGCGAAAGATGCACCACAAGCGTGACGGGCTCGGCTTTCGCGTATTTCATCCCCCTAACGTTGCGACGCGGCGCGTCCGACTTCGACGCGGACAAAATAACCTTGGGTGAACTTTTAAAGTTCGAAGCCGACAAATATCGAGCGACGCTCTGATTTATGATCACCAAGTTCGCGGGTGAAAATTGCGGTTGTCCCGATAAGACCTAATGGATGAACACCGCGCCGATTTATACTCGCGTTAAGGGGCTCCGGGCGATAAAGCTAACTTTGATTACTCTGGGGACCCACCCCTATTACTCCGAGGACCGTTTACGGATGTGATATTTGGTCAGCTAAATAGGAAGCAATATTGATTGTTTTCGATTTTGTTTCAACAGTGACGTTAATCGGTGAAAATGGGATGTTCAACGAGGAATGTATAGGTATTAATTGGACCCCCATATGCAATAAGGACCCAACCGATTGCAACATTTTGAAGAAAAATGAGTTAACTGATTATTCTAAGTCTCAAGTTAATGTTTTCCAATTATGCAAAAAAAATTAAGCCTAATTTACAAATTGGGCCATTTTATTAAAAGAACCAACATAAAAGAACCAACTGCTTTTTCTGTGTCTTTTTAATGTACTTCTTCATTTTGAAAAATATATCCTGCTTTTCGTTTAATTTGAGTAAATTATTCAAAAGAAATCTCATAAAGACTTGGATTAAGCCGATTATTTTAACTGTAATAACAAAACTTATTACTCAAAACTACCTCCTTGTTGGTTGGGTCCTTGTTGCATATGGGGGTCCAATTCTACTTACAAAAATCTTTTATCATTTAAAACATTTTCATTTATTTTGATTTAGTTCTGATTCTTCTACCGTATTCTAGTTTTCTTTTGTAAATAATTAAAGTGTTGAAACTTTTATGGTAAGGTTATATCATTGATTTTATACCAATAAAGATCTACGATAAATGAAGAAGGTCTAAAATATATAGAATAGAATGTTATATCCATAACGATGTTCGACGTGCAAGTTAAAAAGGATTACTTCGCGTGATTCGCAGTATTGTGGGAATTAAACTGCCTATTCTAATTCAGGATATCCAAGTCGTGATAGAAGCAAACATTTCACAATGGAAAGTAGAACGTTACGATATCGAACTAACGTGCCCTTTTGCAACGCGTGCTCCGAGGAACGCGACAGCCATCGCGAAGTTATACTAATCCTAAAATTAGCCTATCGTACTAATTTATCGAGCTGAAAGTTATTTTTCTCCTGAAATATTCTTGCGCGATCATCGGAAAATAGGGAGTATTCGAACGTCGTAGCGAGTCACGAGAAATGTGACGACAGATACGCTGCCAGCAAATCAAACGTTTTGTCAAGAAAAGTGGAACGACAAATTCCAATCAATGTGTTCTCGGCCTCTTTGTTTTACGACGGCACGCAGCACCGGGAAATGCCGAAACTATTCCAATCTCTCGAATCGAGGTACACCGTATAACGAATCGCATCGTAGATCCTTGTATACCCGCACACAGTTCTTTCCTTCACTTGCAGAAATAAAAGGACAGGAGGATCATTTATAACTCAGAGATATATCGATTGATTTTATTAAACGACATAAACGTATCAGCATTTGTAAGAATTTTCGCCACTTCTTTTCGTTACGGCTAGAAAATCGGAAATATTCAGATTTCGGAAGATGTGATACGTACACTGAGAAAAAAAAGCTGTTGCTTCAATTAAAGTGTTATCACGGGGTGCCAAAAACATAAGTAGTTCATTCAATTGTATTATTAATAGA
>NJRQ01000176.1:179172-242358 GCA_003063805.1 Aphaenogaster ashmeadi | reverse complement strand
TGGAAATGGACGTTAATAATCCTAATGTCGGCTACCTATGTCAGAATCGATCGATGGATCTGTCGCGCAGACTGTTGGCATGGTATTTCTCGTATTCTCGATATTTACCGAATCGAGTCCAGCGTCGAGACCGGCGGCGATACCGCCGTTCGGAAGTTCCTGAATACCGGCGGTGGTGCCGGCAGTGGTTGTCGTAGTCGTGGTGGTGGTGGTGGTGCCCTGCGAGCCCTGCTGCAGCTGCAGAGTTGTCTCCTTCGAGGGTGCGCCAGAATAATGGGCGGCGGTCGACGTCGCGGCGCCGTTATGCGGCCTGGTGGCATCCAGCAGCACCTTCAGTGATGCTATCGCATGCAGCTGCGTCGCTTTCTCGTCCACCTTGCCTGAACAGCACCAGAGATGCAGGTTAATGAGGGCAAGAGCACGATGCATTAACTCCTAATTGTGCGATCATCTCGTTGTCGAATTTACAACAAAAGCGCATGGCGTTTTTTCGCGGCACACAATTTGTTTTTGTAAGATTTCGGATATAAAGCGATAAAGGATCTCGACACCTAGTCCTTCTAATAGAGCGAATGTAAGACAGTAAGAAATATATTTCGTTGTCAGTCAGATATCATCATGCGATTTATGTTCAATGAGCAACGAACGAGTACGCAAACTTTCATTGAAAGACCGCAAGAGTATTCAAGAAAGGAGGGTGTTAAAAAATGTCGATTTTTTGCCTAATCCCGACACCTAAATTATTTATGTGGAAATGATCTTTGAGCTTTGTAGAGTCTGAAAAAAACATTCATTGTTCCACGAAATGCTGGGAAATTAGTTAGATATGTGATAATAATATCTCCACATTTAACTAAATGAGAAATTTTGCCTTTACGCACTTGGCGCTTAAACTGTTTTAAATTATAGATTTTTCTTTAATATTTTTAATCAACAGCTTCTAACAAATCCTTTTAATACTAGAGAATTTGTTAGAAGCATAATACACTTAATGCCAGAAGAGAGTCCTCTCAACTGTGGTATACATATATATTTGTTCCTTTGTACACGGTCTTTGAAACATACAAGAAGAAATGTTATTGTGCTGTATTTTTTCCCTGTACGATAATAGAAAGCAATAAATACTACGTGAGACGGAATCTAGGATCTAAAGAGAGGTAGGCTTTCTTCGTCACTATCTATTCTAATGTATATAAGTATTTTTAATATTTAACTCAATCACATTACAGCAATTCACCCAATTAAATATTCAAATAATAAGAAAAATTAAAAAACGAAAAAATGTTCTTTATCTTTCTCTTAAAGAAGTGTGAGAATAGTATGAAACATGCTCACGCTCTTTATGATCGGCGTTCTATTACTATTGACAAAATGTATTTTCGGAAATAATTTTTTATATAAGTGTTTATTGCTTTTTCTATTATCATACAGGGAAAAAATACAGCACAATAACATTTCTTCTTGTATGTTTCAAAGACCGTGTACAGAGGAACAAATATGTATGTATGCTACAGTTAAGTTGGACTTTCTTCTGGCATTAAGTATTATGCTTCTAACAAATTCTCTAGTATTAAAAGGATTTATTAGAAGCTGATGATTAAAAATATTAAAGAAAAACCTAATTTAAAACAGTTTAAGCGCCAAGTGCGTGAAGGCAAAATTCCTCATTTACTTAAATGTGGAGATGTTATTATCACATATCTAACTAATTTCCCAGCATTTCCTGGAACAATAAATGTTTTTTTCAGACTCTACAAAGCTCAAAGATAATTTCCACATAAATAATTTAGGTGTCGGGATTATATATAGATAGGCAAAAAATTGACATTTTTTAACACCCTCCTTTGAAACGTAGAAATAATTTCTATTTGATTATTATATTACAATTATTGTAATGTTTGTAATTATTATAATACAATTATTGTAATGTGTTGGAGTAACTACTGTATCATTGACAAAAAACATAGACATCGCATAGACATGAGAAGATCATGTTTAACTACGCTAATTACAACGTTTATAGCGTGTCTGAATTGTTTTGTCAGAAATTGAGTCGGCTTTGCTATTCTGTGTGCATTAGTGCCACCGTACATTATACTGGAGCAGGTTTGTTGCGTTCGAGCAAATTTCGCAATGCTCGCAAATTCCGCGCTTCGCCGAGTTTCCGATTGCGATCAGAAAATAGGGAAATGTCGTTCTCGCTGTTTTGTTCTTATTTTATGCCAGGCTGAGCGCAAGACATTTACAAAACGCCGATCTGCGTGAGCCGCGTATCAAACTTCTTCTTTATTCGCATCGTCGATTTCCATAACGTTGGAAAAATCTCAGCGTAAATCGGCAAGATTGAAAATGCAACTTTCGAGATAATCGCAAAATACATCAAAATTCGTCGCATGCAGCTATGTTCTACCCTTTACCTAATTCTACAAAACGTACAAGATACTGTCGCTTTACTCGTCAAGATATATGTACTACGGACTTACTTCTACAATCTCCAACCTTAAGAGAACAAACATGTTTCATTAATTCACTTAGAAGTGATTCTCGGTCTAAAGTCTATTAGCAGCTTGTGAGTGTCCTTCCGCTTATGTAAATGCTGTTAATTTATTATGTCAGTGGCTTGCAATGCAGATGCAAATATCGATTTTTTATCGTGCAAATTTGAAAAAAGAACAATCAGATCTAATTTTTTTATTCAGTAACACTTTATGAGAACTTTGCAATCAGTATATGCGTTTCATTACAATAATCAAAATGTTAATTAATTTAAAAACCAAATAATCTCATGCATATATAATGCATCTATAAATATTGTTTACAAAAATGGTCAAGAATAAAAATTATCATGCAAAAAAGAAGTTTATTTTGTTTAATACTAAAACCTAAATGTTTTTGTTCTCTTTAAAAATTGTTTTCTTCTTAAAATAAAAATTAAAAAATCAATAAATATTGAAATATTAATGTTGTAGTATGTATACTATCTAGTGTTCTTTATTTCGTGGATATATAAAATACGATATGATTAATGATATATGTAATATGCGTACTATAATATTTGCTGCGTAGGTCTTTAAATTCACTTCTGAAGTGATGTGCAACATGCAGCGGAGCATAGAAATGCATTCGTGCCGCGCGATGAAAAGTATATTAAAGGCAAAGATTAAAATTGAAAGGAATAAGATGAATGGAAGCTTCCATTTACAGGAGCATGCATTCACGCTTATAGAAGAATGTAATTTTATCCCGGGAAACTTTTAATATTTTTTTATATTTCTCGACTCTTCATCGAGCTTTGTTAAAATTAACTTGTATTTAACTCAATGCGGACAATTATTGCCGTAAATTTAGCATGCTCTAAGCCAGCGGACATGAAATATAAATACATGTAGAAACAGGAGACATTTGTGTATGTACATATATAGATGATGCACGTCCGTTTCCGCTATATACAGTCCACACTGCGCCATGTGTACAGATCATGCATAATTTAGGATGTACATGCTCTATAGATAGCTTTGGGAAGAGAATTCGAGAACTCGATGGTCTTGCCGCTAAAAGGGATCATCGTTATTTCAACAAGTAGTCGATCAATCGACATTATCTATTTCTCTGAGTGGGAAACCTTTCCGTGATCGTAAGGCTCTTCCTTCACGTTCGTTGGTAACCTTCGTTAATAAACGAGAAGTAGAATTATCGCACGTGCGATTAGGAAATATTTAATTCAGTGAGATTTGAGTGATTTCGGTGAGAGCGAAATTATTTTACATTGCGACAAATTAATCATTTACGGGTGATCATATTTAATTGGCATAAGTATTTAATTTAGTTTGACGATAATCAAAATTATTAATGTCTTACGTGCAATAAAAAAAGACAAATTTGTATAATCATATATGACTACTTGCCCCATTCATTCAACCGTATACAGACAGGATATCCATTTTGCGTTGTGCGTATTGCATCGTAAGAAAAAAAGATTCTAAAAATAGAGAAATACAGAGTACAGAACAGGAGAAATTAGCATTCATTTCTTGAAACAGCTCTCTCACAGACTTTATTATCTTCTTTACGCTTTCTATATGATAAAAATAATTAAAACAAATCATAATATGTAGAATTGTTTTAAAGCTTTTCAAAACTTTTGTATTATTTGATAACCGGAATATATTTTAAGCAACCTTGCAAGGCACCATCAAAATGCACTCGTCAGAAGGTATCGTGAAGTAACTAACTAACAATCTGTTTTCACGAACCAGTTGTGAGGTGCTCCAAATATGTCGGTTACCACAGCTCGTGCGAACTTTTGCTGCTGCTCGCTAGGAGCGGCAGCAGGTCAAAGCGAAAAGTAGACGGGTAAAAAATAGCGAGGAGAGACTGAAATTCGGTGTAATACGGAAATAGAATAGAGTCATTCTCAGCAGCGACGCGGTTTGTTATTTATTTCGGCTTTCTATATGCAACGCGCTGTCCGCGCATACATCTGTACAGTTTTTTTATTCCAGAAATTGGATCTCCCCGCGATGCATAACACGAGTCCATTCGTATGATGCTTCGTAAAATTAAAAAAGAGAATAATGGCGTGTGAGCGATAAAAAATATCTGTGGTGCATCTATGTTTGCAAAGCTGTTTCAAATATAAGGCTTTGTTTAAAAAAAAATGATATCAGTTTTCAATCATTTACAATTTAACATTCTGCGGATTTATAAAAAGATGCGGACGCGATAGCGAAAGGTCACTTCGCGTGAGCAACGCGATTATATTTTTTATAAACAAACCATTGAGAGATCAAAGACTTAAGCTTGATTCGAAATCGATTGCGATATGATATGATCTAATGGATTGACCAAACCATGATCATTGTGCTCTGTCTGTGGCGTGAATCGAGCTTAAAAGGGCCTACCTAACTCACCGCTTATCGTGCTTCGTGCCAAGGAATCACGGATCTGCGTGCCGATGCCAGCAGTAGGTCAAAGAGAAAAAGCTCGAGTAAGTGGCCTTCATCCCCAAAAGGTGGGAACGAGGCGAGAAAAGAAAGGCAAAGAGCCCGGGGCTGGAAAGTAGAGTGCGATAGTAGTATCGACCCCGAAGCTGCCCGGAGCAAGATGGTAAGCCACGAAAAGGAAGTGGGTGGAGGGAAGGATGGGTCAGAAGAAACAGCGAGGAGAGAACGAGGAAGAGGTCGGCTAGCTGTCGTGCCTCAATCTGTTAAACTCACAGTCGATTACTAGTTTCGAGATGGAGGAAAGCTTCAGTCGGGAGTGTAACGTCGAGAATCGGAGTTGGTAGGTTCGTAGGTCGGCGTGATATGCGAGCGGGCTCGACAGGGCACTGCCTGTTAACCCACAAAACTCAATCAAACCGCGTTTACTCGCATTGCCCGGCTCTCGCTTTATAAACAATTAAAAGCATTAGCTGTCGAGAACGAGAAAAGTGAACGAATAATGAGCGGACGTTACCACGCGTTCGTCGAAAATATTTTCTCTAGACAGTGGGGAATTCGTGCATAGTTAAAGACTATGGACGCGTGGAAAATTAACAAGGGGTGTTGTGTTCCCCGTGATGGAATAACAGCTACTATGTTAACAGGTGACACGCTTTCGTATTTGTCGAGTCGCTGAATCGAGCGTAACGTCATTCGAGTGAATAGAAAAAGGGCTTTAAGAGGGCTTTAGCTATATATTGCGTTTGATTGGAGTTAGATGTCAATGGATGATCGAGTATGGATTATCGTTAGTCGAATTGAGATTAGATTGACGCTAATTATTGACACTGATTGTTGCGCATTTTATTTATTTAAACTGCAAATTGTTCTAAAAATTGCAGCCTTTTCTTCTATATTTTACTTTAAATATTATAACAGAATAAATAAATTTTTAGTTATTTATGCACAAACTTATATTGAAAAATTGATTTCATTTAGAGAATTTATATTATTAATATTATTTGCACGCGTGTTTAATGAAGAAAGCAACAAGAATAAGATTCGCCATATGTCTTATGTAATCTTCTCACTTATCTCAATAATACATCTCGCCTTCGAAGAAGGTTTGATAACACGGAGATTGTCATTATAAGTTCAGGCTGCATAGAGAGTAAATCAAAGACTATTAAATTCCTGAAAGCACCGGCCGAGTTGATCAGTGTCTTCCTTATGGAGACGGCGCAGGTTTCAATAACTTGTCCCCGTCAGATTTCAATAACTCGTCTCGGAGTAATCTTCTTTTAAATTCAAAATGGTCACGGTAAAGTACTGGGGATAACGAGTTCCGCTGTCATCCGGCCCCGTTTAGCAAATTATACAGAAAATTAAACCCGACTTCAAGTACTTGCTTTATCGTTTGCTCTTACCATTTTGTAGGCTGAGAGCAGATACCTTCCACATTACTGAGGGAAGATCGTCTAGTATCTCACAGCCTTTCATTCAAAAATTAAAATAAAAGATTATTGAAAGTGACATAAAAGTAACATGAGTTTTATGTACGAAAATCGAGATATATATAACACGATTGCACTGACTAAGGAAGAAACGTTTTATCAACTATCGCGATCGTCCGCGTACTTGAAGATTGCACCAAGAAACCCTTGCCCTTTACATCCTGTTACAGCCTTACTCTCTCGTCATTTCGGGGCACCCCGAGAACTCTCAGCAAAATCGATGCCGCGCTTCTTTTGCCGAACACTTTGACTAAGGTCGATCGATTCTGTTAACCGGGGCCTTTCGTTGTCGGCCGGTATCGAATACCGCCTCGCGTGTAAGCGATTAAGGCGTGGGTGCTAGGTAATTCTAATGCAAAACCCGACATGATTGATTGCTCGCACTCTCGCGCGCCGCCTTCGACTAGAAACCGCGGAGATACACAGAAACCACCACAGGTTCTGCTGACTTTCGGCCGCAAAGTGTGCCCGCTGTTTTGCGAAACATCAGCCAAGTGTAAAAATATGTATATGTTGTTGATTTTTTTCTGCCACAAATTTTATATCATCCAATAACATGAATTTTTGATCAGGGTATATATAAAATACTCGTATTAATGCCATACGGATTAAAGAGATGAATTTGCTCTTCTCTATTCGATTAAGCTTTTATATGAATTTCCTGGCAAATTATTCCTTTTAATAAAAAAAAAATTCTATTAATAATTCAGCTTTGCGAAAGGACAACTTCGACGTTTAAAGATTAATTATTGGAACTATTATGTAAAATTAATTATTATGTATCGCACTGAGAGGTAGTACGATTAGAACGACTGCTAAAGAAGATTGTGCGTATAACGCTTATACGAGATATCACTTGTATGTATGTGTAATCTGATGATAAATAATTCGACGACTATACAACGCAGAATAAAACGGGATAATATCATACCAATCGTAATAAAACGGAGTAATAAAGTTTAACAAACAGGTTGATACGTCTGTGACCTACTAATGTAATTGTCAAGTGCTAAACTAAGTTCTATACAACTTTTCCATTTCTAGAGACGTTATGCACTAGGAAATCTATCAGGTGGAAGTGAACGGCTTTCTTCTTGCAATCGTTGATATAGTAATGCAAAACAGAATGTAAACATAGCATGAATTTAATATAATTTTTTTTATACTGCAAGAATTCTTCGCGCTTCTCTTGTTTGCACGTCCATTTCGATGAATACATTATTAGTAATATTATTAGTAATATTTATAAATCTCTAATGCTGCACCTGATATAAATCGAATATTTAATACACGGTTGTTCTCTCTTGCACGGTTATTCTCTCTTTTGTCATAAAAATAGAATATAAATATTTTATCTTTTACGTCATCTTTTGTTCTCTTCCGTACGGTATAGCTCGTGTCAATCTCTGCAACTACAAAATTTCTTATGGTCAGATATCTCTATTTTAATTCATGGTAGGGCTTGTAATCTCCGGCGGGACCTGCTTAAGCTCCTAGATTAGTTCTTCGTTAATAAAGATCCCGGTGCCCAGAAAAAGAAGTTGGTTACACTTTGGCCGCGTCCATCTCTTCGTTTACTCTTATTATCAATCGCGGCGAGGGATTTTTTCAGAAGAGTATGCTAATAATCTATCTAAAAATGTCCCTCTCGATGATGTAATACCGCATTGCGTCACGAGTTAATGATAAAAAGGACGATACTGTAAATTTGTAAAGCGCAAGCGATCTCAACATCCTCGCGCGATTTGTAGTAATATATTAATCTACAACCTTAGCACGTCTTTTTTTGTTTAATTGCATAGTGCTTTCACGCATATTTGAGGTGCATGCGTTTGCCTCGCTCAATTTAATTAAAACGACATGATATATATCCACGTGATATATAAGTTGGAAACATCCTGCGATAGAAAATGTACTTGTAAATAACGAGAGTATGGAGATTCTTTTATCAGGAAGATTTGAAAAGAAAAGAGAGGAACTTGCCAGTGTCGAGGATGGCACGACGGTGCACAAACAGCGGGCCCGAGAGCGCTGTAGAAAACGGCGGATCCTTGGTCGCCGTCGTCGGCATTATCTCGAGTGGTGTCTGGATGACGTTAAAGCGTCGGAGTTAAAGGAAGGGAAAAGGAAGGCGAGCCCCAAGTGCGGATTCGCTAGTTACGATCGATACGCGTTGGTTTCTAGGTCAGGGTCCCGATACACACTCGCCACTCACCACCGCTCAGGATATACTCAAAACGCGACCCGCAAATTTATTCGAAGCCAACCACTGAGCGACGCCGCCGCCGCCGCCGCTGAACCGCTCTGGCGAAACGCGTCCCGTCCTCCTTCTCATTCTTTTCTCTCCAGGTCCTCCGCGACTCCGGGAGTCTGAGCCCCGCGAAAGATGCGAGCGGAATTGAGGATTACGTCGCGGATCTGCTCCAGGTCTATTACGCGCGGCGGAGAAAAGGGAATTCACTGTTTCCTCGCCGAGGATAGGACGGTGTACGTGCGCTTTTGAAATCGTCGTATTGAACGTTTCCCACGCTATCCAGATTAATGACGTGCTTCCGTCGCGAACGCCTCGCGACGCCTCACGACGGATACGTAGGTGGAAAGAAAAGTGCGCTATGTATGGAGCGCGCGGGATTCTACCGCGTTATTTCCGCGCGGACTCGCGGATGTGACGACCGAGTGTCTATAATAATCTTTCCCGTATTTTGTCGGACGTCGAGCAATTTTGAGGTGCATTATGGGAACATATTTTCTGTCTTTCTGCGGAAGAGATTTGTACTTTAGAATATACTGGATGAGGAGGGAGACGATCTTTCTTGGCTGCGTTCAGAAACATCACCCAAGGTCTCTCATGTAGCATTTTATCCTTGTTGTTCACCGAATGTTAAACAAGGATAAAATGATACATGAGAGACCTCGGGTGATGTTTCTGAACGCAGCCCTTGCCGTCTTAGAAAGACGACGTTGTCGATTACGGAACGTTTTACGCAGTCGGAGTAACGCAGTTTCATGTAATAAAGTGCTGCACTATCTGCATCTACTCAAGGAGAACAGAAAAGTCAAAATAATGTCAATTTGACATCATATCGACCAAATTTATGTCATTTTTTGGTCATGATTGAAATCTCGATCTCAGATGACTTGAAAATGACTTTATATTGACTCCTTTTTTATTATGTCTTTTTAATTTTTAGATCGAGATTTCAATCATGACCAAAAAATGACATAAATTTGGTCAATATGATGTCAAATTGACATTATTTTGACTTTTCTGTTCTCCTTGGGTATCCATACATACTTATCGGTAACTCTACAATTCTATCGGTATAACTCTAAAGTTTGGGTGAGTGGCCTATATCGCGGGATTAGATGGCCGCGCGGATTGAAGTGACACGAGACACGTACACGTTCGAGTGTGTCACTCGAATGGGAAATCGAACAGGCATCACTTGGGATATTACGTGCCGTATTTTCGAGTGATACGAGTCAATCGTAACATCGTGAACGAGGCATCCAGTCGCGGTAAAGGAGGCGCCAAATGGTAGTACAAAAGCTGATGAAAAAATACCAAATTGGTGGCCACTGAGGTAATTCGCTTCGCCAGGTATACGCCGTGGAAATCTGCCGAAGGCGATCTTACAGAGGATAAAGGGAATTAATATATAGAAACAACTAAGACCCTTTAAACTTTAAATAAACTGGTACGTAGCCATTAAGCTTTGTAAATTTATGGAAGGTCTATCCTTTTTATTCCTTAATTATGCCTCCGTTAAGATCATATTTCCGCGCGGAATTTCTTCTGTAAAATATCGCGAAAGGGTCAATGCTATCATAGAGAGAGGCGAGTAAATACACGGACTTCCATTTCGTTTTCGGACACTCACGGCAGCTCGAGGGAGATCGATGCTGGGAATTAACATGCTGCCGAGCCGAATGGCCGCAGCCATCGCTTCGCGCGATATAATCCGAACGTTCTCACGTCAACGTCGGTCCCGTATTTTTTTTTCACCTCATGATGAATACGCGCGTCCCGCGAACTAGTACGAGCATTACGAACTAGAACGAAAACGCTTGACCATTCGCGGAAAGAAGAGTTGGAATTTATGGCAAACACGCCTTAATAAAAAAAAAATATGGTTCTCCAAAAATTACCACTTCTTTTTTTAAATGAGACATAATGTCGGCGTAAAACTGTCGTTACTTCATTCTTCCGTAATTTGTAAGAATTGGTGGCATGTTCAAAATTAACTTTTCGAAAATAGCGTTCCATTTGACGAAAATGATGGTAACGATGTACACGTAATAGGAAGTGCAATTATTGCGGGTAAGGGCGGAAGGAATATCGAGGGAGACTTATCGAAATCCGCGACTTATGTCTTACTCGGTATGTAATATCGGCGTGTAATTGTGTCTTTTGCATAACAGATCGATTATCCATCGCCCTTCCCGATATCCTTGTAATATTCAAGTATCGCTAACATTTGTTACCGTGTCAGATGAATCGCGATACGAAATTCTACAGTCGCGGTTACAATCGCGACGAACTGTTGCGTTACATCACGCCTAGTGACAGTCCCTTTAGCGATAATTCCCGATAATTGCCTCTCAATAGTGTCGCTTTGTTGCTTTCGAGTAACACTTTCACTCACTGAAACTGCCGGCGAACAAACTTTCCCGATCGGTGTCATCGCGCCGGAAATCTTTTCTTCCCGAGGACCGTTTTCGGCGCTCAGGATTATCGGATCGATCTAATCGGATAATCGCATGCTTATCCTTGGAAACGACCGCATCCGCCCCTTTCCACGGCCCTCAAACGAATTCGCGCGACGGCGTTTGTTAACCGCTAAATTAAGTACAGAGAGCTGTCGCGCGGCACGGCTGATAGAGATCTTAATCCACGAGCTAACCCGGTACAACCTGGTAGGATTGATTTCGTACTGCATGTGTACGTTACCGTGTAAGCCGAAGACGGTCGCACAAATGGGTCAGGTCACGCGCCACAAAGAAGAGGGTGACCATCAATTAGACCAGCCCCCTTTCGCGCAAGCTGCACCCCGTTTCATGCCGCGTTTTGTCTACTTGAGCGCCGATAAATGTGAGCTGTCCTTATTTTTGAGCCGATCCGTATTAATGGCGCGTGCAAGGACGTAACAAAGAGTTTATTGTCAACAGCGAGGCCGTATTTTTCAAAAGATTTCGCGTTCATCTTTCGCTCGGAGCTCGGAGATATTCGGAAAATCCACAATGTATTAAGCGAATGTGTGCACGATAATTAATCATTTGCGTTGGGACCCAGTAAACGCTAGATATTCCTGGAATATTTATGAAATATTCCTAAGATCCAAAATTAACATTCCAATAATATTCCAAAACATTCCGGAATATTAACAGAATGTACAAGGAATATTCAGATAAGTGCGAAATGTTCCATTTTTATCCATATTTTGAATATTCCAGAAATGTTCTCAGGACATGCATGAAAAACATTCGGAGGATATCCCACGTATATTTCACTATATATTCAGAGTGATATATTATATAGTAAAGATTATTTTAAGAAAACGATTTTATAAATTATTTAGATGGTATTCATTTATGAATATGGTTCATTTATTCAAAGATATATATAAATATGAGACAATATAAAATAGATTAGAGATAATAGACCGCCGTACAGACAAGTAACGCGTAATGGCCACGTAAGACTGGGTCTACAATAGAGTGTAGTAAGCTTTAAGCCCTAAAAAATTGACCAATCACAGTCGATTATTCTCCTCTAATTTTACTGTGATTGGTCAATTTCTTAAGGCTTAAAGCTTACTACACCCTATTGTAGACCCAGCCTAATGGATGCGTGTACAAAAGATGCCACGAGACATCCGTCTCGCCCTGTAGTTAAGATTCTTCTTCTTCTTCGTAATTGTACGAGACACGACCCCGACACTGGGTACGAAACGCAAATAATTAAGATGAATACAATATTGGATGATGCAACACTGACTCGAATATAAGAATGTAATGCACGATGTGTAACGCAATCGGTTGTGGTTAAAATTCAACAGCCTATCCTCGAGCCGTTACCGACAATATCGGCACCGATTCCTGTCACGTGCACATGCTCAGCCAATCAGATCCTGTACACTGAATATTCCTTACTGCACATACAAGTAATGTTCATAGAATATTCCGAATATTTCACGATTATTTTGAACGTTCTGTGAACATTTCTCTACTATTCCGGTATATACGGAACTTTTGGAATACGAACGGAATATTTCAGGAATATCTAGCGTTTACTGGGGATTAATAGTAATAATCAGAATTATAAAACGGACTTAAATGATATATCGCACGTCGGCTTTAAGCAGCGTTCTGCGGAGATTTTCCTCGTCTCTCCGCGCAATTGCTCACGCACTGTTCGCGAGCGTCCTGTTTTATTCATTATCTGTTTATCGTGCAAGATTGATGTGCAAGATTGCGTCCGGGAAACCGAGCTAAGACTCAATGTCGCGCGCCGTCGCGCACTTTCAGCGGGATGAGCGGAAATACGAGCCGTTGCGTCGCAGCCAATCCGTTAATCCGGGCCGTTTAGAAAATGAAAACGTTATCGCGTTTTCTCCACGCTTTTGTTAACGCCGCCGCGTGTGAGGCGACTGTGACTGCGGGACTACGGTAAAATAATGTTCTCCGTCTCCCGCGCGCGCGCTTCGATCTATAAATGCACACGGGTGGCCGCGAACAAGGGAGAAATATCACGGAATGGACTCGCATTTATTCTCCAGCCCCCGACTGGAACCAAGCGGTGCTTTCACGCGTCGTATCGCGCGTACTTAATCCTCCGGCATTCCGATCGCGCTGATATATCGCGATTGAGAGCGTACCTTATTATCCTTTCTCACGTATCTGACGTTCCCTGAACAAAATGAGACTTCACTCTGTCTCGTCGTGCCCGTTTGTTTAGTCGCAGTTCGACGTAATAATCGGAAGTACGTAGACGATTATTCAGCATTCGCGGAACAATCGTCAATTTAACGATCCGAGAACCCAGGTGCACGGATGTCGTTTGTGTAGAATCCGCTTGTCACGGCGATTCGAGATGGCCGATCGTATATCTGACGATTATTGCAAATAAGTGAAGCCAGGCTTCATTTCAGACACGTCAGATGGAATCCTTATTGATTGATTGTATAGTCCCGACATATACATATTAATTGTATAATTGATGTAATTTATACCTTTCAGTTTTTAATCGAAAGGCTTAATGGCAATTAATCAAAATTCCCGTTGTGATCAACCCAAGATAAATTTTTGTTGTTTAGTTCTGTTACAACTTTTTCAGCAATATTTGTCCGGCTGTAGTTTTTTCGATTATAAATGGCTATTCGATCACGGATATACCGCGACGTGAAAAGGATTGGCTATTTATTTATAAGACAAACGAGAACGTGCTTGGTAAGTGCGAACGTATTTTTCAATCGGCAAACACTACGCGAGCCTATTTAATGGCTTTTTGACGTTAACACGGGCTAAACGAGACGCTTAAATGCCAGTCACGAGAATATTCGAACTCGAGTGCCGTAAAAAAAAAACATAATTGAGCGTAATGTGTGTGTTAAACGTTTGCGAACGGTTAACGGGTGATAACGCTAATAATTTAGGACGGAAAGTATCATGGCATTGACTTCCTACGCGCTTTCAATCTCCACCGAATTATTTATTAACGGACGGCTATAGCCTGAGGCACGACCCAGCGATCACGTTCGTCATCGATAACTATTTTTGGACGCATCCCGAACACAGTGGAAATTTAAACCAATCAAGCTCTAAGGGCGTTCGATACAAAATTCCTGCACGAGGAGTTTTTATCGGTGCTTGCATAGCGCACATAGATGCAACGTTGCTAAAGCCTCGCATATTTATCAGGAGGATAAGTTCATATAAAATATTATTCGTTAGCCGATGGTTATGTCCTCTTGGATTCTGTGCATATGCGGAAAAAAATTGAGCAGTATAGAGAAATAAGTGTAGCATGCAGCGTGCGTTGAGAGCTTTTTACTGTCACGATCGATACGACATGCATGCTGTAGATCTCTGACAAACAAGCTCTCAATGTAGCAAGGCTATACTATTTATATGGCTACGTTTGTCATTCATGAAACTGTTGTCAGATCAACATGCATCTTCTGAAAATGTGGGGCACCGTCCTTATTTCACGCACATTTCAGACGTCGTTGCGACATCAATGAACGAGAGATGCTGCTTAAGTTACGATCATTTCCGACAATTTGCGGATAGAACGAATCTGCAAAGAAGCTCCCCAGATAGTGCGCTTCCACGTGATTCTTTCTGTTTGAATATCGTCTTTTACTTGATAAAATAAGTGAACAAATTTCTTTAGATCAGAAGAACAGTGCTTATTGATTTTCGTACTATTGTAAAAATCGTGCAAAAGTTATTAAAACTTTACGTTACATGAGTCATGTTCGCGTTGCTTGCACTCTCTAGTATTTTTTGTAACGAAAAAACGAGATAGATAGAACATACACGCGGGCGTTGGAAAAAAAATGAAAGAGAAGTACAAAAGTGCGGAAAGTGCAAGCAACGCACGGAAAGAACGGTTTTGCTGAAATATCTAAAAATTTAGCCAGATACAGATCTGAAAATAATTTTGTTAGACTATCAAAAGTAACTACGTGGGACGCTCAAACATTATGATAATGCTATAAAAAGTTTTGATATTCCAGCAAATATTTTGGGCGTCCTACATAATTATTTTAATAGTCCAACAAAAATTATTTTCAGATTCGTATCTGGCCAAATTTTTAGATATTTCAACAAAACCATTCTTTCCGTGCGCGAACAAACCAATAATCATTCGACGTGATTATTCAGAAAAATTCTTTTCATTCTCATCATTCTAACGATGATATAAGATATAAATCATATGTTCCAATAATGTAAATTTTAAGTATTAAACAAATAATATTAAGAATAAGACCGATGATATTAAACAAATATAAATATGAAAGAAAGCCAATATCGGCGGATCTTGGTGCCTAATAATAATTATTTTGTGAATTTTCCTGCTCATGCGAACTGCGCGCTGCATATTCGTCGGTTTTGAAACACAATCCTTACATGAAACCAGAATAATTAATTCACTTATTAAATTGACGAGCAATTAAAGTATTAATATTTCGGAATCTTCGAGACATAATTTAAGTTTATAAAAATTATTACTTGTTTATCATATTAAAAAATTGCGAATCTATTAGTCGAAGTAGCCGCGGGGTCTTTTGCCATTTGAAATTTACGGCGTTTAAGTTACGAGAGGGGAATTTTATTACGCGCGGTAGAATTTCCGAAGAGATTAAACCCTTGAGCACGTATATATTAGTCCGTCTGTCTGCTACGTAAAGCCTCGGGGTTTTTTATTAAACGCTCGCATAGTTCTACATTTAAAAACACTTTATCCGTCGAGCTGTCGGAAATTCTGCGACTTGTCTCAGAGATATGTCGTCGGAACGAGCTTCCGAAAGCCCGCCGGGTTCAGCTTGCATGCCGGCATTGCTATCACAAAAGCGTCGCGACCGTCAATCGCACAAACATGCAACAAGAATAAAACGCTATCAAATAAATATATAATAACAGCATCACAATAACGCGACTGTATTTTCCAAGATGCCGCGAATTTATATGTTTAATAGATCGTTTGCGTTTGAAATTTCATGCTGCAGCGTAATTACATCACCGACAACAATAGCTGTTATCTACGCTAATTAATGGTTGCAGTAATGATCGAAGAGCTCGTTAAGTCGCAACGAAATTGTGTTGCTAGCGAAAAATTTCGTCAGGCTGCGTTTCGCGTCGCTCTGCTGCGAGAGATTCTTAATTGGACTCGATCGAGCATTTATTAATATTCGTTTTGAAATTCCGTGGAACTTCGTTATCGCCGCTGAAGTTCCTACGCGTTCTCGTTGCAACTATTCAGTTTGGTTTGATTTTTTAAATAATTGATCCATTTACGTCGTTCATTTATTCTAACAAGCAAAAATCTAATATCACTGCTTTGAGTAGGTATATTACTTTGGAAATACGAAACTATTATTAAAGAAAAAAAAAAAATAAAAGAAATGTGTACATGTATCTTCTCCGATACAACGAATCCACATTTTTCGAAATATCGAGGCTCATGAAAAATGCATGAATCTATCTTGCAAGTGCTATCAAGAGCAGCGTCCTTTATATCAGTTTAATCGACCGAACCGACTTTTGTGGAATTGCCGTGACATCCGTTTTATCAAGAGCCTTCCGGCCGATCGTGATATCGGCTGGAAGTGAGTGCTCGATAACGCGGCGCGCGGAACGGGACGATAAGCGCACGCGGGTGCGCGCGCGAGAGCAACGCGGAACAAGCGCGAGCGCGATACGTAGAACGACATAGAACAGGCATTAAAGAAACGAGTAATCATCGTGCTAACAGAAAAGCGCAAGCTGCAAGCGAGAGTGATAGAGTGTGGAGTTGGTATACCGGCGCGGGACTGACCGTCGTGGAGCGGATCGATCGTGTGGATCATAAGCTGCAGCAGGCCGTGCCGGAACTTCGCGTGGGAGTGGGACGGGCCCCCGTGGGTCTGCTCGCATCCTTGTCCGGACCCCGTGCCACCACCGCTGCCGCCGACGCCGCTGCTACTGCCAACCCTGCTGCTGCATCCGGCCTCCCCCGGCGCCGGGATGCTTCCGCACGCACCCGACGCACCACCCACGCTCGTCTCGCTATTGTTGATCGCGTTCGGATGCTGCTGGAACACACACACACACGCCATTTCAGCGGTCAGTGGAAGGTCTCACGATTGTCGTCGCGCGATTGTGTTAACGCTCGTGGCGTGTTACGAGATGATTACTAGGTACTCTGTACTCTGTAGGGGTGGTTTGTAGGAAGAGCGGAATTGTTCGACGTGGGAACGGAAGCACTTCTTTTTAGGGATGTTCATGATTGCAGGGTTGTATTCGGTTGTATTCCATAGCGTGGGAAATTTGCGGATACTACGTAACACTGTTCCGTAGTTCTATTGCTTTCGATTGGAAGGGAATGTGAGAGAGAAAAAAATTTTGAACGATTTTTGCATTATGCTTTGCACTGATCGCTTCGCATATTTGTTTAGGTAATTTTCGATCGTTGTACACTTCTTTTATCGCGACTCATTTTCATATCGATTAATATAATTATGATTAGTTCGTGGCATCTACGATCAAAAGTAGTTACGTCTTCTTCAAGATCAAGATCAATTCAAGATTAATGTTACAACCATAGCCTTCTCCGGAACATAAATTTATGCTCGTGTGCGCGCTGAAGACTGCTGGGATTAAAACTCATGCTTAGTAACCACGGACGGTATCGTGGCCAGAACGTAATTAACATTTTCGGTCCGCGTGGGTAACAAATGTCACCGCAATATTTAAGTATCACGCGGTTGTGTACTTAGGCCAAGTGGTAGCACACACACATTACTCTACCTCAGTTTACTTATTCATGAATAAAGTGGCTCGGTTATTTTGCGGAACGCGCTGCAATTAGACTTCCCATTCATATCTGAACGTAGAATCGAAGCGTAGAGTGTTACACCTCCACTTTATAAACTACTTAAAGATGAAAGAGTTAATTTCAGGCTACTCCCGATATTTACCCAGATAGCACAGGTGGTCGTTATGAATTAAAAAAGAATTCACTTTTTAAAATTCTATATGAATTAGCGTAATCTGTTCGAAATGAACTCAAAAAGAATTCCTTTTCAATAGTATTCTTATGGAGTATAAAAAGAATTCCTTTTTTGTATTTGAAAAAGAGCCCAGAATTGGTGACATAAAAGTGAATTCTTTTTGAACTCTTAAGAGTGCTTTCAGAACAGAAATGGGATGAAAAAGGAATTCATCTTATAATTCGGGGATTTCAAAAGAATTTTTTTTGGATTCTCTTTGCTATCTGGGTAGATTATACGGTTTGTCGCAGGCGTCCGTTATCAGCAACGGCAATCTCATTCGCGACATCTCTTTCGCAGAAGGATGAAAAATAGAAAGTAAATATCTTCTCTCGTCCCGGTGGACTTGTACGAGCATGTCATTTCATTACTTCACGCGAGCTGCATATATCAGAATGGTATCGACACTGCATGTAGTCGAACGAATAAAATAATGACGAGGTTGGACCGTGTGTGTCATCGTCCGTTGAGTTCATCGAGGATGCCACAATGTTTTCCAATTATTCTTCTCCCCCAGGTACGGCGCCAACTTTTCCGACGGAATTTCCAGTGAAACGACGACGGCGAAGTAAATCCGAGGGATGATGTTCGACGCGCATTAGTGAATCGTGTCCCGTAATAACTTCCACGGCGCAGCGAAATAATGATATTACTCGGAACGACATTGTGCCAGTCGCGGTCGTCGCATGTCGCAACTTGTAAACGTTTTACGGAATAAGCTCGCTGCCGCTGACAGCGCGATACGTTAAGTATTGTAACATACAAAACGAGTTATGACGCGCGCACATATGAGATTTGGCGACAAGTATTTTGGAGAACGTGTTCCAGATAAATTTAGATCGATTTTGTCGTTTTGCCGAAACGTGTCAAGTCTTTGATTCCCAACGTGAAATTTTCCTCAACAAGTATCGTGCTTATATTTGCATACGTGAGCATGTAATTATACTTTGAGGAAAATTTTACTACGAGTTTTACTCTGTCGTAATTTTATTAAATGATCCTAATATAACTCGTAATACCCTATGCGACGAAGATGTTACGTGAAAATTGCGTTAACCGATAACGATATTACGGACATGTCCTGTGCCCAGAATATATTGTGTGATTTTGACGCCGCTTCGCGAAATCTCATAATGCGTTATCGAATCGAACGGCCTTGCTATAATTTGAAATATGATAACCCCGTTTGTGAAAGATTGTCCCGACGTTAAATCTAAAACGATTGAGAATGCGACAAATCGGTAAAAATTGATGCAAGAAGACAAATGTTGCGTTCTGAAAGAAAGAAAAAAAAAACATTTTGCGCGAATGAAGTATTCGCAGCTGCCTGGCTTATTGTGTACGCTTTTATACTTTAAAGTTACAATTGACATTGTTATCTGCGAGTTTCTGTCGTAGGACGTGGAAAGGGCGCTTTTCTAATGGGCAATGCGTGTGGGCTTCCGTCAATGGCGGATATACCTGCCGATGATATGAATGCAGATAGATGCAAGTCTAAAGCGGTAAAGCCGAGAGACCTCGCAGAGTCGCCGAGCTGTGATAGCGGAGATACGGATTTCTGCCGTTGTCACTCTGTTGTCGGGGTAATGAACTTTCTAATTACCAGAGGCGCCTGCGGTGCTCGATTTGAATTTCGAGACGGCGTGTAGCCGCAGAAATTATGGCGACATTGTCGGGCTGCCGTGGCTCTGCGACAACTTTCGGAGGATTAGCGCTCAAATATTTAAAGGAGATTACAATTATGCGGCGTATATCTATTATTAAATCTGAGATTATTAAATTCTATGTAACACGGAGTCACCTTTAGAAATTGACAATGCTTTGCGAGTTCTAATAATAACGATTTACCGGGAGAGATAATTATAGAGTAATTACGTAAAGTAACGGCCTGTGCGCCGCGTTTTATGTGTAAGATATCTACGGGTTTCTTGCGAAACGTGCCCCATGCAGATGTTAATTAATAACACGATATCGTTTCATGATTACTATGATTATTATGATTACTGTGATCACTATGAGCTGCGTTGACATTTTCTAGCTATTCGTTAACACTTTGTCATTTTGATACTGATACAAACCATAATTTGCATCAACCACTAATTATCGCTGTTCTAAATGTCATTTACACCCTCGAATAAATATGTAATCTTGCAATAAAATTACATAACAATAAAACGTTTTCCACACGCAATAATAATATTAATTTTCCTGGCATCCTCATTATTATTAACGGATATATATATCGCTTGTATATTTATATACATGTATATTTATATACATAAATGGCATACATTTGGCTAGAATGCTTATAGTTGCTGATCAGTCGAGTACGTCGAATAATTCGCAACTCATTAGCACATAACGTTACTAGGTTGATTATCACTCTGCTAATTGCCAACTTTACTCATTAGCCGTTTGATTTTTATTCGTGGCTTAGAGATAAGATTATCTATGACGCTACCGCGCAACATGAATTATCTTTCTCGCGGGAAGCGGAATTAATAAGCGAAAACCTTCGTGCGGTTATGGCATGCTGTTATCTGACGAATTATTTAATAGTCTTGTGGGACGAAGCACGCGAACAACTTTCCTCATATCTTGCTAATTAGACGTTGCGATTTTCTCGCATCAAAGCCGTACGTTGTCCTACACGCGTAACACTTTCAGTTACAAGAAATAATCTGAGATTCATCGATTACCAAACGGTAGAAACGGTTCTCTATATGATACATTTACAGAAGCCGAGAATGTTAAAAATATTCAAGTCTCGAATTTTAATGTTAAAATTTCATTTTATATTTATTTTACATTTTATATGGTGCATAATAACTGCTATCCGAATCGCGAATAGGGTTGCCATCCGTCCTCTTTTCCCCAGACACCGTCCTTTCTTTTAGGACGTCCGGGGACGTCAAAAAAAAATACATACCTCAGACACTAACGAGGAAGAAAAGAGGCAGACCTCCAATATTAACCATTGACAAGAAACGTTGTTAACACAATCGGTCTTTGTCAATGGTTAAAACTGGAGGTCTGTCTCGTTACATGGACGGAGCCCAGTTTACCCACCGGGATTCCCCTTCCCGGCAGGGAGCGCAGTGTCGGAAATAATAATATCCATGTTTACCTGATCTAGTGGACTCGAACCTGGTACTATAGATTACGAGTCTGGCGCTCTACCACTAGACCACACTGCCGCTCTCACTAGTCGGGGTAACCCAAAATGTTTTAGAATTAAATTTCATCGTTTCCGGGGGGATTTTTCGAATGTGTCCGGGGTAATTATGAATGTCCGGGGTTTAAGAAAATTTCTAAATATTTTGCATTCTAGATTTAATTAACCACATCATATTCAATCACTTTAATTTACTAATAAAAACCAATAGTTTTGTACTGATTTGGTTCTTTAATATATTTTATAATTATTTGTTATTTTATTGATATTTTAAAAATACCAATAGCAATATAGAACGTAGGTATAGGTACAATAAGGTAGATACCTAATAATAAAACTTCTTTTAAATTAAAAACATGTTCAATTAATTCATTTTACTCTAAGTACTATTGAAAACGAGATGTAAAATAATTATTCATTTATTGTTTATAACCAATTTGCTAACCTATTCGCATTTTTGTATGCGTCCAGGGTTGCAAGCGAAATGTCCGGGGTTTTTGGCTTATAAGTTCTACTTTTGAAAATTATATTATGGCAACCCTAATCGCGAAGCGAAGCTTTGTTTCGAAATCCGAGATACTTGATTGACGTCACAAACGGTTGCCACGGGAAGGCCGTACCATCTGCGCTGGTCTCGTAACTTCTTCCCTTCGAGAACTGCACTCAAAGGAAACTTGAGTCGACTTATCAAGTATTTCATCGGGTTGGAGAAAAGATCCGTCGATTCCGAAAACTTTTCACCTTCATCTTGTCAATTCGCTTACATTTTTCATCAATTCTCGTGTGACTTGCGTTACAACGGTAACTCTCCTTTCCACGCGTTGTCTGTGTATCGAAATCGTCCTACAAGTCGTTTCTTTGCAATGCTTAAAGAAAGTCGTAAAGAGACGCGAGCAGGTTTCGGGATATCGGGCGCAAGAAGGCCTGTCCTTGAATTTTCGCTGACTGTTCTTCCAGTGCTCTCATTCTTCAATATTTTATAACGTCAAGTAGGCCGGAAGACTCCTACGGTAATATCGAGTCGGACGGCGGGAGTGCGGACGCAGCACACAAAGGTATCTAAAGTCTTTGGGGATCTCCGTTGAAAATTGGCACGGCGCCTATCTTTCACTCGGCGTACTTTCGCCGATGTCTGCATCTATGTACAAAGGTCTCTTTATATTTCAAACTTATCTTGTCAGTTGCAAAATTTATGTCTTAATGTTAGTTTCGGCGGTTCGTCAGCCTTAATTGTTCGCTATTGCATAAAATAAAATTATTCGTTTATCTTGTCAACGAGACTTACCGCGCTCACCACGTTCGATTATGTTTTTTTTCATGTAATTAATTAATATATATATTTAGATATTTTCATGTAATTAATTTAATATATATTTAATGATTATAATTATATGATAACGTTATTTATATTATAATTAATATTATGATTATAATTAATGATTATGATTATAATTATATATAACGTTATTTATATATTTCAAATTCTTAAAAAAATATCTTTTAACACAGAATGTACAGAAAGGAGTCTTCTTCTCTCTTTATATTTTGTGTTAAAAAATATAGATTTAGTTTTTAATTTAATCTTAAATATCCAGTAAAGAAATACGTAACAAGAGTAACATTCAAAGAGAAAGACTAACTGATGCATGAGAATCGCTCATGTCCAAGCGATCACTCAGCATTGAGCAAATTCTAAACCGACTAACGCGATCGCGAAACCTGACAAATGTAAAACCCGTGTGAATGTCACTTAACGGGAAGTGAGAATTTACGAGAGACACGCAATCGATTCACCAAATGGAATTCATCCATCTGTCGTGGCAGCCGATGGCACTTTGCGTTTGAGGTAACATCGAGTCATAGGAGAGATCGGCGGACTTTCCACCGCGATTCTCAGAAGTTATCGGTGCATCTATCCAAGAATGAAGGACGAGGATTCTACTCTCTCTTTCTTTCTCTCTGTCGAATCCTTTCGTGCCCTGGATACTGACTCACACAAAAATCGATGCGATGGAAAATTAAGGGCGGAGGGGGTGGGACACATTTCGCCCGTGAACATAACTTTCGAATAAGCGGTGAACGAATGGACCTCCGTCACGGAACCAGATGATTCTCGGTAATATAGGAAAATAACGAATAGCCCGAAACACAATATCCTCCTCGTGCAATGTCACAAAATTACAGGGTCTCGCCGATATCTGAGATATATGCCCGTCCCTTATCGCAGACATTGCATAACGTTATTATTCACGTCGTGATTAAATGCAAGCGCATTAATTAGTACCGGTTTCGTCTGTGTTATATCGGGAGATGAAATTGCTTCGAAACGTCATGGTGCATTGATAAAGACAGTCGTACGGAAAAGCATGTGATTGCTGCCTTCTAATTGAATATTATCATCGACGGTGAAGGAGATTGCTACACGACAGGTTGTCGGCTGCAACAGTACGCTTGGTGCTCGTGTATTAAGTTACGCGCACATGGATGAGTAAGCAGCTTACGTGAGCTTGTAACAAATTTATACGAGTTAGTTTAACTATTGCACGTATATGTTTGTGTAAGTATCTATCTCGTGCAAACGCTCGACATTTCATAAATCAGCTTTCTTTTACCGATATTGAACAACTTATCGAAATGCCTCTAAATAATATGGCGGAATTATTCAGCTTTTCGTGACTCTACTTGATTATTAGGTCTTAATATCTCCTATAACAAAACTCGCTTTAAGTAACGAAAATTGTAAACTATTTTCGTAAATGTATTCCTTGTTCTTCGTACACTTATTGTTAGTTATATATAATAGGCAACTTTTCAAGTAATCATTAATAACGTATTAAATAATCATTAAATAATGCATTAATATAAAAAATTATAATAAGTGTTAAGAAAATACATTAATGTAATAAAATATAAGTGTGTCTAATACCTAGACGAGCAATCAAAAGGATGTTATAAAATAATTATATAAAACTTATATTACATAAAAAAGGAACCGTTTCGACTCACCGAGTCTTCTTCAGCCAAACATAAATACAAATAAATACAAATAAATATTAAGAATATAGTCCAACATAATAAAAAACGCAAGTCATCGTTAATAGAAAAAATAAATATAAAAAATAAATAAATAAAAATAATGGTCATAAAAGCCAAGTTCAGCGCAATTGCACACAAATTTTCCAAAAATGGAAAAAAATTCCGTTGGCCGTATCATCCTAATGTGAATCCCGCAATCCGTTCTCCATATCAACGACATGAGAAAGGAGGTCATCATCTGGGGCAGTCAAACTGTCAAGGATTTGCCCGATCCCAGAGCCAACCGTTTCCAAGTCCATAATTAAACAGATTGTAAAGATTAAGAAAAATGAACGTTGACAAGAAATTGTGTACATTTGCAGCGAACCATGCTTTCTTAAGCGAAATGAGTCCAATTATTTTATATTACTTGTAATCACCTATATTATGCCAACAACCATCCATTTCGATGACGCACAAAAATCTTTTAGATTACGACTTAGTCTGGACACATGATCGTAAGACCGAAGACTTTTGTGAATCCACTGTGTTAACTACTTGAAAAGGGCCACAAACCATGGCCGAAACGTCGTAGAGGCTTAACGAATAAATCTGCCAGTCGTGTCGTTTAATTCACTGCTGTTTTATTAACCACTGGCGAATCTAAAAATCCTCCTGTATTTATTATAAAGTTAGATTATAGAAATTTTACTACTAACTGCAAATTTTAAATGTGTTGAGAAGATTTTATTGTTTTCAAAATTTTGTTAAAGAAAAAGCTTTTTTGTCATAATAGAATTCTGAAATTAATAGAATCTTCAACACACATATAATTATACATATGGTACACACATATTATGACAAAAAGCTTTTTTGTCATAATGAAATATGTAATTAACTGTATAATTGAAATCGTAATAATCGCAATTATCAATTTAATTTACGTTACGCGACTATATATTATTATTTTCCGTTATCGTTTGCTTTCGTATGCTTGTCAAGATCGAACAAAGTTATAGTTTGCGTTTTAGAAACAATAACTATCGTTACGAAACCGCTTTGCATCAAACTTACAAGTCTTCATTACACAGCTGTATGTCAAATGCAGAGCTAAACCATTAACGTACGGAGCGCTACATCTTCTCAATTTCTGTTTTACTCAACGTTTGCTTCTGCATAATCATTAATGAACCATATACTCAAGCAACCGCAATATTTTAATTAGAATTACGCGGGAAGAGCTTCCTTCCTTATTTTCTAGAAAGCTTCGTCCTATCGATGCTTTTCTTATCGCTTTGGTAAAGTTTCGTGTTAACGTAATATCGAAAATATCATGTAGCTATCATCGGCCGTTTTTAAACAAAATTGATTTTGTGCTCGTGTGCTAGTAACAGTATACTGATATCGCGCCAGTATATTTTCTAGAGGCTAACATAAGCCTCATATTTTCTCCGCTCACGTTAGATATATCGTTTTACGACTTTTCCAAGTATTTTCGTGCTAGCGACGCATATCGAGTTTGCATTCGATAGTTAGGCTTATCCTGGTTCCGCAAAACCGTCTAAATGTTCTCCATAAAATGAGTCTAAAATAAAAGAAATAGGTCGAACGTAGCGACTGTGCCGGATAGAGCAAAATTGAGATAATTACACGATAAGTGGAAAGAGCGTTTTATATGAAAGTTACGTGTTAATGCAATACCCAAACAAATTTTTTAAAAATTGATATACAATTGTTGGCATAAAATTGATACAAACTTAAGTTCCACGATCAAGTTTAACTCAAATTGAAAATACGAAGAAAGTACTTACATGTAATTACATAAATAAAATAGCTATATTTCCAATAACACAAGAAAAAGCACGATAAAATCGATGTACAATATCGCGGGATGATGTTCTCCCATGCGATTATCTGTTTTCCGATGTGATAATTAATGGCCTGTTATCGGTGAGTATTGTAGTTACGCTCGAAAACACCTATACATTAGCAATCGACGGAGATCATACTATCCTAAGAATATGAAAGATAACGTTGTAATGTAGTACCGTGCGCTACACTGCGAGAGAATCGATCTACATAATGTTATATTAAAATATAACGTTGATTCTACATATAGTGCTCAGATCTACAATGGGATCTCGACAAATAATAAGAATTGTCAAATACATATTTCCAATAAAATAGTATTGCACTTCTACTGGCTTTGATTTTGAAACAAATCTAATATTTTTGTTATGAATTCTCGAATTCTAAATCAAATCATTTGATCCTTCATTAGTATAAATTGCCCATAATTGTATTAATAATATATATATCATGCAATTAATTTACAAAGAATTATATACAATAAGAAAAAAATATATATATCATACGCGTTTTTTCTTTGTATATAATTCAATATTGGACGATGATGATTGCGGAAATTTTACGTCCACTTGCTGTCCCAGGATATCCACATTAAGGTCAAGTCAACGATAAAAGTGTGCGCGGGTCATAAGTTTATTAAGGGCGCTCGTAAAATAGGAGTTTGAAACGCGAATACAACTCATTCGTTGTAAAGATAATACATCTGGAAAAAAACCGTTTTCCCAAATGGAAAGAAACTAGTGCACGTGAAAACATGTACGAAGACGAATTCTGGGAAATGTCACAACTTTTTCTCTTCTATGCGATGCCTCACAGAGTTCCTTTTGAAATTGAAATTGGATTCGTTCCCGTTGGTTCGTCAATGCTGCTATTTAATTTGGTCAATGAATTAGAGTCTCTGATACTATATATGGAGTGGAAATATCGTTCTTTTAATTATAGATAATAAGATTAGTAATGTAACTACGTACAATTATGATTATTTCGCATTAATATTTAACTCTCATAAGATGAGAGTTCTCTCTTTATTAATTCATAAAGTTTATTATTTAACTCTCATATAAATGTTTGTAAGAGCTAAATGAGTGATACTTGTAAAAATGGAGAAACTAAACAGTTTTTTGTAATACGATATACAGTATCAAAATGTTTTTGAAACCAGCATGAGTAACGAGCATAATTAACGAATGCGCAACGTTTTCATAGTTCTCGCGATTCTGAAATTATACCAGATGATATTTTAAATTGAGATTACATTTATTATTACGTATTACATTTATTATTACGCAAAAATATTTTTATTATACTTCAGACGTTCCTCTACAGTCTACATGTTTGAGAAATGTAATTTTTACCTTCCCATTCATTTATTAAACTTAGAAAAATTTATTTTACAGACGATAAAATAAGAAATTATTGTAAAAAGACATATTTATGACAGCAATTTGCTACTAAACGGATTAAATAGATTAAAAAATATGTTACATTTTTAAAAAATTTTGATGCAATGTAATGCTGGTTTAAATGCATCTTACATTCTCATTTTGTAGTAAGATTAAGTATTTTACAAGAGATGAGAACAAAACGTGCATTTTTATTTGTTGAAACGAAACCTCCATTAAATCATTCGCGTCAAGGAACGAAACAAGCTTTTGTATAAATATGTCGATATAATATATTACAAACACGAATATAGTATCTTCAATCCTTTTTATAAAAAGTAGATATAGAACACATAGACATATCATGTGCATTATAAAAAAAAGTATGAATAAATAAACGTAATCCTGATCGGTACTAACAGTTATCATAAAATCTAAAGCAACATACGCGATTAATTACTGAACGAAGTAATTCGCGATTAAAGCATGTTTTAATTAAATCTGCTTTTATGACAACTTATAATAACGTGTTTTATGTTTCATGTGACAGACGAAATCAAGTAATAATTATTGATATAATCGCATTATTATGACACCAAATATATATCGAATGATTATATATTGTTCTTTTTATGATGTAACGACAGAGAGACTATCATGACTGGATGCTTAATTGGAAAATTCACTTTGATCAGTAGCTAATATTAAAGCGCCCGGAATTCTCGTTATGTACATATAACATATATTAGGTGGCCCGCGTATGTGTACAAGTGAGCTATTTAACTATAGCTGCAGCGGTGACTACAATCTTTGGTAGAAACGCGAAGGATTATGTCACACTCGTGCATATAATGACCAAATTACATTATAGTTTGACGTAATAATCGATGGCCAGGAATAAGCAAAAGAGATATTTTGTAGGAATATTGTTGAAGTTAAAGTTGTATTAAAAGTATCTGCTTATGTACTTTACACATCAATAAGCGACAAAAATATATAAGTGTCACTACATCACACGTGCATGACATTATAGTCAATATCCTATACCGCAGAATTGTAGTTTAAAATTTCATTCTACGTCATACTATACTTCAAGCGTCGTTTAAATCTAGAATGTCATTGGCGACAATACCCCTAAAAGCGAAGTTATAAATATCGCAATAAATTCTATTTCTGCTATTGCACATAGTTCAGATACACAAGCATAAGAGTCGTTGAGTTAAGCTTTATTATTAAACTACTTATGTGTGCTTCGCATAGTTAGGATAAAAAGAAACTGTAATTGTGGAAGAATGAGCTAAAGTAAAAATATTCAACAAAGCAAGAGAGAAGAAGAGGGAATTAGAGAGGGGGGGAGAGAGAGAGAGAGACATCTGCGTGTCAGAAGATAAATGATTAATAAAATTATACATGACTGAATAATGCTTGCATATTAAGCTCTACGTTAGCCCTTTAATTTTAAGTTAGCTTAGGCAGCAAAGCTGAAGTATTCATTTGCATGCTCAATGCGAACAAGCAAACTACTTTTTATTTGATTAAGAACGTTTTCCATGAATCAGCAATCTTTCTCGTTATGTTTGTCTGATAAGGATATACACGTATAACGGTACTTGACAATTATTGAGAAGGTACATATAATTACCGCGCGATAGATTACTATGGGCGGTTTAATTTGGATTGATATGAATGACGTTAAAGTTGATACACATAAACGAGCCTACAAAGAAGTATGCGCATGACAGCATAGTTTTGAAATAATAATATACGCAGGCAAAATATATTGACAGCGGCGTGCGCGCGCGGTAACATAATTTGCATGTGCAATCAAAACGCATAGAAAGGTCTTTTAAGTTTTAATTAAATGGACTGAGGGCGTTAAATTCGACGTTTAAAGTAGTGAATGGTATTACTGTTGTTGCTTTGTGATCGAATAAATTACGATATTCGCGTGATCCACGCGACGTTTTCAGCACGTTGTCATTCAATATGTCTGGATAAAAAATCAGCGAAAAAAAGGAAAGAAAAATATACTTGTTAGTAATATGACGCGGCGCGGTAACAAGCTCAATATACTTCTAATGGTATAATCGGTCAAAATTTCCCATTAAATTATATAATATTTACAATAGATACATATATTTTCATTGTTTTTGGAATAAGTTCTCAAATAATGTGCAAATGCCAATTATTCTTCTGTTATTAATTTTCGTAGTTTCGTAGTTTAACTAACATTAATTTTTCATTGTCAAATTGGTTTTGTTTTTTAGTTTGTTACACATATATAGACCTTGTTCTTTACGCTCTAATGTTGTTTATAAAATTGATTGTTTAGATTGTAACGCTTCTTACATAGGCCTGACAGGTAGATTACTAAAAAGTAGAAAAGTAGAATCTCAGAACACAGAGGCCACATCAATAGAAACACGGCACAATTATGTGTAATCACTAATCATCGTACGGATCTTTCTCATGAGTTCGACTGGGATAACGTTAAAATTTTGGATAATGAGGCACAATATAGAAAGAGACTTATTTCCGAGATGTTACATATAAAGAGACAACCTAACGGCTTGAATTTGCAAAATGACACAGAATTTCTAGACCCAATTTATTTTGATTTAATTAAGGGAGGAACCTACTTTAGAACGCTAAAAAAGAAAGTGATTTTTTAGGATTTTTTGAATACAAATAAAAAGGCTGATCTTTTCAAAACTTTAAGAATAATTTAATAAGTATTTAAAGAAATATAAAAAAATTTTTCGAAATGCTTTTAGCAGGCAGTTATTAATAGGCACCCGTCGTGCCTCGTCAGCGGAGTTGTGTGCTTGTGTACAGTGTAGCGGGTCCAATTTTCGCCTGAATCAAAAAAACAAATAGATTTTAAATTTTTATGAAATTTTGTCCTAAATGAACTAAAAATATTGATAAAAAGTCAATTTAAACAATTTGTTTTTGCATTAAGAAGTTGAAATTTCTTCGTGAAAATCGTTACTTTTTTTTCAAAGTCCCATAGAATTTATATTTTTATACTTTTTTATAATTTTTTTAGTTCATTTAGGACAAAATTTCATGAAAATTTAAAATCTGCTTGGTTTTTTTTATTCAGGCGAAAATTGGTCCCGCTACACTGTACACAAGGACACAACTCCGTTGGCGCGGCACGACGGGTGCCTATCAATAATTGCCTGTTAAAAGCATTATTTTGTAATGAAAATTTTTTTTATATTTCTTTAAATACTCATTAAATTATCCTTACAGTTTTGAAAAGATCAGCCTTTTTATTTGTATTCAGAAAAATCCCCAAAAATCATCTCTTTTTTAGCGTTCTAAAGTAGGTTCCCCCCTTAACACACTTTAATATTTTTGTTCGTGGTATTCCATGTTAACACCTTGTATTACTGAGCCTTCTATTCACATGTCCTCATGTTCGAGGTATTCCATGTCAACACCTTTTACGATCGAGCTTTCTATTTACATGTTTCCACGTTTTACATTCCTGAGCCATTGTCTATGAGTGGGGACTTGCTTACTTTGCGTAGTTGGCTTTTTCACACTCTCATCCTCGTCATCACGCGACATTTATGTGCTCTACCGCTATTTGATTGTATGTTTCCTAATCTCTTTGCAAGTTCCTTTAACTTTTCTATGGATACCTTCTCTGGTTTACTATTCTAAGTTCTTTTGTTTATTCCATACACTTTACTTTACTAAATTTTTTTACTCTACATATTTTCTTAACTACTTTGGAACTGTGGAGAGTACATGAATTTCATTCATTCATTTCATCTGGTTTTATTATTTTTATTATTACTATATTTTTTTTCACACTGAAGAGGACTCAAATCGGAGTCGAAACGTTTGTAATTTTGTAATTTCAACTTTGTACATTTAATAAAGGAAACACATTGTTAGCCCCAACAGCGGCTTTGGCTCTTTTTGGCTTTTCATTCTAATTTTTTGACATATATAGATATTGCATAAATTATAAATTGTTATAAATTAAAATATCTATTGAGAATTGAAAGATGCATACACGCACACAATACAACATATTCAAAGACCATAAAATAAAATTTGTGCGATTTTTATTTTAAATAATTTAGTAAATATTTAAAAAATGGTAATTTTTAATTGGCGGAAATCCTAAAACGAGGATATTACGATTTTTTTCGTTCTTTGTGAAGATAACAAAAGCTCACTTTCTGATGGCTAAAATTACTTATATCAATTGTTAACAATTAGATTGTTGATAGAATCTCCATGATAAACTGCTTAACATGTTACATGTATTGAAACAAACTTGAGATACGTGTTACAATTTTCTTCTCTCTTTGAAGACAAATACCAAATAAAATTGCACGATATTATTTATCCCACGAACCACCTCAACATTCTAGTTGACATTTTGAGAAAATACGCTGTTGTTGCGATGACAGTTTCTCATGGTACAAGTAAGCACAACATATAGCGAGAGGATCACCATTGCGGAAAAGGAGCAACAATGAAATTCCATTCCACTTCACTTGCCTTCTCAAGAATTGATGAGCTTTGAAACATGCCAGTTGTATGTCGTAAAATGTGTCTATATTTTGATTAAAAGATATAAAAGAAAAAGATAAAAAGAAGTATATTCAGGGTATCATGCTGCACATATATCGCGCGGTATTCTAAGAATGCGAATGCTAGATTGCGATGCTTTTCGAGACGTTCAACTATGGCAAAACGTTCGATCCCGGCCGTGCAAAATTAATGGGCGTGGTGATACGTGTCACGCCAATGTAACCAGCGGATGCTATTTCGATTGGAAAGATCCACTCGAAAGTCTCAGATTGGAACAAGTTTATTGCAACTCTATGACTGCTCTAGCGCGCGAAACTAGCCGAAGAGTCTGGCCAAAGTCTCTCACTTCGAATCGGTTATCTCAGCCGAGTCGGTAGGGTCGCAATTACACAACTTTTACAATACTTCCGACCCAGTTTGTGTTTCTGTACGAAATCATTTCGCATGCGCTTTCCCGAGCAGAATTCTGAATAATGGACAATAATAATGGACGAATTTTATCCCTCAATTTTTTAATGCCGCAAACTTTCGCACTACATTGCAGTTGTCACATTATTTCACACGACGCTTTTACATTTATTGGAGATTTAAGTTCGGCAAATGTGATTGCTTCATCAATGTAAAACGTAGCAAGATTTCTTTCGAACACGGAGAGAATGACTTTGTTGAAGTATCTAAAAATTTAGCCAGATACAGATCTGAAAATAATTTTGCTGTACCATCAAAATAATTACATAGAACACTTAAGCATAATGATAATACTGCAAAAATTTTTCATATTCTAGCAACCAATTTAAACGTCCTACATAATTATTTTGATGGTCCACCAAAATTATTTTCAGATCTGTATCTGGTCAAATTTTTAGATACTTCGGCAAAACTGTTCTTTCCGTGAATTGTTGCGCATAACGATTCGATTTCTGTAACTGGACACAGTTATCATTCTCTAACAACTTCCAATATTATCTTTCGATTTAAAGTGGCTGGACGAGGACTCGAGTTTAATCGTTAAACGAGCTTCCATGAATAACGTGTGATCTCATTCTAAAAACTCGGGCACGTTGGCCTAATAAGATTTAAAGGAGGAAAAGTTCAAGGCAGAATGACCTCGTATCTCCGGCGACGTCTGTCTGGCACATATCGAGATTCGTCAGGCAGAAATTCTCCTGCGGAAGTCTCGTTTTAAGGAACGGCCGACCGGAGCCGTTCGGATGATGATGCGCTAGCAAAAAAAGGAGTGAAGCTCGATCTTGCGAAAGGTTGCAGGAGATTCCCTCCGATCGGCCCGACAATTCAATTATCCGAGCGATTGGATTTTCCGCGCCGTCCATCAGGAGTAAATTATTTCGTACTACGGCGAGCAACGAAGAGCTGTTGCATCCTGTGGTGTGCAACGAATCATCTGACGTCGTGGCGCAAGAATAAGCGTCTCTTGTGGCTGGTGCATTCTTCGCGAATAGCGATTCGGAGACGCTTCGGAAAATCGGCACCGATATCGTTGAGGATTTATCAAAGCGAGACGAGGTCGAAGCTGTAGATAGATTTACATTCACGTGCATCCGACCGTCGTTCCGCCTCTATCTCGTATCGGACCGACCGGCGCGAGCTTTCATCGACCACGCGAAACAATCTCGCTGATTGTTCATTGAAATACAGTGATGAGTTATTTTTGTGCAGTACCGCGATCTCCGGCTCGATGTGATTCAATAAGTTGAACATTGTATTGATTAAGCGCAGGCACGTGATCGTACGTACAAATGTAATTATGTATGTAACTTCGTCTCAATTAAACTTCATGAATTTTACAATCAATGTCTACTCTTGTTCGTTATATCTGTCTGAATTTAGTCGAAAGAAGAGAAAGAAAGAAGAAGTACTGCATGCTTTTACCTTAGTGAGCTAATTATAGGTAATGTTGCATTATATAAACTGGACATTTAAAACTTGACGACGGAATATAATAAAAGCTGTTGCATGTTATAAAATAAACTATGGGATCGCGGAAGTTATTAATATAAATTAGATTTCAGATGTTTAGGATGTTTTCGAAGAGCGAGACTAAAGCGAGTTTAGAAAGCTCGATCTTGATAGAATTTGTTAAAAGTTGGTATACGAGCGTCGCGTAAAAATCGTTGCGCTTACGCAAAGTTTAAAGGTTCAGTTTCTAACTTCCTAGTTTCTTGATCCAGCTTACGTTACTTCATCTAAGGACATTATTTTGTAATATTAATTATAAAATATAAATAGTGAAATGTTGTTTTATAATAGAGAACAATTATATACTAACTTTATGACTAAAATCTATTCCAATCATTATATCATTGTATATTTCAGTTCAATCGTATATATTTGTGCAATATTTTGTTGAAATTTTAAGTTATGTAACTTAAATTAAGTTGTGTCCATCTTTTCTGTTGCAACATGTATAATTGAAAAAATCATATTATACATGCTGTATACAGAAGACATCCCATACAGCACAGAACATTGCAGCAACATTTCGGCAATTTATATTGTTATGTTACTGCAATGTTACTGCAATGTTGCTGCAATTTCTGTGCTGTATGGGATGTTTCATGAATAAAAAGGTGGTGTAATTTTCTACACATCTATATCATGATGCAGCTCTGATTATGATTTATAATCAGGATGAGATAAGGAGAATATCGTTGATGTTAATACAACCTCTTCTCGTGGATTAATCAACAATAATTAACATTTGTTATATTTACAAAATAAAAATTAATACCTACAAAATACAATTACCTGTCTCAATCCTGACATACCACGAGAAGGGTTATTGGCGATTTTGGCAATTTTAAATGGCGATAGAAATGTAAAGATATACATAAAATATGCATGTAAGAGGAATCAGAAATAGAGGAAAAAGAAAAAGAAAGAGACATGCGACTCACCAATGCCTGGGCGGCGCTCTGGTGCTGCAAGCAAGAAACATTCAGTTACAATCACAATAACGACAATCAGTTAATGTTTCTTAGCTAGCTTGTGATAACTAACATACAGCAATGCGGTGTACGGAAGCTTGAACATCGATTGGTACACAGACAACACTGAGAAAAATCGTAAAAGCCAGCAGTCACAAGTTTGGAATTATAATTCGCATGTATCGAAAGTTCCGAACTAGGAGATTATAATGATGTTTCCAAGATAATGAGAGATTTCGTGACTTCGGCTGCCTCTTACATATTTTTCTAAGTGTCATTCTTTCCCCACGACACGGCTGCACGTTGCAAGCTTACATAATGCAAATTTTTCGTGTTAGATACTCATGTTGTGTATATTGATGTTGATGCTTTGAACAACGTGGAATGACGATAAACGAATTTTATCCTTAAAATCCGCTTAAAACCGTTAAATACACAAATGGTCGGTTTTAATCTCATTGCAATTTCTAATACTTGGTATCTTTTAAAGCGCGTATATTCGATTAGTCGGCATTTATTCAAAAGGAAAAAAAACTTTAACTATTTATCTTTAAAATTGCAGAAAATTATGTTTTCAGGAACATGCATTTTTCGCATATCTATTTTTGTTCACAAGAATAGCACTAAAAGTGCTAATCGTGCAGTGATTAAAATAAATAATACCGATGAAATTCAAAGCCACCAGTATCATGATTGTAATTGCAATACATAGCCTTTGATAAGCCGATTCTTTATCATCTACCTCGCACGACTTCGTTTTATTTGCGCATGAGAGCATTGGGTATGTGTGTATGTATATGCATGTACTTGTACAGTTTGCGCGTTACATAAAAATATTTGTTCGCGTAAGCACCATGATGCTGTCACAAGCAGACCACTGTAATTCGTTTTGAGAATTGGTGTTTTTCGCGTGAAAGAAAAAAATCGAAAGTAGCATTTATCGCGAGTGGAAAAGCGGCGTGACATGCATATGATGCATAAAAAAGATAAGTATACGCTTTTTCAAAAATATAAAAGCGATACGCTTGATCTGAATTTAGTCTTTGCGTCTTTAATTTAGAGCCCGAGACGCAAAGCGATGTTGATCGATATCAAATGATGCGAAAAACATCGGATTGACATTTAATTAAAGCACTTGCCTTGGAAGATGAATTTCACGCGGGCGTGAACGCGTAATGGCCTCAAGACAAGTTACTGTCACTTTGGGACATTAAAAAAGAAGTTTGAACGGAGGTGGTAAACAGCGAATGTCATATTATTAGAACAAAGTGATATCACTTGACGTTAAACGACGCGAAGAATGTCAGATTACATGCGAATTAACACTCAACATTGACATTTATTTTGACTGGACTCAACCGTGCTATATAAACGCGCTATTTCCATTGTCAAGAAATAAAATGTAAAATGTAAAATTAAAATATTAATTTTTGATTCGCAGACAGCTAAATTAAATTCCGTATTAAATTGCATTACAATGAAATGATCATTTCTGACAAACAGCTTCCATTATATCTTTTCAATTATTAAACACTCCTTCATACTTCTAATACGTATTTAACATTAACAATGCTAGCTTTAGGCAATAAGAAAAACGAATTCTTTACATTAAAAATTTTGACGATAATATTGAGAATATGAGAGAGATTTATTTCGAAGATTATCAAGTTTGTATCACTGTGCGCGTGGAAAATAATTTATGAATCGTCGCGACGTAAGCAATACAATAATGACGATATTAATCTCGATATTAATCAGCGAAACTTAGCCAATATTCATAAAGATGACTGCAAACGCTTCGTAATTAACGAGATGCTTGTGAGAATAGAGCGATAAGCGGTTTGCTGTCTTTTGTGAGAAGTCAAACTGCATTAAATTCTGCCCTCCTCGGTACGTATTATAATGGCGCTCGTTCACCAACGAGCTTTCTGCCATTTGCCAGGAGCGACAAGATTGAATGATCTAATATATTTAATTAGGAAACGCCAAAGTTGTGGCGATACCGATTGTTGCGGTAATGCGCGGAATGAGATTTTACGAGGATGTAATCTAAAATAACTCGAGCGGAGACAAAGTAATTTAACGCAATTTAATGCAGAAACATCAAAGCATATTGCAGTATACCGTAACGATAAATTACGACGAATTACAGCATAATGTACCGCTAAGAACTGCGAGTGAGTAAAGAGGTAGGCGTACGAAGAAGCATAATAAAGAGATAAATATCGGAAATAACAGAAATTGGTACTTGCGTATTCTTTCATGGAACAGGCCTGTTTTCAAATAAATAATCGTTTGGCTTTCATTCGCCGTCGGCAAACGAAAAGAAATATTATTATATGTTTCAATGCGAATGTTTCGAAAGGATAATTCCATCTGATTAATTCATGGCATTCTTTAGGCGTCTCGATTTCGAGGATAATCTCGAGTAAAATGAACGGCCGGATTGGAATCTCCCTCCGTAAGATCGATATGGTCATCAGCGTGAAAAATACGAAGAACAGACAACGGTAGACTAGGAAGAATCAATAATAAAATTAACCGCGTTCTTCGACCAAAATTTCCTTCTCTCGAAATCACGCAAAGAAGATTAGCAATTAATCGAGAATCATGCACGGAAAAAACGATAAGGTTACCACAACCACAATAATAGTAACATTTGGTACAGCCACGTCCTGTGGTTGTCACATTCACATTGATGTGAAGGCAACTATATGCATTTGGTACAGCAAACATAGTGAATGTTGAGACAAACATATATAGATGCACTACACAAAACAATGTGAATGTGACAACCACAGGACGTGGCTGTACCAAATGTTACTATTATTGTGGTTGTGGCAACCTTATTGTTTTTTCCGTGTGGCTGTACATTATGATTCGTTCTACGTAGATGCAGTAAAACTTGAGCGAGCATTTTGTAATTTAATTAATACATCTCACCGAGCGACTAAATAAAATCCCGTCGATGAACTAAAACGATGTCTGAATTCCTTTTATAGTCAAACATACACGACATTCATAGAAAATGCATGCTAAGATTAATGTATCATCTTTAAGCTTGTTTAGTGTAAGCCGAGTACGGAGAGGTATATTTTCATTTCTCCACATTCAACTCACAAAGCATATAAATAAAATGCAAACTCGTGAAAGAAGCGAGTATATTAATCACGGCTAAGAACAATTTGACTAAATATTCTAAATGTATGCGAATTATTTATATAACTTTTTAAAGAAATGAAGTAGTAGTAAGAAATTAAGTAAAAGATACGACGATAATGACAATATTTGAAGGGTTAGAAATGTAGAGCTGGTTGATACGTGAACATTTACGTTGCAATTGCGACACGAAACGTGTTCTGCACACGAGGATAACTACGTATAAGTTCTTAATAAGATTAGCCTTGTTAAAATCCTGACTCTCGTTAAAAGATCATTACGATTAAGCGCATTGCGCAAAGTTACTCTCCGATTAAAAGTAAAAGAAGGTGTGAGAGTGATATTGACCTACATCATGCCTCACGGAGAATGCATATATGTGTCACTTCGGAAGTAGTACCATCACTTTGTGGCTGGCGGAATTGCATTCCAGTGACTCGAGTTGTAACAATTACCGGCGGTCCACGGCGGACTATCGTACAATTTAACACAACACACTTCACGATCTGCACGCTAATAATTTTCATTGTCTATTGTTTCATCTTTCTCGAGACTCTTACTCTTTTCTAGGTCCATCGAGGAATACCGCTCGAGGACGATCTAATTCTCGATTGTGGAACGAACATTTTCTCTTCCCTTTTTTCCTCTTTACGAGACAAAGGAGCAGATTATGACGGAAGATTTACGGCGGCAATTATGAGGTTGTGATCGCGAGCACATCGATCAGGTCGACCTATATCTACGCCGCGCTTGAGGAATAACATTCCGAAAGCAGTTCAGTCCGAACATATGTATACTTCTCGAAGAGAGGGTGTTTGCGTTTGCAAAGTGCTTAAAGTCGAGATGATCGCATACATTTTAATCAACTACCGAACTTGCTGGAATTTTCATTTCGCCGGATAAAGCTTTTAATACTTTCGCGTATTTTAATTTCTTAGAGATCTAATGAAATCTAATATCGTGTCTAACATTATAATATACAAATTTGCTAGTATTATGATCGCGACCGGCCGGCGTTGCGCACCACTGAAATTCTCGGTGAAATTAAGTCACCCCTTTGGTCTTAAAGTTTAACGTCGAGAAGTGTCCGAGTCACGCGGTAAGCATCAAGTACGTTTAAATTATTAAGAAAGGGAAGGAAGAGGGAAACTTTTTCAACCGTATTCGAGGGAGCTCGTGAGGCATATCAGTCCTCCCGATTGGACCGAGAACTTGTGACTTTTCTAACGATCGCGTCATTATTTCGCTATGGCCACGTTCCACTTAGCGCGACACTTACCCCAGCGCGATTACAGCTGACCCAGCGACCGCCTAGTCTGCGGATTATTGTTCAATTTGCTCGGCGCCATCGTGCGACGAGGCCGCGCCCTCGATTTCCATATTTCCACCGTGAAAACTCCCGCCGCGTCGGGCTGTTCTCTACGCCAAAAATCGCTGACGGAAACGGGATACGGGACTGCGATACAGGACTATTTCGACAGTGATTCCATTCAGGTGTCTACTACCTCCGTTACTAATGAACCTATATCACGAATGTTCCATAAAACATTAATTAAGGCGAACTGTAAGCCTCTTGGCTTATTATACCGCCTATTGCTTCATAATCCGAGTCCTCAAATATTCATTAAGCTTAATGTCCAGTAACTACTATCCAGTAACTGCATACCAGATAAAATGTAACAGCTGCCATCGAATAGCTTGTATAATAACAATACTTAATTTCTAGTAATAAGTACCGGGTAAAAAATTTTTTATATATAAACATATATATAAAACTTGTATAAACATATAAACATATAATTATGTATCAAATATGCCCATACATAAAATTGCTCATATATAATCATATATAACTTTTCTATACATTTATATATGTGATTATATATTATTATATAATATAATTATATAATATTATTATATAATATTATATAATTATATTATATAATATAATATTATTATATAATTAATTATATAATATAATTATATAATTATGAAAAATTTTATGTATGGACATATTTGATACATAATTATATATGTTTATATATGTTTATATCTGTTTATATATGTTTATATATGAAAAATTTTTTACCGGGATATATATTTCTCTGTCACTTTACGAAACGGCTTATTCTTAATAATAGAGCCATTTTGTATACAATAAACACGCAAACGTGTACATGCGATGTTTTAGTAATCTTTAAAACGGGGAGAGAATGTCATTGTACTAAAAAAAGATTAAAGAAATATATGCTCGACGGCAGTATACAAAGGAGTTACGTACTCGGTGTTCGGCAGAAAAGTAGGTCGAGGTTTTACAAGAAACCAATATGGTTGTTAATTATTATGCGCTATATATGACAAAGGCACAGAGCGATAGCGTCAGTAGTATTAATACTTCGAGCAGACGCTGCATTTGTATTTGCATGAAGACTCATAGCTACGAAAATATACGTTAAACGCCAGCATAATCTGCAAGAGCCCATGTTCAGTCGGCGTTAAATATCCGTGTGCAAATAATTAATACATTGGCAGCAATTATCGCTACTTGTCGTTTAAATACAAAATTGTTGCAGCGAGATAGAGATGAGATGCGGAGACGTGGCGGTAAAAAAAGCTATGCTTAGTTGCGCGCGCATAACGCGTTAATAATTAAATCGATGTGCTCATTTACTATATTTACAAACTCGTAATCCGTTACGCTGCGATAACCGATTAAATAAAAAGAGCGCGTGATTTAGCGTGCACGATACGCTATGCATTTCCAGAAGTGAATTTCCGAAATTAAAAATTGCAGCGTATATTTTATACTAAATGTCTTCACTTAAATTGAACGATAATTGATTTTATTCGCGCAGGATTATATCGATGTTTTAGACAGACTAATGGATATTACTGGAATTAAAATATCATATCTGGGTAACGAGAAAGTATTTTAATAAAGTATTTTAACTCTCCGTTATATGTCTAAAAAATTAAAAATATCGATACAAACTTTTCTTGAAACTTCATTCAATAAAATGTACGATGAACAAAATTTCAGATCCGCTGTGAAAAGAATAAAAGAGGTAGCTAAAAAATTTTAAGTGAACAAATTCCTACATATTCTTAAAGCTTTTAATCGGAGGCTATTGGCGTAAGCATTTTTTATGCTTGATAATCAAAAGATATAGAAAGTATCGTTTCTCTAAAGGCCCCCGCACAATCAAAAATATAAGGAACAAGGATCAGATATTAGCGATTGGGATGAGGAAGAAAGAAGAAGGAAGATTCTTCTTTCTTCCTTCTTCCTCATCCCAAGCGCTAATATCTGTTCCTTGTTCCTTATATTTTTGATTGTGCGAAGGCCTTTACATGTTCTTCGTTGTATCAAATCCTTATCTTTAATACCCGAGAAACTTGCTAAATGCTAGCTATCCTTTATTGCTCGACTTGCGCTCGCTTATTTACTTTAGTACATTTATGAAGACGATACATGAATATCTAAATACACGCAATGTCTCGAGAAAATACATCTAATGAATGCTAAAGCGGCGCTTACGACGTCTAGTGTATGTCTACACCTGAATTTAATAATTAACGATTACGGTGCCGCAACGTGCTCGGCGTTTCAGGCACGAGCCGTAAAATATCCGAGGGTTTCTGCGGTCGCTCAAGTTGATGACTAAATTCGTGCTATCTCGCCCGTAAATTTTTTTCTCATCCACCCACCGGCGCATTATGTAATGCTTCCCCGCGTGTATATACGTCCCGTCGACCGTTATAACTTAGTAAGAGAGGAAAGAGCGAAGTGGACTGAAACACCGACGGTTGCACACGGGCGTTCGCCGAGACTGGCAGCGTGTGGAAGAGCCTCTGTCGAATCGATTCGACGATGGGTGGAGAGGGCCTCGGGGCACTGCAATGCCGTAACTCCTCCGAGTGAGATTTCAGGAGTCAAAAAGAAGAGGATGGTGTTTTTTTTTTTAAAGCCTGGATAAACGGAGCTTGGGCAATCACCGGAAGAACCGTCGTCTCGACGGGCGAACGCTCATCCGGAGAAGTTATTGGATTTCGTATTCGTGTAGAAGTCTTTGGCGGAGGCGTAGAGAATTTAAAATACCCCAAATGTACCCAGCACCGTGATGGCCATATTAATTGAGCTTTTAATCATTCTATTGCTAACCGCCATCTCCCTTGCATATCTCGCACGAGTTTCGCATACCACATTATTCTGCGGAAAGAACAATAAGACTAATAACGGCCGGTTTAAAAGTTCAATTGGATATGCGCAGCTGGTACGATTGCGCGTGTACAACTTCATTTCGACCAGATAGTATCTGTTTAATAAAGCAGATGGCATATCGTTGAAATATTTTTGTGCAAGACGAGTCAAAGTTACATTTATATCAATGCATTTGTCATCAGTTTCGCAGAAATGATTACGCGCGTGTATATTGGAGGCAATTAAAATCAGCATAAAAATAATTTACACTGCTACAAATTTATTACGTAATTGTGGACATCTACACGGAAAAAACGATAAGGTTGCCACAATCACAATAATAGTAATATTTGGTACAGCCACGTCCTGTGGTTGTGACAACCACATTGATGTGAAGGCAACTGTATACATTTGGTACAGCAAACATAGTGAATGTCGAGACAAACATATATAGATGCACTACACAAAACAATGTGAATGTGACAACCACAGGATGTGGCTGTACCAAATATTACTATTATTGTGGTTGTGGCAACCTTATCGTTTTTTCGGTGTACGGTCATAGATATCATTCTTATCGCATCCTCTGATCTCGATTTAATTGCCACACTGATATTACACGCAAAATTAGTTTAATACACTTGATATTAATAGACACAACGATACAAGCGTCTAATTATAATCTCGGACGCACGTTCACCGTACACCGGCAGGAAAAAAGAACTTTTGAGCGAGTCGAGATAGTAACACTTTGCACGCAAGGTGTTAAATGCCGTGTTAACCGTAATGTGCGTATAGAATGCGAGACAGTGATTAACTGTGTAACGTTATCTCATATTATATTTATCAGTACTAATAATTTGATCACGTCGATTTGTTTCAAAAGGTGTAAAGTTTCAGAATTTACGTGTGAATAAACATATACAACACAGTTATAAACTATTAATGCGATTTTGTGATATTATCTTTTAATATTATAACGATATATTTAGGATAGTTCACGGAAAATATTATCAAACCAGTTAACAATGATATCAAGATTAGTTTTTAATATTTCGCACACCGTGATTGATAAGGATTTATCTAAATAGCGCGTCGTGCTATTGCAATAAGTCTAATGCAGGCAATTTCGGGAATGCTTCAATCATTTGTCAGTCGGATGCAATTATGCAGTTATCGCGCGAGCCGCGGTCTTCTAATAATCACCAGTCAGTGTCAGTAAGAGAGATATATTTCGCACTCTCGGCATTTTCCGCGTGATTGACAGGAGCGCATTTCCGTACTTCGAAATATTAGCGACATTGGGAGCGGAAATAATACGAGTGTATGAAATTAAGGAGGAACAACCCCCGTCGATCGATATCGATATCAATACTGCTTTCATCGAAGTTTTGTATTCTTATTTTCCGTGAAGAACGATCATTGCCATGCAGGAATAAAAGATAAATTTCAGTTAAGCCTTCTCGAGTGTCAGCGTAAACGATACCGGAGGGAGACGAATAAAGGTAAAACAGATTCCGCGTCTCAACTTCGAAGGAGCGGATTACGTATTTCCGGATTGCGACATTTCCCCGGTATTTTAAATTTAACTTGGATGTTTCAAAGCTATTTCATTATTCATTACATGTTTTCATCATATATTATAAGTTATTATATCTCAAAATTATTCCGTTACTTATTACGTATTATGAATTCTCAAACAAGAATTATTTCAGCATTAATAAACATTACGTGTGCATTCGATGTATTATATAGACGGCACGCGCTTTTTAACGTTTAAAATGTACTAACGTGAACCCTTTAGAATATAGAATAACAATTACGATGGATCTCATTCGCATCTTCTGAATGGGCAAGTATCTTATATATATAGGGTGGTCCTTGAAATAGTTGGTCAAAATCAAGGATTTGATTGGGCTCGTCATAAGGATGAAAAAAGTTCCCATAAACGTTAGTCCAAAAACGCATCCCGCAGGAGTAACGACTCATTTAATTATATAATGTGTTCAATAAGTAGCTTAATCGAGTGATCTGTTGTCACAATTGAAATCCAATATTATTGTTCGCGTACGGAGGCAACACTTCAGAATCTCGGTCACCGTTTCCGGGGATCGCTAAGCATTAGTCGAAATTATAAGAAATATGTCAGAAATCTTTGAGCGTGTTAAACAATCAATGGTTAGACGGATGGAAGCGTGTGTTTAGTTAACGATGGACATTTTCAACAATTTTTAAATAAATAAATAAATAAAAATAGTTTTTTTCCTTTCATTGCCTTCCATTTTTCTGAATCAGGTATTAATAATTAAATGAGTCGTAACTCCTGCGGGATGCGTTTTTGGACTAATGTTTATGGGAATTTTTTTCATCCTTATGACGAGCCCAATCCAATCCCTGATTTTGACCAACTATTTCAGGACCACCCTGTATATATATATATTATATACGCGCAAATATAAATACGTGGTCATCGGAATATCATAAATGACATTGATTTCTATTTCTATCACATTTTTTATGTACAGAAATAATTATATTAATTAATCTTGATGCAGGAAATATTAATTTTGAGTGATATAAGTCAATGAAAATTGAGCAAACATTGGAAATCCGTTGGCAACTTGCAATAAAAATCTAATTATAATTTCAGCTGATTATACATCTTTTCTAGCATATGAATATATGTTTAATTTCTATTGATGTGATCTAAACTTCTCTCGCTAATTATTTTTGTTTGTATATTATATTTGACATTTTTATATAGATGTATTATATTCTATATATTGAAAAAAAGATTTTTCAAAATATTTTGAAAAAAAATTTTCTTGTATTTTTATCGTTTCATAGCTACAAGGAAAGAAATTCATAATGTTTCATCTTACACCACACAAATATTAAAGATAAATCTCTTTTCATCTCACGTAATAATTTTCACAACTTATCTGAAATTTGCTCCATGTATGTAATCTTTTCAATTTGTAATACAAGAAAAGCTTCAATTTTACAAATATTAAAATTTAATAAAACTCACATACATATATACAGGGTGTTTCAGAATTGCACGGCACTATCTTAGGGAAATATTTTCTAGGTAAAAATGAACAAAAAAGTTTATATAAGCATATGTCCCAAACTTGTTTATTAGTAAGATATTAAAGAGTAAAGATTATGTTTAACAGTAAAACATTTAAAGTATGTTTTCGAAGTGGCCGCCCCGTTTTGTTGAATGCAGCATTCAGCACGATAAATCCATGTTTCTGTGGCACGCCTCATGGCATCAGGATTATTCCTGATAGTTGCTGCAGCTTCCATTATGCGATTTCTTAATTCTTCTTGGTGCACCAGCCCATTTTTCTCGCATCAATTACTAACTATTTAAATACTAGATACGGTAACCACTGGATTGGTCGAAATGGACCCATTAAATGGTCACCACGATCGCCCGAGAGATCTAATGCCGTTAGACTATTTTCTATTGGGATTGGATAAAGTCTTTAGTTTATTGTAGACCTATTGGCACGCAAGAAGAATTAAGGGGTAATGCCACTCTAGCGCCCGGAAAAACAGCCTAATTTTGACAATTTTTTATGGGAATATAGTGAATGGAATACAAAATCTGTTTAAAGGCCTTTATTGTACATATTTTGAAGTGTATTCACAATTTTTTTTTCAATTTTTTTACAAAATGGCGGCGCCAGAGCTCAGCAAAGGAAGCCTCTTTTCACGGATAGTGTTCCGCGGCCGGAAAGATTTCTCCTCCAATTTTTGACTTGGAACAAAAGACCAAAAATTTTTGAGTTTTATATAAGATTAGCTCGGGAAGTATGTACGAAAATTAAAAAATACCGTTTTTTGTAAAAATGGTGCACGTTTGAACAAAAAGTTTTATTTTTAAGTAAAAAAATTACGTGAAAAATTGTTTATAACAAAAAAAGTTTACAACGAAACGTAAAATCCGTATGTACTTCCCTAGATAATGTAATTTTGAAGCTACAGTTAAAATTTCAAGTAAATTGATGAAGATCTGTTGGAGTTATGTTTTCGGCCAGTTTGAAAAATGCAGTTTTGAGAAAAACGTATTTAAAGTTTTATGTAGCATTTTTCGATAGAAATTTTTTATTTACTTCTAGTCTGCGATGCACCATACAATTGGCCTTCTAAATGGACGTTCTCCTCCTCTTCTTCCTTTCTGGTTGATTTTAAAGACAGAAAACTCCAAAACTCGATGCGGCGCGCGTCAGAAGCGCGTCGGAGCGCGCTGCAATTGCTTAACCGCAGTTCACGGAATAAGCACTTAAAACCTTTTCCCCCTTATAAAACTTATTGTACCTTATTTCTAAGACCCTAAGGCATCATTTAAGCCAACAAAATTTTCTAGTATTTTTCCAAAATTTTAGAGTGGCATTACCCTTTAAGAAATCGCATAATGGAAGCTGCAGCAACTATCAGAAATAATCTTGATGTCATAAGGCGTGCCACAGAAACATGGATTCATCGTGCTGAATGCTGCATTCAACAAAACGGCGGCCACTTCGAGAATATACTTTAAATGTTTTACTGTTAAACATAATCTTTACTCTTTAATATCTTACTAATAAACAAGTTTGGAACATATGTTTATATAAACTTTTTTGTTCATTTTGACCTAGAAAATATTTCCCTAAAATAGTGCAGTGCAATTCTGAAACACCCTGTATATGTATGTATATGTGCGAGATACATTTTAGATTGTCATCAATCCATATATAATTCAAGAAAAATACTACATAATCTTTTTTATATCATTAAAGTTTAATACATCTTTCCCACGTGTTATACCAAAGACGGCTTTCTTTCGAGATCGTCATTATAAGAAAGAGTGTCTTTTCCATAACGAATTTTTCCTTCAGTCAGCAGTCAATCTCTTTTTCGTGTGCAAGATTCAAAATCGATTGGCACAAAAACGTACTCTGCCCACGAAGCGTTGGCTTGAAAGGTTCTTAATCATTCGGTTTTGCGAACGAATCGATTGCCAATGATCGTAACAAAAACGTAAGACTATTCGTTTACCAACATCTTAGAGATACGCCGATCCGACAGACTAAAGTCTCGTCTGCGGCATAAATTAGAGATTATGCAACGTTTGAGTCTCAATCATTAGCTGATAACCTCACAAGATTAAGCATGAACGAAAAAAAATGCGTTTAATGCTGATAACGGAATCGGCGACTCAGAATATAACAAAACTCACGCTGTCACACGCGTTGACGTCCACTATGCGAGTTATTACGCTAGTACTGAATGTTGCCACAACAGCTAGTTTTCCCATAATGTAAAGTTTCTACGTTTGTATAAAGTCCGGGGGCGCGTATTGTTCTGCCTTTGTACACCACGGTAAGGCACTCTTTCGCGACAGGTCAAAGAAACTTCAACATGGAGAAGCTCACAGTGCTTGTGACGTCTCTGACGACCTTGAGTACGACTCTTCCTCCGCTTATGAATCGTGCTTCTCTGTACGAGACACCATTACCAGAATAAACATTAGTCGGTGCGCTAACGTCGTGCGTAAAGATGATCATAATCCAGCCAGTTGAAAGTTGGTTCCGAGTAAGCCGTATTTTTCCGAAGCGCACATAATCTTCCGATAATATAATTATCTTATAATTTGAATAAGAAAACAAGTCATTTGTATGGCTGTTATTTAATGTTATACAGTTTAGATCACGGAGATAGAAGAAATGAGCATATTTCGTAAAATGGATAAGCAAAATAGAAGAGAGGGAGAGAGAGAGAGAATCTGGGTTTGTAATCATATGTAAAATCCTATAAATAATGAGGAAAAGAAAGTGTTTTGTGTGAGGGGACTGTTAGTGCAACAATCGATATATCTCGATTCTCTCCCTTGGCCTACATGCGAGAGGTAAGCAGGTCATGTGTCTTAAACTATGATTGATATCATTCAAAATGCACTTGGGACTAACAGTTTCATTCAAATACCAGCTTCTTCTCGAAAAGTTACGTTTGCAAAGTGCCAAGTTTGTGCAAAGCTGACTAATAGTTATATATTTCTCATGCATCCTCATATAATGCTGCTAAGAATGTGCTTCCTGTAATTTAGGATTTATTCGTACCATTTATGGATTTCAGATTCGGCACATTGATTTATCAATTTATTTATTAACCGTAAAATAGAACGTATGAAAAGAGAAACTCGCTATCAGGTCTAAATCAGGCGCAGTTCGATCATACATTTGTCATAAAAGCTTCGTGATTTGGTCAAGGTCGCATCTCTTGACCACACTGTGCTCAAGGTTCATCGGTTAGTCTCATCTCGAAACGCAAAATGAAAAAACCGCCAAGAAGAAAAAGTAAACGTGGCAATGTCCGTCCACGAGACAAAACACCGCCCACGAGCAGTCGTGCGAGTAGGTGAAGTCACGCGACGTTATGCTTCTCCATGAAATATAAAGTCACGGTAGCGTAAGAGATAGAGGGGAGAGTTGTGTAAGTATATATGTATGTAAGGGGGCAGAAAAGGATGAAGAAAGAGAGAGAGAGAGAGAAATCGGGGGAAAGTATAAAGGAAAGGTATAGTAGAAGAAGATAGAAGGATAGATAGATGGAGAGGGAAAGCGCGTGTAGACAGAGAGGCGGCGATACAGCAGTGACATGTATCTATACGAAAGGGGTTGATGGATGGAAAGAGATGACGCGACACATGGGGATAGAGTGAGAAAGAAATCATAGAACAAGACAGACTGATCGATCGGTGTAAAAGTAGACAAAGACAGGGTCAAACGTTTTCCTAGATCGCGGTGTACGACTCGCGTATACACATTCCGTACATACCGAGGGCATCAGCTGATCGGTAGACCTGACCCGGGTCACCTTGTTCCTGTAGAGTATCCTTTTGACCATTTTCTCCATCGGCTGGTTCCACTTCATGAAGCTCACATATGCCAAGTAGAATCCAAAGAGCACGAGTGCCTCATACCAATATATGTAACTATCGCGGAAGAAGTAGATCAGGGTGAGCAGACTGGCGCTGTAGAAAGTGCAGTCACGAAATAGAGGCCACCATGTGAGCGACAGCACTGTACGCGAGAATATAGCGCACATGCCGATCACGAAGAGGATGTTGAAGACGGCGGAGCCGACGATAGTACCGATACCGACGTCGTCGAACGACACGAACACGCCTATGACCGATGTGAAGAGTTCGGGCGCCGATCCACCGGCCGCCATGAAGGTAGCACCGGCCACGTCGTCGGCGATGTCGAGCTTTTCGATGATCACGTCTAACGCCGGTACGAAGAACTCGTCGCAAACAATCGCTAACGCGACGAACATGTACACCACGCCGAGTATGTGAAGTATCACAGCACCGCGGCGCCGTTGATCAATGGTGAACAAATCTTCAGGGAAGAGCGGCCTCTTGACTTCCGTATCGTTTTCTGTCCTATTGTGCCCGTTGAGACCCGCAACGTTAACACTGCTGTTTTTGCTATCGTACACGCTGGTACCATTACTCAACCGCACGGGCATGGCTGTGCTGCTCGTGGTGGTGTGAAATGTGATCGGGTTGTTCGGCGCCGGTCTGTGGCCCGAAGACGACGAGGGGCCCATCGCAAAGGCTAAAATCGCGGAGAGCAGAGTCACCAACGCCAATCGGCGTCTCCGTCTCCAACATGTACGCCGATCACCGCCCGTCACGATCATCGTCGTCGTCGGCGGTGGTGCTGCTGTTGGTGGTTCGCACCCTCGAGGACGTTCGCCGTCGTTAGCGAGGCCTCCGTCCTCCTCCTCCTTCGCCACCTTCTTCTTCTTCTTCTCCGTCCTCCTCGGCGTCTTCCACCCTCTCCCTGGCCCCCTCCGCCACCTCTTCCTCCTCCGCCGCCAGCACCACCTCCGACTCCTCCACCACCTTCTTCTACGTGTCGTATCGTGTCGCGCCGCGGAGGGTGTACGACAGGAGAGCCGTACTAAGGCTGGGTCATGCTGGAGCGGCGATGAGGAGCGGCTCCTTGCCAATGCCTCCCTCTGGATGGACCTACCTGCGTGTGACCGCGGTACTCGATCCTCCACCAGCTCTTTCCCTTCCCTCCGTTTCCCGCACTGCGTCCTCCTCTTTCTCGTTGCTGTGTCTCGGCGAGCTTTTTCACTGGATGTTCACGACGTGCAGACCGACAGGATCAGTCCGCGACGTGTACTACGATTACTACTACTACTACAACTAATGCTGATGCACGCCGCTACTACGAACAGGCTCGGGTATTCGACGCGACCGATATCCTTTTGCTTTCCGGCGGCGTCGGCGTCGTCGTCGTCGTCGTCGTCGCCGTCGTCGTCGTCGTCGCCGTCGTCGTCGTCGCCGTCGTCGCCGTCGTCGCCGTCGTGGCCGTCGCTGTGGCCGTCGCCGTCGTCGTCGCCGTCGCCGCCGTCGTCGTCGTCGTCGCCGCCGTCGTCGTCGTCGTCGTCGTCGTCGCCGCCGCCGCCGCCGCCGTCGTTGTCGTCGTCGTCGTCGTCGTCGTCGTCGTCGTCGTCGTCGTCGTCGCCGTCGTGGTCGCTAGGACGCGGTGGATGGTGCATATAACCCTGGATGGATATACAGGAGCAGCAGAACGGCGCCCCCGCCGCGATGCCCGCCCGCTGCACACTGGAACAACCCTGTTCCGTTCCGTTCCTCTCTCTCGTGTTACTCTCTTCCCCTCTCTTGCGTCCACCGACGCCGCACTCCCGACTCCCTCCTTCTATCTCTTTCTCCCACCGTGTTCCTTCCTTCGGTTTCCTCTGTTCACCACTAAGACCTCTCCTTTGCTCTTTCGATCGTTTTCCATTCTCCGTCTCATTTGCTGCCGATTCCTCTTTCGACCCTTTTTATTGTAGCAGAGTCTCTCTCTCTGTCTCTCTCTTTCTCTCCCTCTCTCTCTCTCTCTCTCTCTCTCCCTCTTCTTTTTCGTTTAGTGTCGGTCTTATAGCGCCTCGTGTTTATCTTTGTCACACTAGCAATTGCCCGCGACTTTCTATCCTCTTCTTTCATCGGGTATCTGTATCGCTCTCTTTTCCATTGAGGTACCTAGCCTTTCGCGAGTAGGGAGACCGCTTTCTGTTTCCTCCTTCATCCGACGATCAGTGTTCTCCACCCTGTGTTTTCCTCTCGTTTACTTTCGTTCCTCTTCCCTCTCTTTATCCCTGACATCGTTTATCTCCCTTCGCGAGAGATAGATCCTCCGTTCTCTCTTTTCCGTGCAGAGGAAGCTTTCTGCTTCCTTGCTCCGCACTGGCCGCGTCACCCCGCGCTTCTCTCTTTTGCGCCACCCGACATCCGTGGTGGCCCACCCAACTTCAACCCCGCCGAAATTGCTCCTCGAACGTCGTCCATCTCGCTCCGCGACCGCTCGTCGCCCTGAATTCTTCTCTCTTCCACTTGCCGTGACACCCGCGCGTTCCACCCCCGACGCGCATCCACGACGGAGGTGGTAGGTCGTGGAGGTGGGAGCCTGCGCACGTGTGAGCACCCCTCGCCGGGCGTCCCGCTCGATATCCGAGTCGACTCTACAACTCCACGTTACGAATGCACATATAACGGGTGTCACCCGGACGGATTCCAGCCGTCCGTCGCGCAGTGTACGTGCGCCTGCCTTCGCCAGTTCGGCATCGACTACTCCTTCCAGAGGATCACGCTGCGGAGAGCAGACGGCTCGGTGCCGAACAGGCGATCTTGTACGTCGAGAGACACACAGGTGACTCGTTTCGCGTCGAGAAAAATCGCTGGATTCGCAAAATCGGCACTGTAATCAACGCAAAAAGAGAGACGTGACATTCTGCCATAGAATTCTCTGCATTAAAATCAGTCAGGCTTAAATACAAATAAAGGGAATCTATCGGGTGTGCTCTAGGGACAGCCTCGTTCGCCCTCGAAGTGACTGCTCGAAATAATCGATGGCGCATGTATCAGCTCCATATCTCTGGTCTTTTAGATTTATCTCCTCGGCGCGCAGCTTTTTCTCCTATTGCGTCTGTCGATTGCGAATCAGATATATCTGAGAACTACTATATGTTTGGTCAAAGGAAAATGGGAAGGAATTTATCGAGGGGTTTTTTTCGCCTTATTGTACTCTAATAATATTGTATGTCAGTGATGTTCTTTCTTGCGTGTTCTCTAAGAGATATATATTGTTTTCTTGAAAACACATATGATGTGTGATTATTTCTTTGGAAATTAAATTTATAAGATATTATTTAATAATGTAACTTCTACTTTTTGTGTATTAATCCATACATAAAAGATGTAAGTGTTCATCACAAATAATCGCTGTTTGGTATATAATATACACGATAATCAAGATAAATAGTATAAAATTAGTAAAATATTCGCGGATATCATATGTATAATTTATGACGAGTGCCATATTCCAATACTCATTTTTAATTTGCAGTCAGATTAAATTTGATTTTTGGCGCACTTTTAATCTAAAAGATACATATGCAGAAGTGTTTCCTTCAGCAATTAACATTAAGAAATACTAATTTGCACTCATCATTAGACTACATGCAATTCTAGCATAACATCAGACAAATATTGTTAGTAAGTTAAGCAGCTTAATGAGGGATTATATATCACGCCTATCTAACAATAAACAGCTGTATTATATTTTCTACTATTATTCTGTAAGCTACTTTAAGCTACCTAATATAACCAATATGTAATCGCGAATATCCTACTTAGTCTAGAGTTTCTAGACTAGAAAATGTTCTCGAATAAGATCATGCAAAGGTAAGGCATGCTCTTTGACATCTCACAAACGAAGATTACACGGTATATAAAACTCTCTGCTGCCTCCAATATAAACTAACAGCACTTTGACACAATCATGGACATTACGGATATTGAAGTAGGATAAATCTCTATTATTCCTTTGTCGTGTCTTTTCGCATTGCTCGAAGACTAACTGATAACATCGACAAAGCATTAGTCTGTAAAGCGCATGCAAGATAAAGAATTAATCACTTCGTTACAGTAATCGTTTCGTTATCATTTTATAGTAAAATATATTTATATTCTCTACATATAAATTTTATTCACACGAATACATAAAATATTATATATATCTATGGAAGATTTTGACGTAGAGAGTTTGTTATGACTAGATGCTAATTAAATTGAAAAAATAGAGCTATTATATATTCCGTGAATGAACGAACTTCTAGATTTTTACAAAGTTAGCTTTTCAATTAATTAACGTCATCCGACTGATGAATCATTCTGTCATAGGCTGAAGCTGTTTCAAAATGAATATAGCTTTTTTATAACTTTAATATTAAACAAATACAAACTGAATGCAAAAATTTTCGATAACATTTAGTTAAAAGGAAATAATAATAAAAATGCAATAACATGAACAAAGCAAATAGCTTAGCTTGTTCGTTTAACATTACATAAATATTCTCGGATATGCGAGAAGTTTCTATTAACTACCGTTCTGTTATATGTCAGTCACTTATTAATTCTTACGGAGCATATTTTTGACTCGTGGTTCTTGGCGAACGCAAGGACCAAGCGAAACGAGGGAGTTACAGAGAACTTTGTCTCAAGGAGGCACGTGCAAGGGTAATGCTGTCCAGGGGCGGACAGCCCCCACAACCTTTATGCTCGCTATGCCACCCTTAGACCCACTTTGTTATGCTCCAGAGGTCGTTACGGTTATTAGCGGCTGTCGTCGGTACTTTCAAGCTTTCGCCTCGTCTCGAGCTTCTAACCGCATCCGGTTTCCGGTCGTTAAAAGATCTCGCGGGAAAGGAACAAGCTGGATCGTTCTACTTTCAATTCATTATTCCACTTGAATTAGAGGAGAATCATTTAATGATATACATATATAAATAAGCTCACATAAATCAAAAATTTAAATTATTATAAATAAAAATTAACGCTATATGATACGTATGCGATACATAATTATCATATTATTTCGATAATGTCATAGTTATGATTTACATTAGTCGCACATTATCGTAACTTGGAAAAATTATCACAAAATGCAGAAACATTATTTCAACATAAGACATACTATTGATTAAGACAGTATTTTCAGTATTCAAAGCGTGCTATGTAATTTACTTTTAAGAAAATCGATTATGCTTTCCAATCTCATCATTTAAAATCATTGTTGTTTATCCAGCAATTCCCTTAGAAATTAATATATCATATATTCATACATTATGAATATATCCTGCGGAATGTCTAAGTTTTCCCCAACTACATTTGTTTTAAAATATTCCACAGCACTTGTTATTGAGTCATAATAGAATCTATTTGCGGTAGTTTTGGCAGATATAAGCGCATACTTCTCATTACATAGATGCACCATCTGTTAAACGCTCTTTTCACTAAGATTACTTTTTTGTGTATAACTATTATATATTGAAGCCGCAAAGCTGATTCAACCATGCGTTCCAGAGGATAAAGGTCAACCTCTGTATCTCTTGGCTCGTGGCTGTGCACATTACCTATGGTCTTTCGCTGTGCTCGCGTTAACATATGGTACTTTGCCAGATATTGAAAGCACGGCTGTGTTCAAAATTAATTTACCATCGCGTTTCTGGCGGATTATTTTAGCATAAATTAGAAAATATATTCTGCGACAATCTCGTAAAACGTAATTAAACGATTATACGCAAAAATATCCAGATTAATAATCGCTAATATTAACATTTGCGTAATAATTGGCTTATTTTTTGTTGTATACACGCCACGTAAAAATTAAAAAGCAAATTACTTGAGAAATATGTTTTAATCTTGCATGTATACACGCATATTTTAATTTAAAGTTAGTTGTTAACTAAGTTTCTCTCTTTTTCAAGTAGATAAATATTATTTTTGCAATTTACGTTGAAAATATAAATATATTTATAAGAAGAATAAGATATAAATATATTTATAAGAAGAATAAAATGCACGAAGATAAGATATTATTATATCTACATATGAGATTGATAATGTATGAGAACAATAACCATATTATTATAATACATGACGCAAGGCATTAATCAAAATTGCGCTACATGAAAGCTGGAAGATTCTACGAGATTGCACTCATAATTAATTAAAATAAATATCTTTTTAACAATACCATCCAGTTCCATTTATTATCGCGAAGGTCATACGTATAGCTATTCTCATGAATTTATCGATTCCTGGAATATGAAAGGAACATGAAATTTCGAATACAGGAAATTCTAAATATCGTATCGCGTTCATATGTCATGCGTCAATCGTTTATCCATGGCTCCATACAGAAATATACCGAGCTCTTAAGGTAACATATACCGTGCCTATTCGTACAAACTCATGTCCCACGTACAAAGTTCCAAACGACTCTTCTTGGAGATCGAAAATGTATTTAAATGATCCCTTTATTGTGCAAATTTCTCGTTTCAATTCCTAATTCTGCTATTCGTGTTTTACAAAGAATATTTGTATTTTACAAAGAAAAATTGCGGTGCAATTTTTACTTCCGATACTAGCGGTACTAGTTCCGCTGATTAAATTCGTGCTTTAGAAGCATATCTTCTTCCAACGACCAACTTTAACGTTTTCTCGATATTGCGTCTAGCATCGAGCACTGTACGGTCACAGTGCTAAGTCCGTAAGAGCACGAGCAAAGAAGTCCCGTCACGAAATTCATTTCGAGTTTGTCGAAAAATTAATCGAAGCTGTGAAATTACATGCATACTTGTTTTTAAGATTTCCATCTCCATCATATCGGTGATATAGGTAAAAGCATTAAAATGAACCTGTTTTAATTTTATTTTATAAAATAATATAAATTATATACATTACCAATATTGTCGCGCGCGGATCGAGAGAAGATATTAATTCTGTAATTAACAAATTTCTTCATAAATTGTATTATCATATTGCAGAAACCGAATATTGTAACGACGATTAAAATATATTGTTGCAATTGATAGAGTTTATCATCAAAATCTGGATTGTCACTGTAATAGTTAAACTTATCTACTGTAATAGATAAATTTATGTATAATCCGATATTAATTTGATATTAAGAAGATATCACATTTATTATTAATTCTCATTAAAACACGCGCCTATATTAAATGTAGAGATGTACATTAAATGCGTTTTTGAAAAATTGTAGTTTGATTAAAGATTAACCTTGCCCTTTCGGCCGAGGCCGAAACGCTGCAAACATTGCATCGAAAGGACATAGATAGGAGAATGCCTGTACATGCTACGTCACCCTCGAAAGTTTCGACGTCTTTCCAACCGAAAGGTGGAACCAACCCCATTATCGAACGTCCTCTACGCTGTTCCCCTCCCTCTCTTGCCATCTCCTACTACCTTACCTCTGTATGCGCATCTAATGCAGCTATCCCGAAGAGTTTCGAATGCCTCTCAAGATGATAAATCCCTAAGTATATCCCACCGGAGAGTTTACCTCGATACGACTTTTCATCAAAATGATTGGTCCACGATTACATAACGTGATGTTCTGGGAAAAGCAGGACCCGATCTCTCCCTCTCTTTCCGTCTCTCTCTCTCTCTCTCTCTCTCTCTCTCTCTCTCTCTCTCGCTTATCCTCTCTCGTTTCCTCTCTCGTACGACTGATAACAAACGCTGACCTAAATACGTTCCCGCCAAACCGTCGTAAATCGTAACGCCGCAACGTAAGGTACCCCCGCCCGAATCACGTCCGCCTTCTTTCCAGTTTAATCTATTTCTCGCGATCTTCCCTATGCCTCGCTGAAAAGAAGGGTTCTGTTATAGGCAGTAAGTATGAAAAGGGAATCTTCCGAGAAGAGCCAATTAGGTCAATTTCGTATATAGTGGAGCAACCAGGAATAACGCCGATATTCCATCGCTTCGTCTGCTTTCTGTTTCATCCCTTCGTGAATACGACTTTCGATTCCTGAACTATGGAGGAAATATGTTCCCGACAAACCGAGCACGTACATCGCGATTTATGGCTTTAGCTTAATGCTGGATATCATGTTGAAACCTTCAACTCTACCTCCTTTCACCCGCTTTCTTCGCCCGCTTGCTAATGTAATCTTTACTTCACTTCTCCTCGAAAAACGGCTTTTATTTCGCGAGGCTTAATAGCTTCTCGAGTTTAACGTGAATTTACGTTCCTCGCGGATCTTTTTGCCCGCGTGTTTGTTTTCTAAACTCTCGAGTTACGGTTTTCGTGGTTCCTCCATAAAAATCCTTCTCGCCTCGTATAGTACAATAGATAGATCGTAATTTGATCCTGAACTGAACGCGGACCTGAGTCCCGCTATCATTTTTAACCACTTTTATTTGCATTTACATTCCGAATTATAAAGCGATCGGAAGTGAGCGGAAAACGTTGTTGAAGAAACGGCTGTGGTGGTGTACATGCGAGTCATTAGTCAAATTTTCCAGCTTGGAACACGACATTCCAGGCACGGCACTGGCGCTGTTCCGAATCGGCGAGCGTGTGCACGGCACTGTGTGCAACCCCGTCAGGCACAGCCGCGTTTTCTCGCGTGCACCAATGGTGCATGCTTCCAATACAGCTTAAAGAGAGAAATGTCACAGCCTCACAAACTGCGAAGGCTTTACAACCCACGATGGAAAGATACATTTTTATTATTAGAGGTTACTTTTTTTTTCCTATTATCATATATTTCGAAACTTTGAGACGGACGTATTTCTTGTTAACGTACTTTTGCTCATTTAATATATCTGTACATGTATTTCACGCAAGTAGATGCGCTTATTTTCGATGTATTTTTCGCACATCTCGTTTTAATAATTTAATTAAAATCTTGAAGGTTCAGCGAACTAATCGATTTAGGATGAGATTAGTTCATATAGTACTTTCAATACCGTGGCTTCAGTGTTTTAAGCTCTTAAAGCTACAAAGTCGGCGCTGTTGCACGTGTCTTCGGGGACGCGTGTATTTCTGGTCACTTCGTGCGGGTAATGTCACGCGCGGGCGCATCGGAAGCCAGACGAGAAAGAGAGGAGCGCACGCGCCTCGGAGACGTCAGAAAATTCTTCGTTCTATAACTGTCCGCGTTTTGGAGTTCACGCGAGTGAATCCGGGGAGATCCCCAACAAAGATCGCGGGAGGAAGCTAAAACGGTGGTTTAGCGTCATATTAAGGATCGGCGCTAACGAGATTGATTGCGGGCAGACATGCACAGGACACTTGCCGTGATCCTTGTCTTATCTCGACGCGCCGCTCGGCAAAATGCGGTTTAAATTAATTGCTGTTTAAGCTGTAACAACATGCTGCGTGTCGTCGCAATTTTCGGTTATGTTAAGGGACGAACAAACGCAACAATTATGCTCTCTCTCATAAATAATTGTAAAATGAACACATTAGAAATTAGTAAATGAAACTAAATACCGACCTACGTTGAATTAATAATACGATTTTTTCATTCCTTTTTCTTATATATTTAATAATATATTTCCTATTTAGTAATAGTTGAACGTTTCTTATTGAGTGCAAGCAAAGGCGTCCGCAGGACTTTTTCCAGGAGGTGGGGGGGGGGGGGGCATGATTCAAAATATTCCAGAATTAGAATACTTATACAGTAAACCCTCGTTAATACGAACTCGAAGGGACCGGGATTTGAGTGTTAACCGGGTGTTCGGGTTAACCGAGGAAATCTTGCCCTGTACAACTCTGCTGGGACCCAAATTTTAGTTCGGGTTAACCGAATGTTCGTGTTAACCGGGTTCGTGTTAACGAGGGTTTACTGTAATTTGAAATTTATACACTTTTTGAAATTATAATTCTATGAATTAGGGCAAAGATCGGCAAGGTTAGCACAACCTTTTGTCTTTCCTTTATTCAAAGGGAGAGCAATTGCTTAATTTTTTGCTGATTCCAGGGGGGGGGAGCAAATGCCCCCTCTTGCCACCCCCCCCTGCGGACCCCCATGAGTACAAGGAGACATACCTTATAAGGAATGGCATGTAGAAAGGCTCAATGGAAAGTACACGTACGATCCGCGTGGTTAATAATCGCAATAAAAAGCGTGATTTTAGCACGACTCGATTTTTTTTACGAAAAACGGTGGAGCTTCAGAGAATACGAGTGGCATAACTTGCCGTCAGCGAGCTAGAAATGTCACGACCGCGACCAATCGCACCGAAGGGATTTCGCGACCGAGAAACAAGGCGTCGTTCGCTCGGACATCGGATGGAGCTGCAAAGCCTCTTTGGAGTTGCCCTTCGGTCGAGAAGCGATGCTTTACGGTCGAGCGTCACTGGGAATTCCGCCAGATGTGAAACAATCAGCGGATGAGTGGTGTTACGCGCTTGGATATAGATGCGAGAAAATCTTTCGTGTATTTTGGTCCTCGTGTGATCGTGTGAGTTCGCGTATGTACTAGCGAGAATTTGGACGGGCGACACGCTTGCGCGTCCGTTAAGGGCGGCGCGAATCACGACGATTATCTCTTTAATTTCAATGAGGTCGATCGGTAGCCGCGCCGCGAATATTAATCGGCCTCTTGCGTTTGCATTGCATGCACGTTTCCCACGCATCGACGCTTAGCGCTGATTGTGATAGCATAGCATTGAGAAACAGACGCCTCCACACGTCGAATCAGCTCCTCCTCATTACGTGCTTCTACATCGATTCGTCGATTTAACATTATGATCGTTATTATCCCGGTTAGAAATTTTTACGTTAATTTATTAAGTATCTTTCAAATCGTCCCACACTATTTCATCGCTGCTACTTACTTCTGTTGCACAGCTAATTTTATAAAACGGAAATATCTGCAATGTCAATAGATAACATGACGTCAGTTTGCATCAATATTCGCGAGCTGGAATATCTATAGTATTTTATAAAATTGTTCACAGCTGTTAGTAATCAATAATAGAATTATAAGAAATGATAGAAACATGTGGCTATGGAAATACGTTATAATAAGGACGGCGTGAGCAGATCGGTTAAAACACACAAATAATGCATGTAATGCGAGCTACCGAGGATCAGCACAAATTTCGTCTCCTAAATATGTTCCATCCTCCAGCCCTTTCGCTCCGAAAGTATGACCGCGTTGGATTACACGTCGTGAATTACTGCAGGACCAAGCATCTGCGGTAAAAGCCTATATCCGCGTAATTTACGTCGAGACGCGATATAAGTACTCCGTTATCTGCGGATCGTTATCATTTCAAACCTATTTGCGGTAAACACGTTATATATCGATCAGTCTTGTCGATACTACACCGTGCTAACGGTTAAGATGCGATATTCACTCGAAGCTTGAAAAAAATCATGAAAAAAAGATAATCCTTTATGTCCTCTTTATACATTATCGTCTAATTTAAAGCAAGCTAAAGAGGAAAATGCAATAAGTCCGACACAGCTGGCAATATTTATATAAATGTACAGCCCTGCTGTACATTTAATACAAAATAAATATTGCCAGCTGTGTCGGACTTATTGCATTTTCCTTTTTGGTTAATCATTACTGGCGGAATAGGAGAGTTTTATTCAGTTTAAAGCAAGCTAGTTACGAATTTCTTACATTCGTATATTCATTCGTTGAATGTGTACGATTGAGTGTATGGTATATTTCGTTTCGAAAGATTTTAATTTTACTGATTCTGTTTATTCTCCGCATTTATCCGTTTTTTAGTAGGCTACAGAAAAAAACTGCATTGAGTACCTCTTGAAAAATTGCAGACAAAGAGCTTTCGATTTTAAGCTTTCGAAAATATTCGCAATGTTGCACAGTACGCGTATACCTATCATTTAAACGAAAAAAATATCTCTGTAAAAATAATAATGTCGTCAAATAGATTTTAATCTGTATGATTTCGACGTTCTGAACGCGATATAGGAACTGTCGATAAAGTCATCGTTGAAGTGCTAATGTGAAAGCAGTTCTCGAAAGCTCTCGTCGTAACCATTAACTGCAAAAGTATTTGTCTTGCTCGTTCAACTGGCGATCAATGATTCCAATTACCTACCATCACTGACTCACGTCTCGTTGAGGGCAACTCAAGTTCTTCTCGACCAACTACGGGTAGCCGGTTGATAAAGCCGAATGTAGTCGCGTGAGGAGCTTTAAAGCTTCCGTCAAGTGGTAAGCATCGTAGTTACATCAGCCAGCAAAGTTTACCATCGGTTGAAAATACTTTGATAACGCAAGTGCACGTCGCGTCATCGCGTTTTTTTACAGCCTGCTGCGATTTGATTGTATGAAATGTATATCTCGGATGAATATACGTTTAAAGCCTCTGTAATTCGCAATAGTAATCAAATTCATGCTGTATGCTTACCCACTCCCAGAAAACTAATAAACGTTCCTCTACTAATATCAAAACACCATATCATACACAGAAAAAAAATGATGTTGTATCAACAGCATTAAGTCTAATTGGAAATAATCTTGTTAATTCAATAACAATTTTAATAAAATAAAATCATACGTATTTGTTTCATTAATAATGTTATTAAATTAACAAAATTATTTCCAATTAGACTTAATGCTGTTGATACATCATTTTTTTCCGTGTAGCTTATTGCTAACTATAGCTTATATTAACTATAGTGGTCCCACTCGACACAGTAATATAACTAATATGTAACATCTATAAATTTCTTAATCACGCTTTATATAACGTGAAGGTAATTTTTACGTTCTCGTTATATAAAAATTTCGCTCTCATTCAAAAGTACAAATAATAGTATATACATGTTAAATATATGACTTTATAATTCATGAATGTTACATATATGTTTAGAATGTTACATTCATCAGTTTATGTAAAAGAAGACAGTAAAATTATACAACTGTAACATAACTGTTATGACATATTTGTTATGTATTTTATGTTTTTTTCTAGTTACATAGCAGCTACTGAATGTGTCGACTGAGGTGCCATTGGCATAAGGAATCTTTTTTATCAACGCGATAAACAAATAATTTCCGTCTTTGTTTTATCAGTTAATTAACAACGAGACACTACCGTCTGTATATTTACGAAACACGGTCAAGGTAAACCTTGCTGTGCGCTATAGCACACTTTTTTGATGGATACGGCGCGATTGGTAGTTATAAATGCATATACAGTCTTGTTTGGATAATCCGAGAAAATATACAGAACCTGAGTGCACGTTGGTACCATGAGAAAATTAACGGTTGATCGACTAACAGCTGTGTCGCACTTACTTTCTAAGTTTTCTATCGAATAAAAACAGTATACACGTTTATCTCGCGTTTTATAAAATCTATCAATGTTTTTATCTGTTACGATGAACAAAACTGTTCTCCTTTTTGCAACGACTAAAGTTTGAATGCAATAATTCTTGATATAAAAATAATTTATTCGAGATTTTTCAGGAATTTGAATTCAAACGAAAGGACCAATTATATGAAAAAAGTGGCCTCCGTCAAAATCGACCAAAACTATGGAAAAGTGTACTTTGTGTGATGCCAATCAAAAGTTTAAATAGACACGACCTACAAAATATGCTAGTTTTTAAGCTACAAGCCCATAAAAATAATATTGATGGGCTCATTTTTAGACAAAAATGCCCACCAATATTACCTTTATGGGCTCGTAGCTTAAAAACTAGCATATTTTGAAGGTCGTGCCTATTTGAATGCCAATCAAAAGTTTAAATAGACACGACCTACAAAATATGCTAGTTTTTAAGCTACAAGCCCATAAAAATAATATTG
>NJRQ01000176.1:168852-179032 GCA_003063805.1 Aphaenogaster ashmeadi | reverse complement strand
CAATATTATTTTTATGGGCTTGTAGCTTAAAAACTAGCATATTTTGTAGGTCGTGTCTATTTAAACTTTTGATTGGCATCACACAAAGTACACTTTTCCATAGTTTTGGTCGATTTTGACGAGGGCCACTTTTTTCATATAACTAGTGCGTGGTCCTTTCGTATGAAATTTGATCTTTACCTATGGGAATTAATTTCGGTCCTAATGCAAGAAGCATCCCGTTCATGATGCTGCAAAAGGTTGCCGTTCGAAAAATATCTTTCTTTAAATACGAATACGTATATTCAATAAAAGTCTGTCCGCTCGCGACAGATACGTTAAAAGCTTTTTATACGGCGTAAGAAAAGTAAAACGGCGGGACACTTGACCGAAATAAAATTTCGTGCGTCGCGATGTAAGTGAACCGCATGCGCGCACATGCGTTGTGGTCGTTTAAAAAGAGGTGGAGCGGATAGAGCAGAGGCAGGGGGAATTATGTGTGTTCTCAGAATGATTCATAAATAGTTTATTTTCGTACCGGCTGCCGGGGAATCGTTAGTTGCGGCCAAAGCTGCCGCCTTCGAGACGCGCCGCGTATTTCCTCGTCGGTTTCTTCGCCGCGCGCAGCGTAGTACGAGGTTTGAAACAAGGCTCCGAAATCCGTATTAACATTTCAAAGGGCGCATGAGTAATAAATCTAGCTCGCCGGCGCGGCGCGAAGCAGCGGATTCCGCAGTACTCCATAATAAATGTACACCGGGGTAAAAGGTGCGACCATAATTGCACCGTCGCTCGTTGCCGCGCATAGCGACTGTGTGACGGCCGATTCACACTAATTGAAATCACATCCAATATCGTTGCGATTAATATTGATAATCGTTTGTGACGCATTTAATTATTGCATGTTGAATATTTAGAATAATGCGTACGCGTGATGAACCGTAGCATTAACGCGCACGATGGCACGCTTGTTCTCTCGCTTGAAAAATGGTGTTGCCATCACAGGGAGGTAACGTTTTATTAAACCGCATGCTGCGTTAGTTGAAACACAAAATTACGAGCATCTTTCATGAAGCATATATATACTAATGATTATAATGCACCAATATCCGCTATTTGCGAGATTCCATTTTCTGGTCGCAATTACGGTCTCAAAAAAATTACGACTGCAAATATAAAATACATTCATGTTTTTTCTTGTAATTTTGCATTTCCTCCTCTCTCAGTTTTTATATTTTGCCAGCGAGTTTGTAATGCGCACGAATATATAAACTGAAATCTCATTGGTTTTTATACTTTAATAGAAAGAAATGATACAACATTAAATTTAAATGTATTATCTCTTGGTTCGAAACGCTATGCAATTGTCACAGTATAATGCTCTTGTTTGACAGACTCTAATTAAATGTACTTCCGAAATGGAAATGAAATGATGTCTGTTCCACGGTTCGTTAACCGTGACTAGTGAAAAAAGATCGTCATGGTACGGCCTACCAGGAAAGGGCGTTCTTGATGCTCAACCTGTGTCTTTGACGTTGCCTTTCAAACAGCACATACAATTGAAAGCGAAGCATTATAGAAAGAAATTCGATTAACTGTAGCCGAAGATATACTTCATTCAAATGGCACTATTCATGGTTGATCGAATATTCTGTTACATCAAACTCTCGACAGGCATTCAGTTGCACGGTTTAGAATAATTGTTTATAAAATCAAGCAAAGGTATTCAATAGAGATGCTCGCATAATGAACTTCGAAAAATCGATCGTGACTTTTTCGAAGCCGGCGGAATTAACATTGCAAGTTACATAGCACGTATCGTGTCATGGTTGAGTTTGTTACATAACTCGTTTATGTAACTCAAATAAAAAAAGTTTCTACCAAATTTTTCGTTTGAAAATACTTTAAATGCATACCTCCGACAGTGAAATTGTTAAAAAAACGTGGCAAATACAGCAATGATAATTTCCATGGCAAAAATATTTTAAACAATGAGATTATTCCAGATCTCTTTTAAGTCACGAAAAATGACGACTCGTAACGTCACATGTGTATGTGGGATCAAAAAATATCGCTCCACTGATTTACACTCGTGTCATAGTTCACGAACCAGTGAACGGAAGGAATCAGACCAATTTTAATTTGCATATTTCACAAATGCAGAAACAAGTCGGTCGGGCTACACGCAACGGAATTTTTTTCCCGGCGCGATAAAGATAAAGCAGTGAGAGGGGGGGGGGAAGAGAAGGAAGATAAAGGGAAAGAAGGAAGCGATAAAATTTTCCTGTAACGTCCCGACATTTTCAACTTCGTTCAGATCCCGCGGGACCAAAATATCAAAAGTAACTTAATAAGTAAGTTTTCTAATTAAGCTAAAAAAAGAGACCTGTCTCTTTGCTTTAACTTCGTCGTGGTTTCAGTTCTCGCGGAGAAAATTCTTGCTTATTCAACGATTTCAAATATGCCCTGCGGTATTAGAATACAGCTCCATTTCGCTCGTTTGTCGAAAGTGACAAATTAATATTGTGACAAATAATGCGTGACGTCGCGATCGTGTGGCTTCGAATATCATACCGCTTATGTTAGGCGATTTTGCCAGACCGTCAAGGAAAACAATTAATGTATGCCCGTGTGAAGGTATATAGCCTTGAGCCTGTTTAAGCGGAGTTCATACATTTGCACCCCCGTTTCTCCCGTTTCTTGGCTTGTACGTGAAATGCATATGAAGCACGTCTTAAATCGTCGGCGCACAAGATGCAACAGCTGTTCCCACTATTACGATGTACACACGTTTAAATCATATTGTTCGGCCGAATATCGAAGAACGAGACTTCCATTATGTGCCAGACTATAAATCCGTTTATATATTCAAATTAAAATCTTCTTTTTACATATCTCGTAACTTCGAGCTTAATAAATCTAACAATAAGCGAGGTATTGAAAATTATGAAAATTGTAAGCATTTTCTTCACTTATGTATTAAAGGTAATTCTCAAAGCTATTGTTCTTTAAGCCGAGATTTAAGAGATAATTTTACTCTGATGTTCAATACATTATTTCTATCATACTATTTAATAACTGGCGTTATCGAAGCAAACTGAGATATTTCCTAGAAATGATTGAGGGAAAGCGAATTTTGCATTAAAATGTCCGAAGGACATTAGGTAATGCTCTTTCGGATAAGGTACGTATTATTAACAATGTATTATTAACAACGTTATAATAAAGAGTAGAGAGAGGAAGAGGAAGAATCGTTCATATATCTGTACTTTAGAGGTAAAGAATCGTACATCCATTATTATAAATTTAGAGAAAACGGGGTTTAAAGTTTTAAATAGGGAAAGAGTGTATTTTTATAGATATAAAATAAAAATAGCAATTTAATTTTTTGAATATTTATTAAAGCAATGAAACTGACTGATGTTTTGTAGTATAATTATCAATAACATACTATATCTGTATCTGTATCTATTATCAATAACATACTGTATCTGTATTTGTATCTATTATCAATAACATATTGTATTTGCTGTCTCTTATACACATCTAGATGTGTATAAGAGACAGGGAAAGAGTGTATTTTTATAGATATAAAATAAAAATAGCAATTTAATTTTTTGAATATTTATTAAAGCAATGAAACTGACATATTTTGTAGTATAATTATCAATAACATACTATATCTGTATCTGTATCTATTATCAATAACATACTGTATCTGTATTTGTATCTATTATCAATAACATATTGTATCTGTACTTTTTCCTAATTGTTGTATTTTAGAAACTAGTCGTAATGGACATAACATCTTTTACTATATTAAAGTTTAAGCTCCTGGTATATTGGAAAAAATATTAACTCAATTTTGACAAAAAGTGGACATACGATCCTTTACCTCTGAGGTACAGATATGTATATACATAAAGAACCATGTGTAAGTTCATAATATTGCACCACTACAACCCCGATTTTTTACATTCTTCTTCGATAGATCTCCCCCGAGAATAATTTTCGAGAACTACACAGTATTTCAAATCCTAGTGTTCTTATCAAAAGTGTTCTCAAGAAGATATTAAATTCTGCGCTAAGGCCGCCGTAAGCAAAAACACGACCCTGGCTCGTATGCGTATAAAATCGATAGACCTTCTCAAATGCGGCATTCTCAGCTCGAGTTAAGCTTCCGCTGTCGATTTTAATTGCGTTTCGAAAGTGCCCGGGACGGTATAAGAAACGATTACGACAGCGTCCCCCGGACATATGCCCGAATGCGGCACGCAGTACGAACCGGTGCTCGGCGTCTCTAAAAAACAAGTCTAAAAAATGGGATTCGGACGTGAAAGCAATTACGGCGCCCTCGGATTTAAAGCCACTCGCGGATCTCGCGTCGCCGGTTTTTTTCCCCATTAATCCAATATCGCACGTCAAGCCGCTCCTCTATAGAGACATCATTTAATGGCACAGATTTCGAACAAACAAACAGATTCCCGTCTCAATATCATTCCTCCCGCCACCGTGCTTTTGTGCGTCGGTATGCGCGTTCGCGCGAGTGCATCCGCACGTTTGCCGGTGGTGCCTTTTCCGCTCTCGCACAGCCGAGGCCGATTCTGCCACAGCCCCATCCGCTACCCTGCTCTCTCCCTCCGACCCCTCGATTGTATCGATCATCGATGGAGAGGGTGCAGTGTGCATCACGTCGAAAACGGCTGGTTTACTCGAGCGCATCGTATCGTTACGTCAATGGCGAGTCACGTTCACGTTGAGATCACACCTGCATCCGCGGTCCTCGCGTGCATTTCCGCACGCGGTTACGACTGTTCCAAACTAACCCTTCCTCCCTCCCCCCTGCCCCTGGATTCGCGAAACAGTTTGTTGCCATCGAGAGTTGGGGAGCGTTCGCTTCCGCTCTTTCGATTTTCCAACGTCGACGCGAGCATTAAGCTAATAAGTAGCGCGTAATAAGTTGCTCGAGTCGATAATGGAGTGTATATTTGCGAGGTGCATACGATCGTGTTAACCCTTATCCGGACAATCGGGATTGGAATGCTTCCATTTGCTTTATTTACTTCCCTAATCCTCCTGAAATCTCTTCTTTTCCTTGGAGAAACAGCTTTTCTCGAGGATAAGAACTAGTGTTTAGTGCACGAGGAGATTAAGGAGAATTATTGACGATTACCTCTTTCTCGACCAAAAGAATGCAATGACATATGTTGCGCATACATTCTCCTACTATCCGAATTAATAAAATCTCTCTCTATTTCTCTTTTTAGTATAATATTGATATACGTAATATTAATATTGTAGGATAATATTAATATGTTTTCCGCGTAATATAATATTATATTAATGAATAAAGTAGGTTGAGGCTCTATAGAACACGTAAATAACGTATAATATTAATGTTGGGTTAAAAAAAATTATCTTTGAATTTTTGATCGTGGACATCACTTTCTTGCAACTTTTAAGCGAACCGAGGTAAATTATTAAAACGGCATATTAACGGTAGACATTATGCGGCTCTGATTTATTCGGAGATAAAGGACGTGCTTAAATTTTACGCGCTGCCACGGTAATATTCTTAAGAATATTAGGCGCTATTAAGAGCGCCGTGCCATGAATTACCGACGCGGCATGTTAACGATGCGAATTATGTGATGTTGACTTATCCGATAGTGAGGAATATTTTTGAAGTTCGGTCATTACCACGACGATTTCCTTAGAACATGTGCAATACACAAATATGAGTTTTTAGGTGAAGAAAATTGTATAATATAAATAAATTACTTAAGGCTCTAAAGAAATTAAATCATATAATGAGTTATGCCTGTAAGAGCCAACACGGGGTGGTCATGTGTATATATATACAAAGTTTATTAAAATCAAAGAAATAAAATGACGTAAACGTTTCAACCTCAATTCGAGGTCCTCTTCAGTACATAGCGCAATATGTGTATATAATTACATAATTCACGGTAGGAAACATCGTGGTGGATTGAAGACCCTTGGTCAATATAATATAAATTCTTCGCGATGTATGGGTAGTCCCGTCATGGTTAATATTGCCGAGTAAAACATTCCGTATAAAATGCTTGTCGCAGAAACAACGAAGTCAAAGAGTGTCAAGACGAGATGTTGGTTATAGGAATAGAACTTAATGAATGTCTTACTCGGCAATATTAACCATGACGGGACTACCCATACATCGCGAAGAATTTATATTATATTGACCAAGGGTCTTCAATCCACCACGATGTTTCCTACCGTGAATTATGTAATTATATACACATATTGCGCTATGTACTGAAGAGGACCACGAATTGAGGTTGAAACGTTTACGTCATCTTATTTCTTTGATTTTAATAAACTTTGTATACACATGACCACCTCGTGTTGGCTGTTATATGCACGACTCATTATATAAAAATTGTATAATTTGCAGATATTGCAAGCGCGTCTATTTTCATGCCTCTATTGCACGGAAAGAATGGTTTTGTTGAAATATCTAAAAATTTGGCCAGATACGAATCTGAAAATAATTTTTGTTGGACCATCAAAATAATTATGTAGGACGCCGAAAATATTTGCTGGAATATCAAAACTTTTTGTAGCATTATCATAATGTTTGAGCGTCCCACGTAGTTACTTTTGATGGTCTAACAAAATTATTTTCAGATCTGTATCTGGCTAAATTTTTAAATATTTCAGCAAAACCGTTCTTTCCGTGTGTCTATTCCCTTTTACGTTTTTTTTACAAAGCAACGTTATTCCAATACAGATACTTAATGTAAACCTCTGGTACGACTCTCCATTTAATCCTGAATCAAAATGAATAGTAATAGCGTTCATTCAAATCACGGATGTAGCATTGTATAATACCACTGCATTTTTTAACGTACCTACGAGAGAGCTGCGCGAAGCGGAAGGACAAACTGTGTCGTTTCTACTAGAAAAATACGTCGCTCTCCGAGTTGCTTTCACTGAAAAGAGTTTGGCGTGGCAGTGCCATTCTTGTGCCGATTCGACCGAATGCGTCCGAATGGAGCGCGCATTCGTAAAAAGTAATTATGCGCCGCGTGCACGCGTTTCTTAAAACGAAATCGGATGGACTCCCCGGCGGAATCGAGCGATTCCAAATCGCGACGGGGAAGCGATGGTGGACCCCCCACGTGTGGCAAAGGACCGTGTATTTACACACGGCGGCACAAAAAGCTTCCCTGCAACGCGAAACACTCGCGCGATACAGAGGCGGGCAATATCGCGTAATTAAGGGAGGAGCCCTAAGTAAATCGCAAAAAAATAAGGTAATTTCCGGGAATTTTTTTTAGAAACGGCTCAATAGATCGTCTTGAAACTTTTATAATAGTATATTTTATATACATTATACACTGAAAAAAAATTCTTGGTAAACTCGTGAGATGCATTTAGTAATACTAAATGCATCTCACAAGTTTACCAAGAATTTTTTTTAGTATAAAAGTATATTTTATGTACATATTTTAGTATATTTTATATACATTTTATATACATTTTAAATCTTATTTTTTACATATTATATATTTTAATATACATTTTAAAAAGTAAAAAAATATTTTTTGTTGCAAAATAACATTTTAATCGCAGGTTATAAAATTCGATTCTCCACGGCCTTGGTTTTGCAGTTGTCTATCTGCGTGCAGAATAGCGCCTTTTGTATTCGCCCTGCAACAAAAAATTCAAAGGATTTCATTTTGTTATAAAATTACGCTATGGATAAACCTAATTTTATTTAAATAAATGCAAAATTGAGAAAAATATGAGACTTTGGAAACAAAGTTGCAATTTTTACTAAAAATTTTTTATTTGATTATGCAATAACAATTATTTAAATTAATAATATCATCAAATAAATAGGTTCATCTAGAGAGGAATATATTAATCTACACGTACAAGCGCTGGGTTAAATCGGTAGGTTGAATATTGTTTGAGTTATGCTGCACGCAAGTTTGAAAAAAGTGGTTTTGAGAGAAACTCGTTTAAAGTTTTGCCTACCGAAAAGTAACAATTTTTGGAAACTTACGCTAATCTGCTATTTCAGGCTCGTACAATAGACCTTCTTCTTTTTCGTAGAATTGCTTTTTTGCACAAAACATCAAACACTGTCTTCGACGAGGTATGAATATGTTGCACAACATTATCGTATGCACTTTTGCTAGGCGCGCAGGTATAAGACTGTCTGTACACGGAAAGAACGGTTTTGCTGAAATATTAAAAAATTTGGCCAGATACAGATCTGATGAATAATTTTGTTGGATCATCAAAATAATTATGTAGGACACTCCAACATAATGATAATGCTGCAAAAAGTTTTGATATTCTAGCAACTATTTTAGGCGTCTTACATAATTATTTTGATGATAATTTTTTTATATTTCAGCAAAACCATTCTTTCCGTGTAGTACCTTTAATAATTAGAATTTTTTTATCCTAAACTGTGCACTGAGAAAAAAATTTTGTTGAAAAACTACAGTAGAATATTTAGTCGGATACGTTCAACTAAAACATTAGTTGGTTTAACTGAACATTGGTTGAATTAAAAAGGTATAGTTCATTTTTTAATCAAGAATTAGTTAATTCAACTAATGTTCAGTTAAACCAACTAATGTTTTAGTTGAACGTATCGGACTAAATATTTTAGTTTTTCAACAAATTTTTTTCCTCAGTGTGGGAATATATTTTTCAGATGTATTAGTATTGATTTCTGCAAAAAACAAAAAATCGATTGTTTCGACCCGTTACATAAGGCTCCTCACATAAAGGAGCGGCCGTCGCGAAAAATTTTCAAGCAGATTTCGCCGTAAAAACTTTCCGTTCCAATGTTCCGGTTATATCGCGAGGTGCTCGCGCGCGCATGTTTCACAACCGCGCCTTGTAAAAACTGTCGATTCCGTGTTGTCTGTGTGAACGTACGTGTACGCTCCTCCGGTCGAAATTCCCTATCGACCCCTCGCATATGGAGAGAAGAGCCTTTTAACGTATTCCGGTATACCGCCCGTCGGACCGGGCGGAGCCCTTCAAACATCACTTTCTAGCGCGCCAGCACGGCGACGAGGGTGAGCACGGCGAAACCGCGAAATATTTATAAACTTCGTCTTTCTTCTGTTGGGAGGTCAATGTACACGACTGAGGGCGTCTACGGGTGAAAGTGTAGACGGAAACGTACACGACGATGGGGATGAGATCGCCGACGGGAACCTCCTTCGCGTTCACGTTAATCTTTTTCTACCTAATGTAATGTGTTTCTACCTACCACGTGTAGCTCGATATTCGAGAAAAAGGGAGATTCTTGCCGTGGAGATTTTCACGAGGAACATATTTTTTTAAGGTCTGGAAACAGCTGGGTAATGAAATGAGGCAATAAAGATTTGCGGGATGAAATTGTGTATTGAAATCATTCTGAATATCGGAAATATCTCATAACATACACGGAGAAAATTTTATATTAAAAATTACTACGTATGGCAGTAGCCGTGGACCATTGCTGGAATTATAAAAATTTTTACTATGTTTTCATAATAATGAGTTTAATAATTATTAATATAATAACATAGTAACAATTTTTATGGTGGTGATCGTGGCGTAAGAGTTGCGCGTCTGCTTTCTGTGCCAAAGATCCAAGTTCAAATCCACCCAAAACATATCATATTTTTAATTGATCACCACCTCTCGGAAGGCAATGGCAACCACTGAGAGTACCTTTGCCAAGGCAGTCATCATGGAGCATGCATGAGCATGCATCAAATGGAGATCACAATCTTCTATAATGATGCTTAAGTCAATATAAAGAATAAAAAAAAACCATCACTGTATGGTAACAGGATGGTTACATTATCGGGACTACGTTCCTCCCAAGTACGCAGCATGTGCTGACCAAGCTTCGTGCTTGGTTTGAATATAGTCCCAGTTAGTGTAACCGTCTTGTTATTACGTATGGCTACTGCCATACATAGTAATTTTTAAGGGTACATTCTTATGTAAAATTTTCCAAAAATCGATTTTCCAAAAAGCAGAGGGGCAACAAATGTTTAAGGAAGCTGAAGGCTTACTTTATGGACCAGGAATCGCTGATTAACGGTAAATAATTTAATTATCATTTTATTTTTAAAAAATCTTTAAAAAGACTTTAACCGCGTTTTTCTCAAAACGTTGTTTTTTTGGACGGTTGACA
>NJRQ01000176.1:156936-168552 GCA_003063805.1 Aphaenogaster ashmeadi | reverse complement strand
TGCATTAATAAATATATAAAAAATTAAAATTGTCTGCCTTATAGTTTCCTTTAAAAAAAATTCCAAAAAAAGCCTTATTTTTAGTGCGGTTACACGAGAGTGTACCCTTAATATAAAATTTTCTCCGTGTACTGATAATATTTCTATATACTGATAATTAATTTCAAAATATACTGATAATATTTCCTTGATACACATATATTATATTTCCTATTATAATATTAATATTTCCTTGAAATATTATCAGTATATTGTTATTTAAATATATTACTTTAAAATGCTTTTTGCATAAGATATTCAGATATCTCTGGAGATATGTGGAATTATAAAGAAAATCTCTCGCGTGCGATATTCTTAGAATATCTTGGCCGCTGTGGTAAAAATATGTATATACCAGTAGAGATATAGCAGTGAGTGATTACATTATATGTAAGTATCCTAAAAATATATTCCATATATTCCGTGCTCTTTTATATGGGACATAAGATATTGTGATTTCCCAGCAAGATATTTTGATATGATCCTGCAGATTTTCTTCTATAGAAATTAATGTAATGCGAAATGTTTCATCCCTTTGTAAATGATTTTGTGATAAACATAATACGCTAAAATGTGTATTATGCAAGATAATTTATTAACGATACGATTCTTGTAAAAAAATAATGCAATAAGGTTAAAATGTATTTTATTTTAAGGCGAATTTCGAACAGCCGAAGCAGAAGCTAATCGGCATGGTACGTACTCTTAAAGGTATCGATATAACATGTCGCGATGTACGAAGGACACTACATTTGCACCCAGTGGCGCATCAATTCGCGGTCTAACTTTATTGGGCGCACATATCCTCCGTGTCGTTACGCCCCGATTTATACGGCCACGACGTATCCCCGGGGCGAAGTAAATATTCGCTCTAGGAAGGAAATATTGTTCGCAGATTCGATAGATTTAAGCCGGCGAAGGGTTTAAAGGTACTTCGGCGTATGCGATCCAAGAGTTAAGGATCTCGGCTTGGGCAAGGTACCGGTAATTTCCCAACGTAACGAACGTATCCCCTCAGCATAACATTTTATATCACCTTGCTCATATCGCGCCAACGTTTCCCCGAGGTAAAGTAAATTTCAGGCGAATTCTGGAGATGGGGAACGTCTCGCACGTCGGTTCTTTTCGGAAGCGGAAATTTCGCACGAAGGGTTGGCCAGAAACGAACCATCACACATCCTCGTTGAAATCGCCGAGGCTTACCGTGGACGCTTACATTAATTCTTGGATGAAACAGCCGATGCACGCGTGCAACTGTTGGCCATTCGCGAGAAATTGCATGGAAAATTGAGTCGTGCGGAGGAGGTCGATTCGCGCGGGCGGCGAGAGCCGCCGCGTGAAAGTCGTATAAATAATTTTTATGCGACTTCGACTTCGCGCAGTTCCACTCCTACCGGTGTACCGTTTTATCTTGCCGTGCTCCTTCGACATTTCCCCGAGGACATGTAAATTTGCACGGAGAAGAGAGAACGGTCGTGTCGTGCCAATAGCGCCGAACTGGCGAATAATTGGCTCGTACTTATATAGGATGAAATCGGAAACTTCGAGGACGGAAAACGTAAAGGAGAAAAGAAAGTTCCGCGTCCGATCTGAGAATCGCAGGCAAGAACAATTGCTAAAGCCATTTCGTCATAATTTCATTGCATATTCTTTCTGTAGATACATCGTGTTATTTCGCTCTAGTTATGTTTCTGCAACATTTCCCCGGGGTGAAGTAAATTTGAGACGAAGAGAAAGAAAATATTGTCCGCTCCGTCGACGAGGTGGCAAAGAAGCAGTTTCGGGCGCACAAAGGGCCCACAAAATAGATCACCCCGTCGTATCTCTAGCAGAATATCGCAAACGTTCCGCTTTAAAGTCCACGCTTGTGTAACCTCGTACAAATTTTGATCAAAACGTGCGAATTATTGTTATTGATCTACTATTATCTGCATGACTTTACCCCTTCCCATCGGACGCCATGATGAATGATTAATTTCACATGTGTGGCCCATGAATTCAACCAAGTCCGAAGTGGGACTTGCAAATATTTGCGGATAAGTTTATTCCATGAACGAGGTGTTAATTATGCATGCCGTCAAATACCGCTAACATGTTTAATGGATTTCATTAGTTTATCGAAAAACATATCGGTATGTAAATGCGTGCGTACTTTCAACCCGCCGTTCAAAACGCAAGCTATTGGATTGTAAAGAAGAACGTACAATAGAACGGATAATCTTCAACCGGTACTTTGCCGGAAACCTTGAAAGCGGTAACATTTTAATCGATTGTGAGAATACATTATTTGCACGTGTCCATCGATAGTAGATGTAAATTTCTAATCGCTTTGATGTCTGCAGGTCACTACGAACTGAAGCAGATAAACTTCCTCCGCGTGTGCGAGCTAATATGCTCGTTTCAGTTCGCGAAAGCTTCGCTACAAACAATTTGCCTGAAATTGCCGTACGTGCGCGATAACCACTCGGGAAAACGGAAATGGCCCCCTCGAGGATGCGGGTAAGCGTCATCTTCCTCGCGGCTCACGTCTTACAAAAATTCGCCACTTGTGCCGCTTGGCGCACTCCGAGAAACTATGCAGGCGGTCGGTAAACCGTGCCCACCGACTCACTCTCGAGATGCTTAAATTGCCATTACGTTAGCAAAACGCTCGAGGGACTGCACCGCTTGACTTCGGTGAATTTCGCTGTTAAACTTTATTGAAGATAAAAACATGGCGCGCAAAAACTATGCACCCGTTAAACTGCAAATGTATCCAACTTCATTAAACTTATCGCGATCATAATTGAAGATTACAATTGAAATACTGCAGCGCTGCTCTGAACACTAATAACAATTGAAAATACAAGTACCGCGTGTAACTAACGATTTGCAAAACCGCTTTTATTAGGCGTGCTCGATGTTTCAAGAGAAAGTTTCATATACACGCTTAAGCTTATAGAACAGGGAATATACATAGTTTGAACACATTTTAGCTATTCCCTTCACAATTCAACTCTCAACGGACATAGAAAGTTGTATGCACGAACTATTGTGTCCTTAAATCGCTGTTAAATCGAGTCTTAAATACCGACGTTCTATATTTAGTCTCTTATTCTTGATAGTCGAAATCGAACGGGAGAAAATCGCCAAACAACTTTTAACAAGAAAGTCCTCGTTTTTTGCTATTTTTCAGTGACTTACAAGCAAATCCACATCTAGCGACGCTGCTTGAACGTAAATATGCAATCGTACTTAAAAATTCATACAAGGAAGATGTAGTTTTAGTATCTAATGACAAAATCGAAAACGATATCCAAGCGAGTCATTAACGCGGAATTCTCATAAAAGGCAAGGCTATTACAGCGGCTCTTTAACTGTGGATTCTTCTCTTTCGATTTGTATACCTACATAATTGTTCGATAATGACAGAAGTTATATTAGCCAATGATATTAATGCCATTATCTTTCAACAGGCACATCTATAATTAATAAGCCACGCCGAAAGGTAACAGTATCTGTATATATCAAGCGGGCTCGGCGAGCAGTTATTATTACTCCTGGAACAAACAAGCTGCTTGCCTACGCTAAATGCAGGAGTGCTAATTATATCCGGGGTAATGTTATATCTCTGTAGTTTATATCTAATAATATTTACGCTGCTGCGTATTGATAAAATTTCGATATTGATACAATTGTATAATGTTAATTTGTTAAATATTATATTCGTTTATTATATATATCCACATAACCAAAATAAAAATAAATATATTCTCTAATATATATCCCACGATGTTTGGTCACTTATTTATAGGACAGAGTCACATATGTCATCGTACATTAAAGTTCATTAATGCCTTAGCACTTCCGAAATAAAGGATTAGATATTTTTGGCCGAGTGCATCGCGCCCAGACATTACAGTACGTTATGCCTCAGATTTTTATCTGACAGTTTGACATTTGTAAGTGTTTGACATTTGTGACAGATTAAACGCATAGATTAAATATAAATAACTTATATAATACAAAATCAATTAATAAAAATGTATTTGTACTTATACTATATTTTTGTAATTTTAATTAAAATTATGATGCACGAAGACAAAATGTGGCCGATCGAAAAAATGCTTAGTAATTCTAAATTCCCGAAATGCTAAAAGCGAAAGAGAATTTCAGGGTAAAGAGAGATTTCCAAAATTAACGGTATTTAAATGCAATGTGTTAATTTTTGTTCTGTGTGCAGTCATTATACTATCTGCCATAAACATATCAGGACGAGATTTGCTTATACAAAGCAAAATAGCGTCCTAATTACGTCTATTATATTTATGACGAATTAATGTTTTTACAAAATGCTAGGCAATCATCAAGAACATAACAACTAAAGACAGTGGCGTTAGCCGGGGGGGGGGATTAGGGGAATAAATCCCCCCCGAAATTTTGGAACTAAATATGAAAATATAAAAGTGAAAGGTTGAAAGCCGAGAGAGAAATGAAATAATAAATGCTTTAAGGTCTAAAGAAAATGTCCTGAACGAATATTGTTATCTTATTTAATTAAAAATGTTATGAGTTGTTCTGTGATTTTAATTTTTTAAAAATCCCCCCCCCCGAAATAAAATCCTGGCTACGCCCCTGACTAAAAATTAGTATCTAAATTATCTCTTTTTGTCATATCTTGTCCTTTCGGGATAAGATATAACTTTACACATTTTTATATACACTTTTACATCATAATAATTGTACATGGCAATCTATCTAGTCTGTTACTTGAATAAAAAATAATTAGTATGACAGAATATACGCCTACATTTTAGCAATTTCCTATTTCGACTTCCTATTATAATCCTTCAATTTGCTTGGAAGGTAAAATTCAACATGTTCGTGATCAAAGAGAGCTTCTAACAGTCAATAAAAGTTCTACCCAGTTTTCATTTCGCACTGGCACAATTTTTGTTTGACGAACAAATGCACGGATCAATGTGGTTTTATAAAAAAGATTCAACTAAGTAAATCAAAGTTTCTCCTTTCTAAATGTTAGCCTCACGATTGCTGCTTAAACATACATTTATCTTCTATCGATACGTACAGTATAAAATGAACAATTATCGAGATTAAAGATCGGGATTAATTGTTCATTGAGTTGAATTAAGTTGTTAGTAGGGAAAACAATAAAGAATGTAACCTGGATAATTTGATCATGAAGACGCTTAATTTATTGTTCGCGACAAAATGCCTAATTAATCGCGATGGAGTAACGGAGCAACGCGATGCGGTACTCCGGCGCTGCTGCTGCGTTTGAACGTCTCGTATCCTGCACCATTAATATTTATAACGGCGTTATCATCAAACTTCATCATCGTTTGCCCATCGAGGGTCTAAATTCGTGGCCGTCTCGCAAAGAGAAATCCTAAAACAACGTCCCTGTCCACCCCGTAGTTCGCGTCGCCGCCACCACTGGCCGGCAAGCAAGCACAGGCAGGCAGACAGGCCAGGGGTGCAGGAACGAGCGGGGTCGACCCTGCGCGCAGCCTCCCCAGTCCACCCCGAAGATTCAGTCGTCGTGCGGCAGAGGAGGGCCGAGGAGCGCCCGGTCGAAGCGCCGAGGTCCTCTCTCCACTCTCTTCGTCTCCTATCTCCACACGCGTATCTCTTTTTATCCGCCTCGCGTTTTCTCTCTGTCTGGACCAGACTGAAAACGACCGGCTCCCTCTGTCACACGCACATACACACACACACACACTCTCTCTCTCTCTTTCTCTCTTTATCTCCCTCCGCGAGTCGCGAGTGAAAACGAGCCGGGCAGCGCCGCGCCGACCTTCACCATTTTGGTACACGCAGCACGCGACGTACAGCCGTAGAGCCGCACGTCCTCGCCGATCCTCGCCTGACGAAGGGAACTCGCGAGAGGAACTCGCCGAATTTTGTCGGAATGCGCGCGGGGCGGCCGGTCCGCTGCGTGGATTCCGTAACGAAACGACGGCGACGCCGGTCTGGGGGTTGCTAGCCTCCCTCAACTCCGCCTCTCATTCCTGTCACTCTATTCGTCTCTCGCTCGCTCTCTCCCTCTACCACGAAGGGTGGGTGGTGATACGCCGGTGGCAGTGGCGGCAGTAGTGTGTGGATGCTTGTACCGGTGGGTGCTCTCATAGTGTGGTAGTAGTGGTTCACTGGTGTTGGTGATGATGGTGGTGGTGGTTTAAATTTCAGCCGCGTGCACGGGTTCACCTACGTGAGCCATTACACGGGTCCTCGGCTTTCTCGCCGACTTGGAGGCTGTACGAGCGGTCACGGTCCACGGACGCAAATTCTGGCCACCTTCGTCCACGTACTCCTTTTCTCTCATCGTCCTCGTCTCCTCCATATACCCGGTGTGCCGACGCTCGACGTGCTTGCTCTACGCTGAGGCTTTGCCCGCTCATCTTCACCCAAATTCGCGCTGCGTCCGATCCCTACGTGTCGCTTGACAGTACGGCTGACCGTATGCGCGTGCTTTGTTAAAAGGATGCCTCGTATCGCTGCTGCGCTGCCCTCGTCGTCTCGTACTGATTGCTGAGGTAACGTAGCAGTCAGGGAGATGCGATAAAAATATTATCCGCCTCGCAGCTAGGAAATATAGCTAGCGAAAAGAGGTCTGGATGTATCGTGCCGTTCGTCTCGCAAATACGATGAAAATCCCGTCGTTCTTAGAGAGATCGGAGCGGGATAACTGGGGGAGGAAAATGCGAGATAAAACGCTATTTTTCAGGATTATTCAAACTATAAAAAAAACTATAAAACGACATGGTACGAATATCAATGACAAACATACAATATCTATTTTAAATAAGATCGTATCATTCCTTTCAGAAATTTAGAAATGTTCTTCAACTCAGATCTCAATATCGATCGCGATTAACAGTCGAAATATACATCATGTCTCAAATCATGACGGACAAAATCACCAATCGCAACAGAGTCTAATTCGTGGCGCATCCACGTTTTTCATCGCAAAGCATTATGGCAGAACATTGGTTTCTACAATTTTACATCTTTAGCGAAAGCAATTACATTCCTCTTTCCGTCTACATGCGGACGGCTTGATTTTCCTTTGCGAAATTCCGCGTGTGCAAACGCGGCCATGTGTGTGCGGAATGGCCACATATTTGCTCCAAAAATGCGTTAGGTACGCACGTGTGCATGTGACTATGCGTGTATGTGTGCTTCTATCAGATAGGAGTATCGTATCATTGCGACAGGTCTCTCGGCCAGTCGTCGTGACCCTCTTCAACGCCGCGTAAAAACAGGAAGTATGGTAAAAACATCACTCGTTCTACCGTGATAGCCCGGAGCCCGTTTAGTCGGACGCCGAAGCAGAGTGGGAGTACTGGAAATTACCGAGATGTATCTCTCTCCCGATTATTTCATGTGAATCCGCCGCGAGATTAAGCGGCTTTCTACAAGCCCGATATATGTCCGCGTGTGCATATATCCTGTGTACAGATATATATGTATGCACGTCCGCATCGCGCGCGAGCAGTAGCACCGCTTCCGTAAATTTCGCTCGACGCCCCTTCTTCACAGCGACAATTAGACGTGGTAAAACCGTTACTGATTCCACGCGCGACCAACCGTGGGAACAAACGGTGAGAAAAAGAGGAGCGATATCGCATGGATATGGGAAGCCAGATTCGGCAAAACGACAGATCATTCAGAGCATGTATCTTTCGAACAAAAGCGTGCAGTTTGCTACTTCAACGCGTTTCGCAAGAACGCGAGTTACATGGGTTACGTTATGGATGAGCGTTCGAAGTCTCGTTCGGCGTGACGGCTGGAAATAGGGGTTGCAGTCGGGGGTGGTTTGTTTTGCCCTCGTCCGTTGAATAGGAACAATCGGCTCGCACCGGTGTGCGCTTTTTCCCGCGATGTAGGGTGTTACAATCCGTCGAGACGATCGACGGTGTAGAGGACGAGGGTGCACGGGAAGGAAGAGGAAGAGGAGGAGGCAGCGAGAGGACGAAAAATATGGCCCGTGTGCATGTCGAGCGTGTCGACTGCCTTTTTGCTCGTCTTGTGCTTCTGCATCTTCTTTTTTTCTGTCTCTCTATTTCGTCGTCGCCCGCTGCTCGAGGATCGTTGACCGTGTCGAATGTCGGTCACTGTAAATGAGATTCGCAGAGGCCGGGACGCTAGAGAAGTCCTCTCTAAGCTGTCTCTCTCCTCCGTATCTCTCTTATTTTCTATCTTTCTCTCTCCTTCTCTTTCGCCTCTCTATTTCTCACGGGAAACTCCCGAAGTAAACCCAATGGCAGAGCAAGACGAAGGAGAGTGCCAAGTTGCGGGCTGGCACAGGGTCGTTTAAATGTTTAGATTCGCGGTGTGAAAGTCCCTCCTCTTTTATCCTACGCGGAAAACTTCTTATCGCGCGGAAGTTACCGTTCGTATACATTTGGAATGCAAGGGGGTTTTCTCACCGCGGAAAAATACCGCCTTCCGGATCGTGCCGCTCACGGGCGCGCACGAACGCCGGGTTTCAAGTGGTTTTAATTTCAACCACGGTAATTTTCGTGGTTGCGGGAACGAGCGGCGACGCCTCTCTCGCTACCAACGGGGAATAATTATTTTAGATGACAGCCGACGCGACGTACACGAGATTCGTTCTCGCGTATGATTCGCGCACACACGCGATTGAAATGGAACTTCTCTCGCTATGATTATATCGATCGGATTATCAAGAATACGTTGCTCCGGATCTCGCTCTGCTTGCTGCATTATGATTATTCCTGAAACAGCTGCGGTATTCCAATAGCACCGACAATGAGATTTATACACGTCACGCGTATCACCAAGAATGATTTTTGCGAATAATAATTATTTGAGAGAGACATATGCATCTTCGAACAGCTATTTATCGATATTTCTGCAGCTATTTTTAAAAGTCGTCTGCGAGCGTATTAATTCTAGCGTTATAACAGGCTCGCAAATATCTCCGTCGAAAAATATTAGTTTTACGTTTATTGCTTTTTGCACCAGGCTTACTGAGATTATGATGCTTTCGAACAATAGCGTCACGCGGACGTTACTGCTTTTTCATCCTGAAAATAATTCTACGGAAAAACTTCGGCAAGAACTTTCATAACCGTCTACATATTTACATCGCCAAAACAAATATAAAATGATAAAATAATCGCTCACTACCTGTAGCCAAGAGAAAATTTCTTGCATCCTACTTTTATCATATCGCTCCGTTGATAGAAAAGTGACACAAGTAAAAAATTAGCTTTTTTGAGATAATAAAAGGAAATCAACCCTAAAGATTAATATATTTATTTTTATTTTTTATTTTTTATTGAAAGTATAATATAGAAAGAAGATGAAGTTATTCACAATATTCAATAAAGCGCGATATTGTAATTATTATAACTGATTCTAAGAGATTCCACACAGTACAGGAAGTTCCGGAGCAATGTGTATAAAACGAATTTTGCTGAATTTTCGAAGCTCGTTCATAATAATAATAATAATCATCAAAGTTTTTAATATCAATTTTTTAAAAATTTAATAAAGCTAAAAGTTTAGCTTATTAGGATTATGTTGTTTGCTTTGGGGATAAGAGAAAAATAACTAACTGCTAATATCAGTTTGAAACAGTGTTTTACGGATTATGGATTAATTGTACCAAATTATCTAAATTGAACTAATTATCCTATCGCATTTTGTGCTACTGTAATGATATTTTTTAATGAAACATTTCTCTCTTTGTTTGAAAACTCCCGGAGGTACAACGCACCTGCTTCGCGGTGTTCAATACTTTGACCCGAATTTTCGCGAGTGCGAGTTTTCTGTAGCGAGCGTGTACGTGCCTGTAAGCTCAAAGCGTGATGTTGGCGGTACGGAGCACCGTTTCGCGAGAAATCTGCACGTTGCGCGCCGTTTTGCAGCTGTGCGTCGCTGTTCTTTCAGATACGAGCGAATCGGCGGCGGTGCGGCACGAGAGACCGAAGGGAATACGAGATGCCAGCTTTCGCACCGTTCGCGCTGCATCCTGGGAGATACGTCACCCCGCGAGAACGACGACTACGTTCGTGGGAGCACTCGGCGGTTTTACACTTTTCCACTAAATCAGCCGTTAACGTCCCTACGGATGCACCGTGCGCTCCGATCTACGATCGATAAACGCCCGCGAGAAGCGTCTCAATTCGACCGTCGTGATTCTTTCGTTGACGTCGAACGCCCCGCGGAAGAGCGAGAGAGGAAGATTCCGCGATGTGCGTGACGGGGAAGACATACGAGCAAGAAATGGATGGGAAAAGTACGTTCGAATCTTAGCCCGCTCTGCCCCGTAAATAGCGTTTTGTAACCCCCGTCACGTGAAATCGATATCCCTTAAGAGCCGGTCCGTGAGGTCGTTCGTCAGACCGGTGCTGCCTGTTTCACCCCCCGTGGAAGTGGAAGAGAGAGTGCGCGCTAGTCTGCGGGGAGTCTGCGGGAGGAGGTGGACAGGAACGGGGTTGGCTGAATAAAAGAAGATGCACAGGAAAAGGCCAACGTTCCTCACCGACATGGGACTGCTAATGTTCTTAGCGGTAACAGCCTCTCTGTTGGGTTACTGCCAAACGGACGAAAAAGGTAAGACACAGCGTCGCGACTCGCGACCTCGCTTTGCTTACCGTATCCCTTACTCCCCTTCCTTATCTTTCTCCCACGCGCTATCTACCCCCGGCTGCGGCGGCAGCGTCGAAAGAAATACGGATTTCGCTTTCCGCATCGTCCAACTCGGACGAGGGTGAAGGGACGCGAGAATAGCGCCGTGCGCGAGAAAGAGCGGCGAAGATTAACTTTTATGGCCGCCGGCATGAGTAGTTCCCGCGAATTTACTTATAGCGGGAGCGGTTTAATGGTCGCCGCGCACACACATCGCCGGGGCGCTTTTAATAGTGCGCGAGACTATAGCGCGTTGCACCCGGCGTGGCGTCCCTTCGTAAACACCCCCGCGCGAACGATTATATCGGGAACACCGCGCGCAAGTCTCTTAACCCTTAATCCGCGAATAGTCGGCAGATAGTTGGAAATTACCGTTTTTCGAGCAAATGCTTTTAGTTGCGATAATAGAAATTCATAGAATAAAAAGAAAAGTTCTCCTCGATATGAAATTACAATAGTAAAGAAGAGCTCGACAAGAATCAACCTGCGTGAAGTTAGCGCCCCATTTTTGAAATTTTAAAAGTTGTTCCAGGTTGTTCTAGACTTGTTCTAAATTGTCCCAGAAGATCAAATTTAAATAAAAAAAATTTTCGCGGAAAATTAAAAAAAAACAATTTTTTGACCTGGCACCCCATTTTTCGAAAATTGAACTTTTCAAAGTTGTTCCAGGTTGTTCTAGTTGTTTTAAACATTGTTCCAAAGTATTAGTTTGATTGGTCAAAAACTTTAAGAGATACTGAAAAAATAAAAATTTTGGAAAAAACGTTTTGGCCATTTTTTTATAAACAAAATAACTTACAAAGTTGTCGATTTAGAATATATTTATAACCGCGTAGAACAAGTCAGAACAAAAGTTTTAAGAGCCCACTTTACTCTTCATGAAGAGTAAAGTGGGCCTTATATTGTTGTTCTAGT
>NJRQ01000176.1:136983-156636 GCA_003063805.1 Aphaenogaster ashmeadi | reverse complement strand
GCAAGAAAATCGAAAAATAAAATTTTCCGATGAAGAGTAAAGTGGGCCTTATATTGTTGTTCTGGTCTTAAAAATTTTGTTCCCGATTGCTCTAGTCGAGAACACGATAGTTTTAAAGCGGGAAACCTGGAATAAGTTTTTTACGCAAGAAAATCGAAAAATAAAATTTTCCAATGAAGAGTGAAGTGGGCCTTATATTGTTGTTCTGGTCTTTTGTTCTGAGTTGTTCTACGTGGTTATAAATATGTTCTAAATCGACAATTTTGTAAGTTATTTTGTTTATGAAAAAATGGCCAAAAACGTTTTTTTTCAAAATTTTTGTTTTTTCAATATCTCTCTTAAAGTTTTTGACCAATCAAACTAATACTTTGGAACAATGTTTAGAACAACTAGAACAACCTGGAACAACCTTGAAAAGTTCGATTTTCGAAAAATGGGGTGCCAAGTAAAAAAATTGCTTTTTTTAATTTTTCGCAAAAATTTTTATTATTTAAATTTGATCTTCTGGAACAATTTAGAACAAGTCTAGAACAACCTGGAACAACTTTTAAAATTTCAAAAATAGGGTGCTAACTTCACGCAGGTCAAGAATCAAGTTAAAAATCAAGTTATAAATGTAGAATTATTTATAGTAATTGCAAATATAAAAAATCTGAAGATATAAAAAGCATCCAATTGACTTACTTATTCTCAATGACTTTAAGGCCCGGTTTTTCATTATCTGGTTAACTTGTGATTTAGGATTTTGACCAATTGCATTTGAACAAGTGGTCGAATTGTCAAATGCGATTGGTCAAAATCCTAAACTACAAGTTAACCACACGGAAAGAATGGTTTTGTTGAAATATCTAAAAATTTGGCCAGATACGAATCTGAAAATAATTTTTGTTGGACTATTAAAATAATTATGTAGGACGCCCAAAATATTTGCTGGAATATCAAAACTTTTTGTAGCATTATCATAATGTTTGAGTACGTCCCACGTACTTAGTTACTTTTGATAGTCTAACACAAAATTATTTTCAGATCTGTATCTGGCTATATTTTTAGATATTTCAGCAAAACCGTTCTTTCCGTGCAGATAATGAAAAACCGGGCCTAAATAACTTAAACCATTTTCCTTTAATCAAATTTCAAAATTAAAATTTTAAACATTAAATTTCATTTATTTTTTAGAGTTATTTTTTAGGGGGAGGGGGATCTTTGTAGTCTTCTTATATAATTTTAGCGTTACTACAAATAATTATACGCTTGCAATTAGCTCTTTGGTTTTTCTCTTACTATTAAAAAGAAATTTAAACTAATATTTAATTTCTTTTACACAGTAGCATATTACAGTATTTCATTAATTAAACATTTTTGATATTTTATAGTTACTTTAAAGTTAACTCGAATATGCTGTTTCTATGCTCTTCCTCTCTTTATTATCCCGAAGTTTCGCGCATACTATTAAATATTTGCATTATAGTCCTTCGTTATACAGAGCGTGAGACATTTTGTGCGAGGAATAGTCAGTTATATGCTGGAGGTAGGGAAATATTATTTTGTAATTTTGCGAAATAAATTATTTAAATTTCTTCGACATTATCTATGCGTAAATCTTATTAATATAAATAAATTGTATGTTTGAAAAAGAAATACAACAAAAGTTAACAGGAGTCAATAACTTAAAACATAACGTACATATGCACATACGTAGCATAATGCGTTTTATCGGTTATAAAACACTAAAAATATAATTATAAGGTCGAAATTGAAAATAAATTTTTTAACATTTCACAATACAGTACGCACGGGAAAACTGGGCAAGCGGGAAGAATGGAAGCGAACATTTTCAGATTCGCTAATTAAATTTGCCCAATTTGCAATAATCGAACACGGAAATCACGTTGAAGTAATAACTTGCTACTAAATCATACGCCGTTACAATACATACCGAAGTGCACTCGTGTACGTATTACCGGCGTGTCCGTTATCGTTGCGTAATACTCGATATACATGGCTTAGTGTTTTGCCCGAATAAACCGGATAATCGCAACATGTAATCCATGCGCCATTAGTTTTTACGGAACCGTCCTTTCCAGCGCTGTACCTTAGCAAATCGATCTGAATTTAACAAGCGGTCAGATCGCGATACTCATGCGTACGATGCAAGTTCAAACAGAAAATTGTTATCGTTCATGCTCCCGTCGAATTCTAAAAAAAGTTTTGCCGGCGTGCTTGTAACAATCAATACGTCGCGTCGCATATTTCCGTGCCAATAAAATCCGTATACTCGACACATCCACTCGCGTGTTAATGCAAACTCTCCAGAATTTTTATCAGTTGTCATTACTTATACATATATATATATATACATATATATATATGCATAGCTTCGAAACGAATGTTTCGTGGTTTGTTTGTATATAATTAGACTTCGGCCAAACAATTCCCACGAAATGTAACAGCGAGTGATGTGTGCCCTAATAGCCAAGAAACATAATCGGCGGCATACATTTTGCATTATTTACGGTTGATCCAATTTATCACGAAATCATATTTTTCACGGAACGTATGCCGGAATGCCCTGAAACAAAATGAGCTCGCGATATCTGCTGCTCGCTAATCAGTTTTCCGTTTGTCGGATTAATTTGCGTGGCGCGTGCGAGACGTCGCATCGCGCCGCGTCGCATATTGCGCGTGGCATATCGCGCATTTGTTTTTACACGTTCCGGCGGTTCCGACTGGATACATATTTTCGCGAAAAACATGCACATCGAGAGAGAGAAATTCACTGTTGTTACGCGGCTACGTCGCATCGACCGTGTATTTTTTGTGTGCCGGTCATGCGGTTTCTATCTCGGGAAGGTGCGTTAAAAGAGAGTGTGTACTATATAACGCAATAAAATATTTTTGCAATAATAAGACGAAGACCAATAAGAGTCTAAGCGCTATTATAAGTGCACAGTTAGTTATAGTGTCTACATAGTATTGTCAAAAGTATAAAAAAAGTCGTATAGTTTGATCCATTTAGAATTTTCTTCAATGACAAAAAATTCCGAACTACAATTGATTCTTAAATGCTTAGAGAGACGAAAATCATACACGCAATCTATCTTTCGTAATTTTTACCTGCAATTACTTTCACAATATAAGCGAATGCAATTGAGTATTGATGGCTAATTGAAATTGATTAAAACGACCGCTTCGTAAATTGCTAATTTTTATTGTTGCGTGCAACTCTCGATATTCATTGAAAGAATCATCAGGGAACGGAATACCCGGCAGTTTCCATGAAACCTTACGAGGTCATTTTCATTTGCCAGTCACATCGCGAGGTACCGCTATCACGCGTTACTGCACTGTATACTTTTTCTCGCCGCTCATGGATGTAACCGCAAGAGAATCTGTAAGGCTCGTAAAGGAAAATACAATTACTGAAAGCTGCAAAATGCTTGCTTGAAATACTCGTATCTCATAATTTTACTCTGCCAATTCTACCCTACACAATTATTATTTATTGAATGCAGGCCAGTCGTATTTAGTGAAATTCGATGCAGTTAATATAATCAATGGGAAAACGTGGAAAATTCAATCTGAGATATATTCGTGAAATTATGGAAGATCAATGCCCTCATTTAGCCCGTAATTAATAGTACAATCGCGGATGCATTAGCCTACTGTTGCAGATTAGCTATTAGCTACGTCGTTTATATCACGGACTAAAAAAAAAATGATCAACGATAACAAGATTCACTTGCGCTAAAAAGCGCGATGCACAATTTTTCATTTCGACTAATCCGTCATCTACGCGAAATGTGCAAAATGATATTTCGATGTTGCGCCAGAGATAAACTGTTTGCGAAATAACTACGTAATACACTCTACGTACATACGAGTCAGCAAGTTTCAATTTATTATTTAATTTTCTACTATAAAATAAATTTCTCTTTGTGACCGAAATTCATGGAACATCGCTAGCGGATGAATTCGCATGATTAACTCGATCTCTTTTGCGTAACAATCCTGCTGTTTTGTAAAAGCGGATCTCGATTTTTAGTAATTCTATAAAACAAATAACCCATCGGATAACAATCGAATGCGTATTTTCGATCCATACATACAGCCGCTGAGAATCGTAATTACCGTAGCGAACGTATGGGTGGATACGTATCGGATGTACGATTTGAGTAACAATCTATATATGGACAGTTGTCAAATGTATATTTCAAATGTATTGGGATATATACGATCAGATATGTGCGTGAAATATGTGCGATGATCTTAAAATATGTAATTCTTATTTATTGTGCAAAGATTATCTATCAGTTTATTATATATAGGTACTAGAATATGATTTGTTTATATTTCATAATTTTTTCTTAGTTTGAGATATAATTAGTAATTATAAACTTTAATTGTATCTGTGAATTATATACATTTGTAAAGTTTTCTAAACGTGATTGTTCGGAAAAGTTAAATGGAATTTATTAGAGTTCAACTTTTTAAAAGTAAACTCATTTTTTTTAGGAATTCGGTTTTAGAGAGAAATTCTGTTATTATTCAGTCCCTAGGTTAACATTTTTGCAAATATTAACTTATCTAAGAACGAGAAATGATTGAGGCTTTCGGTATGTGCTTGGTGGGTCGTGCGAGAGGGTTGATGAGCATCAACACTCCTGCCGTCCCTTTGAGCGTACGCAAATATTGCGATTCGTGGATAACGTGAATTGAGTAAGCCGCGGTGCAATGAACTGCAAAACACCGAGGGCAATACCTAGGATCGATTCGTGGTCGACGTTAATGTTTCTATGCACCGGCTAACCGAGAAGGAGGTGGTTGGGAAAAGAGAAAGAGATAGCTAGAGAGAAAGGGAGATTCTTCGTACTTAATGGTCCGTGCAGTTATTCCACGTACTTGAACGCGTTTTTAGATCATTTGCGGGGGTGGGAAATAAACCCTTGGCAACTTCGTTCATTCCTTTATATGTGTCTATAGACGGCTCGCCATGAGATACGGGATTTTCTCATTGCTCGTTTGAGACGGTTGAAGCCGGTCATTCATCGGCTCAATCGAAGCAATAAGCATCGACGCGCTCCTTTTACGTTCGCGCTCGTTTCAGAAACGTGCACTCGCTAATCGAGAATATTTTACGGCCGTAATAGCCTGAGTGCCCCCGAGAGGACTTAACCGCGAATTCTCTATTTATCACTTTTTATTCAGTCTGCAAAAACGATATTTGCACTGCTGTAAAACGATGTCTAAGTCCGCAGAAACACCCGGGAGACTCGGAGAACTTTGACGATCCATTCATCAACCTGCCGCCAGGTCCACTTCTACCGCTTTTGTTAATGAAGTAGCTCGAGCGAGTACTCGCTATAATAGACTTCGAAAACTTAGAATCCAGGGATAAATTTCGAAGTATTGCGATTAATAATCGCCGTGCGCGTCTCTATAATCTCCCTGCGCTTTTAGATCGTTGGTTACCATCCATTTTCATTCGCTATCCGGTTACTAAACATGTCAATCTAAAGTGACACTTTTCATCTCTGCCCCGCGGTTTAAACATACCAATAAATAAAAAAGGCTTTGAACTATCCAAGAGCACGTTTATTTGGAAATATCGTTCTTTTGTTTCGACACGATGACTGTTTTGACATATGCGAACGACAGTTGATGTGAATGCAGAAAAACAATTTCACGCGGAAATAAAACTTTTATTACGTCTATTAATGTCGTAAAAAATTTACTTTCGTGTAAAATGATATATTACTCACATTGTGAACGATAATGGATTACGTGAATTTATGGAAATGAAATAATTTTTCCAAGTGATGGAAATAGAATAGATTTCCAAGTTATGGAAATCGGTATATCAATTAAAGTTAAATTTTATGCATTTGTATCTTTTAATGCTCTTGGTAATTTACAGTTACTATAAAATTATTATATATCTAAAACTCTGCTTAGATTATAATTAATTCTTCTCTTACTGTCACGAGAATCGAATATAGCTGAAAAACTAATATTTGTCTTTAGAAATAAATAAATGGAGTTAGAAAACTACCGTGAACTACCGTCCTTATAAGATTTGCAAAATCGTACTAGTTTGTTGTTTATCTTCGTAGTCGTCGCAGCTTATTTACTTATTTACCGCTGCTTACGGCGGTACGATAAATATATGAAATTTCCTGAAGAAAGCCACTTCAGCTCGCAATTCAAAAGTTATCGGAGAAACAGATGAACGAAATAAAACTTCCCGAGTGACACTTAATTTCTCTTCCTCGGCACCGAAGAAAAATGAGGTCTTGTGCGCCGACTGCAACGTATTCACCTCGCTTCTTGTTTTACGCAGAAATAGAACGTTCGCCCAACGGTCATATTTTTTTCGTAAACTGATATATTTTAATTATTACTATAATATATTGGTCAGTGAAACGCAAAATGCAAATCAACCGTAACAGCGACACCACCTTCGTGGCTTATGAGAAAACTGTATAATTCCCAGGACCAGTCTGGGATTGTCGAGAAAGAGAAAGAGAACATTTACAACGTTACGTAAATTAAAATGAAGAATTGCGCAACGTTAATAGCGCATTTTCCTATCTCTCTTTCCGCCTCTTTTCCGCTCACCGGCAAACTGTCCGCTATATAATAACGCGCATCATCGGTCTTCCACTTTGTACCACCTAAACGCATTAAATTTGTTAAACTTGCAGTGTCGTTTTACGGGGCGAGCTACATCCATCTTCCGGTTCAAGAGGCCAAGGGTGCTACTGACATCAGTTTCCGGTTCCGAACTCATCTCGCCGATGCTATGCTGCTATTGGCTGCTGGCAAGACGGATTACTGCCTGATCAAACTCGAAGCCGGCAGATTGAAGGTTCGTTTGCCCCTGGCGCTTACTTCTATTAATAGGCAATTCTGTTTGGTGCCGGTCGTCTCGTCGTCGTTAACGGGCCGCACGTGCTGCGATACGCCTGTCAGACTTCTCTCCCCTCTCCCTCTTGTCCTTGCGGAGAAATTAGACACGCCGTGACACACTGAAAAAAAAAGTGGAGTCTCGCGTACGCTAAAATATTCCCCCGCGAGGCATCAAGAAAAGAGGAGGATTCGCCGTACAGATGTAACATTTGCGCGCGTGTCCGCGGTTCTTATTACTTCAGGATCTTTCTTATTTTTTGGCGAAAGAGATGGCACGATTCCAACCGTACGACGAAGGGTATTGCATCCAGGAAAAGATCCTAATCATCATAACGTGGCGAATTTTGCGGTCCGCGTATTCGACGCACGTGACACCGCGCAAATAGGAATCTTAATTTTTAATCCGTAATATTAGTATTGTTTCTAAATATTTATCTAGATTTAATCTAAGTTTTAATATGCAGTCTCTCATTTAATAATACTGCGAATATTTACGCACACATTTTCCCTGAGAAGAATATAAATTAGCATTTAGCCAATATGCCCTTATTTTTTTCCTTTAAATGACACCGCGATCTCTCGGATTATCATGATTACTTGCAAGATAGAAATATTAAAAAGAAAGCGATTATATTGTTATTAAGAGGAAGAGATGGAAGGTAAAAGAGCAGGTTCTAGGCCAAAGGACAAGGAAAATGGAGGGATAGAACAAAGGCGGTGATCTGTGAGATCGCTACATATCAGTTAAGGGTTAATAAAAGAAGGCAGCGACAAAGTGTGCTTAAGTGCGATTAAGGGTGAGTTAAGAGTTAAGAATAGGATAATATACTGTTATACCATAGCGTTATCGAAATCGATAACGCAACATTCCTTCGTCCGAAATTTCAATCCATCTTAGAAAATTATTTCTATATTATTTAAAGATATACAGAAGAAAAAAGGTTTTTCTATCGAAAACGCTAATTATAAAGTTGATAATAATAACGATATAGAAGATAGGATATGCAAAAGCAGCGCTACTTGTTTTTCTCATGCTGCTGATGTCGAACTCGTGTCTCACAATACCATACTCTGATATAAATACCTTACGTGCGCGTATAGGTAGAAACCTTATGTATAAAGGACCAGACATATGTACCACAGAGAAAGAATCCAATAAATTGATTCGCCACAGGCGAGATACAACCAAACCAGCCGCCAAATTCAATCGCACGTAGGTTTCGATATCGCGGAATATCGCATTTCGGCCGGTGGCAATTGCGCCTCGATCGCGAAGAGTTAACCCGCTGCCATTACCGTAGCCGACGAGTCGACAATCGCGGGGGAGTGTTTTACGATAAATTCATACGCGTTTTCGCCTCCGTCATCCTGAAAGATTTCACGGTGGTTGACAAGCGATTCAACGGAACGCTCTTGTTATTTCGTTAAAGGATCGACTACCTTCCTTTTAATGGCTTGATGACGCAGCGCGCGTCAACATCGACCGCGCGGTCGCTCTGCAAACACGTCCAACAACAACGAGAGCAAAACCGCATAATGTCTTTTCCATCGATGTTTCGCGAAATGAAATTGCGGTGATACAGTGCGAGGGTGGAGTCAATTCTTTTTTTACACTCGATTTTATTGCGCGTCGATACGACGCGACGATGTTTCGGCTCGAGGCTGGAACGTTGCCCGTCGCGTTCGTTTTTGCGCATCGGTCAAAATTTCACGCGATCGGTCAAACCTGTCCGCCTGCGAGACGAAGTCATTCGGTCGGATTTTACGCAATAATGAACCGCGCGGTCCAAATGATAGAACGAGTCTTTTTTTCGCCCCCGGGGGAAAAAAAATCACGCTCAAAAGTTACGCGCAAACGCAGCAACGGTACTCGCTCTCATTTCCCTGGAGACGAATAGCTCCCATTAAAAATTACTCTTAAAGAAATAATTCATTCGTTGAAAGCGAGTCTCGCGCTGATTTACGCGCAATAATTAAACGTACGTATACGGTATACGTAATGCATACGAGATGAACAAAAAAATTCACTCTCACGCTCGGTAACTAGAAAAATCACTCGCGAAGCTGCGAAGCGGAAATGGAAAAGGATTTATTATACCTCCGACGTGAGCCTTCTATATACATTTCCGCGTTGCTGGATTATAGGCGTGAAAATACGTGGAATATGTGTCGCATTATAACAAAATTCCAATTTCATATCTGTTCGTTAGCGTCAGAAATTGAAATTCCGATTGAATATATGCGGAATACGAACTTTCATGATCGATATCTATGTTATTATGACGAGCGTCAAGATTGCCAGCGGTGGAGATGAACATGGCTGACCGTCCTATATGAAACGTGTAACAGAGTACTACAGCGCCTATGAACAAGTTTCAGGAACCATAATGAGAAGAAGGCTGACAGAGCGATAGAGCTAGAGCAGTAGCCATCCTGTCTCTTGATAATAACCGCTGATGAGAGCCGCGCTGCTTCTAATTATGTACAAAGAACGCTGCGCTGGAATGAAGTTACAACTTTGCCGCAGATTATTAATTTTCCAACGATTAATATTCTCGTACGTACTCTCATATTTTACATGACTCATTATCGCCCTCTTCCCCACCCCCTCGAATGAAACGTGCCTGGCACCCTAACTCTCACGAGCTGGCACTCACAACTGCGAGAAATACGAGCGCGCGCGCGCGCGGGCCCGAATATTATTTTGCTGACGAGAGCAATTAGAATAATCAGTTTCCGCTATGGTCGTGTATAACGATTATCCCGAAGTGTCCGATACGCGGCCCTCTCGCATTTCAATGAAATTTGCATCAATCTGGAGCCCCACGACCGCTACTTTTTTTTTTACAACTTTCTCTTCGTTAAGACTTTGTCTTAACCTTGAGATAGGACCGTGCGGTACAGCTCTCAAGTAATATTAAAATACTCTCTACTTTGAGTGCATTAACCGCGTGGAGGTGCGGTATCCTGATTACGCGCATGAATCCCGGCATGAAAACCGCGCGAATCTAATTTTGCGAAGGGTTAAGTCCGTGCAGCGTAAAGAAGCTGCTCGCCGTTGGGGCTTAATTAAATTTGTTAAGAAGATCGTTAAGAAGGATGAAGACAGGATAAACGGCTGGAGCAAAAAGTGCAACGGCAGTTCTGGGATCTCGTGTGCCTCCTCGGCGGAGGAGTCTCGACCGACGCCTCCGGAGGCTTAAAAGCTTCTCTATCCGGGGCGATAATCCGATGATTCAGAACTTAATTGCGGCGATATATCACGGTATCGCCCGTTTTCCGACTGGCGTAGTCAAGTCTCTCATTCTCATGCAGAATTTCAGAATTTTTAAAACTTTTCCTTTTCCTCGTACAAAATTCTTAATTAGATTAATTTTACACCCTTGTAATTATCTTTGATTTAGCTTATTTATACGGCTTATTTTCCATCTTCTTTCTTCACGATTATTGCATATAATTTGAACAATTTCAAAACAACTAATGAACTAAAGGCTCGCGGATATAAAATCAAATACGATCAAAAAGAAAGCCAATGTGAGCCAAACGCCATATGTTGGGGCGAAAAAATCGTTTATTAGAAAACTAATGTACAATTGTACAAACACGCGACGCAAACGTTTCGACTCCGATTTGAGTCCTCCTCAGTGCATACAAAAAACAATGATGTTAATGAAATGGAACATGATATGAGATTCGCGTCAGTCTCCACCAGAACGAATTACTAAAATAGTTTTTTGAAGAAAGGACCCCGCACTAATTATATAGGAAATACGATCTCGGTGAAATTTTCTGGTTTTCACATATGTTGTAGTTTATGATCTGCTGAACAAAAATGTAATACGCTCAAAGCTAAATAATGGACAGTTTTTAAGCTACAGCCAGTCAAACACGAAAAATTCGAGCTTTGCAAGTATTGTTTGGGAACACTTTGGAGTAACTAAATCTCGTATATCTCATAGGAAAATCATTATTTTTATTGCTCCCAAGAAAAATTCCATATATATTCTCCATATGTGGATTCATATATGATCATATATGGTGGCATATGTGCGTGCGTGCGTGCGTGCGTGCGTGTGTGTGTGAAACTTAACAATTATCTGAATTGTTTATGAACTCATTTTCCCCATCATTCGGATCCTGTTGTGGTGATCTATGTGTGTGCGTGTGCGTGTGTGTGCGCGTGTGTGTGACAATATTAGATGCTGCACAGAGATCACCACAACAGGATCCGAATGATGGGGAAAATGAGTTCATAGACAAATCGGATAATTGTTAAGTCTCACACACACACACACGCACGCACGCACATATGCCACCATATAAGATCATATATGAATCCACATATGGAGAATATATATGGAATTTCTCTTGGAAACAATAAAAATAGTGATTTTCCTATAAGATTTGCGAGATTTAGTTACTTCAAAGTGTTCCCAAACAATACTCGCGGAGCCCAAATTTTTCGTGTTTGACTGGCTGTAGCTAAAAAACTGTCCATTATTTAGCTTTGAGCCTATTACATTTTTTGTGTGTTCAGCAGATCATAAACTACAACATATGTGAAAACCAGCAAATTTCACCGAGATCGTATTTCCTATATAATTAGTGCGGGGTCCTTTAGAAAAAGGAGGGGATCGAAAATATAGTTAATTTAAAGTGAAATCAAAAACTAATAACAACAAAACGTACACATGAATGGAGAGGGGCGCGAATGAACAATTTCAATTACGAATATAAAAGTTAGGAAACGCTCATTAGAATAAAATATATTTAATAAGCTAAGAGCGTCGAAAGCCCCGTAATGAGTCTGAGATGTTAAGAATTTGATAGCAGCAAGTTAATATAATGGGTCATAATGCCTCGTAATTAGAGAAAGAGTCGTATTGTACCTTCTCTCTTCGTTAAGAGGACCGTAATCCCAGTAATTATGAAACATCGTTACTAGCAATGCGCGATATTTTTCCTGAGCCAAATACAATAAATATCTGCTCGATGTTATACTTGCAGTTAAAAAGAAACGAGGAGACACGCCTATTCTAACGGGAGGATCCCAGTTGCGCACAGTGATAATTGGACACCACCAATAATATTGATGTATGCCTAGAGGATTTCCTCTGGAAGGCGCTGTGATTGGCTGTGTCCGATTATCACTGTGCGCAACTGGGCTTCACTCATTCTAACGAATTGAACGGAACGAAAGCGAGTATTTCGTTTCACCGACGAGTGCATCTCGAGCGCGAAATGGTCGTTAATCTTGAGTCCCTCGGTAATCCAGTGAATCGAATTTTAATTACCGTGGCGTATCGCGATATTTACCTCTCGATGCGTCGCGACATTTATCGATGGTTGACGTGAAAGGAAATTTTTCTGCGACACACTGCAGTGGTAAACGGATCATTAATCGAACGCTCTTACGGGCCAGCGTACATTTCTTCCGCTATTACTTTGTACCATTGCAATCTATGTTCGCGGTAAACTCGGATACTCGGTATATCACAGTAGCTCAGCCGCAACCGTGCCACCAGATAATCCGGCGATTCAGCCACGCTGGAATGCATCGGTGGCTTTCGATATTGTTCACTTTCCAATCGTCGATGCATTCATAATGCGACCACCCTGCGAGCTCTTCGGCTACCGTGTGTACAAAGGCGCGTTTACATTCTGCGAAGTGTCTCGTCTCGCGCGCTTATACATATTAATGGGTCCTGCATAGTCATCCGGCATTGCTGCGTCCGACTACTATCGTCGGCCGTGCTCGTAATTCGCGAAAGCTCGCGCCTTTATTATCGGGTCGATCATAAAACCGGCGATGTGCGCCAGCCGAAAGGGTCGGTGGCTTGAACGCGACGCTGCGCCGCCACTGGGACTTTAGTCTCGGACGATCGACTTTTCATTAAGAGGAGAACCTCGGCGGACGTTCCTCGGACGATCTCTCTTACATAGGATCAACGAAGACCGCTCGAAGAATACCGTGGCGAGACGTCGTACCGGAATGCTATAAGTCTCGGACGTTCGATCCGGGTTGCGATTAAAGTCTCTTTATCAGGACCCTGCTACTCCACCTCTAACTAAAGCGCATCGTGTACTATCCGGTAACTCGATAATGCATTACACCGCGTTGAAACAGAGGGCGCGTTTAAGCTATAGAAGCTATAGAAAGTATCTCGAGAAAGGCATTTATGTATAGCACAGCTATCCTATTCTATTTTCCGTTCTATATTCCCGAAAAGAAATTAATTCACATGGCAAATTTTTAGTTCTGTATTTCTCTTAAATATATAAATAATTTGATATTATATTTTGATATTATATTATGATATATTTGATATATAATTTTATATTATTATATATTCAAATTTTTAATGAAATATGCAGTATAATAATAATCACTCTACACTGAAAAAAATAATGTTGTATCCACAGTATTAAGTCTAATGGAAAATAATTTTGTTAATTTAATAACATTATTAATAAAAGAAATGTATATACTCTTATTTTATTAAAATTGTATAATATCAAATTATTTATATTTAAGAGAAATACAGAACTGAAAATTTGCCATGTGAATTAATTTCTTTTCGGGAATATTGACATAATTTTTTTCTGTGTAGGGTAGATGTACCGGTTTTGGCTATTTGCGCGATTTTCGTAATTTTTTTACTTTTAAATTGGCTGTAGTGCGTAACAATCGAGAGAACTTTATTCTGCAAGCATTTCGTTGATCATGCAGACAGGCAGATTAAATTTATTCTTTATATGGCAAAGAACTGTGTGGCCACAAATGGCCTTAACGTGGCCACAAATGGTGCATCTACCCTATAAATTAATAGAAAAATTTCATAAGTTTGGTGTACGTAACCGTAATTTTTATGAAATAAACTATTAAATAACATATGTCGATTTTTCTCATATTTTCATGTCTTTATGGAATTCTGTATATTTTTACTTCATATAAAAACCTGCATAAATACCTTACAAGACAATATCCATCTGGCCATAAGAAAATTTATCATCAAACAAGCTACGATCCATAACTATTTGAGAATCTACAACGCCGAGCGACAGCGTAGCAGGCAGCGGTTGATTTAGGTGGCTTCCGCGAATCTAAATATGCACGGGGAGTTTGAAATTTATACCCCAGTGGATGTATTGTAAATCCACCACGCGTAACTAGGGAATCCCCGGTGGCGCGATTACAAAGTAGCTGCAGTAATCGCTGCCGTACGACGCGTTTTGAGGGAATAGCGATACACGTATCTCTGCCTCATGTGCGATTCTTAGACCCAGTTCCACAATCTCCAGTTAACTTAACCGGCCGGGTATTCCATTGGAATTGACCAATCGCATTTGTCGTTAAGCAAAATTAACAAATGCGATTGGTCAATTTCAATGGAACAACCGGCCGGTTAAATTAACTGGAGATTGTGGAACTGGGCCTTATGCGTTACCTACATACAGATTAATTGCGAAAATGAGACGTATCTTGACGGCGACATCTAAACTGCGGCCTTGCCGTCACACTTTCATTACGAAGATTGGCAAAATATGGGGGACTCCGAGCTATCGGAAGGATTCGACATTTATTTTCCGCGCGAGACCGAAAGCCGTTTTCACTGTCTGTCTAGCTGTCTGCCTTCTTCATTCTCTCGGTGTGCAAACTCATTGTGCGAGTGCCTCAAGTGCAGACGGAATACACGAAACCTCGAGCTGTCGGATTCCTGTCAGCTCACGCTGTCGGAGAATTTGCAGGGCATGACTGGCGCCAGGAAACCTCGTACGCTGAGCTTGGTACACCTACTTTGGCAACCTAGACTTTTTTGTATATGTATTTATATCTGTTCCTCGAAAACGCGAGGAATTAAACACGTCCATTGAAATTTCCATGGAAATTAATGCTTTTTAACGAGATAAAATTAAATTTTCGTGTCGACACTCGCATGTTTTCGACAATGCTGATATTAAAAAACACCGTTTTTTCTTTAAAGCGATTATAGCCTGCATTTAAAAATGTTTTTATCGTTTATAGAATTTCATTGGATTTTCAGTCTATTTTTCGCTCTCGCGCGGTTGCAGTATAATTATTTCACGGCAAGTGCGAAACTTTTGATCACATCGTCGAGACCGCAAAGAAGGTAAGCTATAATACCTTACAGCATTATGACGGAGGACGCTGCTGGCGGCTTTTGCGCGCAGCCCCGTCGGTTACTTCGTTCATTAAATCTCCTAAAAGTGTACGCGCATCTCTCCCTCTCTCTCTCTCTCTATTTACCGGTGAAAACTCTTTACGCGTTTCCATGATATTTTTTTACGCGCTACACGGCGCTGGCTGGCTGTTGCGGAAGGGCATAAAGCGCACAGGGTCTACGGCCGGAAACCGAAGCTCTATTTTGAGGAGGAACAAGCGACCTCGAAAAAAAAAAGACCGAGAAAAAACAAAACAAGAATGCATTTGTACCGCGCGTACGTATAAAACCCATTTGCGGTAGCGGCGCGTCCATAATAACTCCGGTAAAAATGAGGCTGACTTTTACGAGCGGCGCTCCTACTGCTTTTTGTCGCAGGTTCACATTAATCTGGGCGCGGGTGAGAATGAGATGGCGAGCGCCCGCGGGCTGACACTGAACGACCTCAGTTGGCACGAGGTCAATTTGACAAGACGCGAGGCCAACATCAGCCTGCAGATCGACGTGATACACACGACGAGGTCCCAACTACCGGGTCGCTTTTTCGAGCTGAACATACACTACGGTGTTTTCATCGGCGGACAGGGCGACTTCAACGAGCTATTTCTAGGTAAGACGGCAAGGCAAGCAAGGAAAAGGCAGGCAAGCCTTGGTTCATCCGGATAAATTGTCTCGCCACGTGACTGAACTAGATTCGATACACGGCACGCCGACAAACACTATATCCGTCGACGTTGCATTCGCGCCGCGGTCACGACTGCCTCTCTTTTCTTTCGCTTCGTTTCGTTAAATGGCCGGCAATCCAACCCAACTGCAGCGGAGACGATGGAGAGATTAGGTAATCAAGCCCTGAGAGTCCCGCTTAATAAATAATTAGCGTCGCGTTCACGCACACTTGAGTATGCCGTTTTTCGTACCTGTCGTTAGAGACTTCGGTGCAAATTATTTTCTGCAAGTTGCATCACATCGTATATGCCCGTGAAAAATATTGATACAATAAAAATACATAAATGTAAATAAATTTGCAGTGAGCGACGGAAATATTATATAGGCTTTTTCTGGATGTTATTGTTAACTATTGTACGTAAACAAAATTGAGATGAGACTAACAAGAGAACAACGCATGAAACACCGCATTTTTTTAGTTTTACCTTCGTTTATCGAAGTTTTAAAAAAAATTAAATAAAAATTAAACATTTTATTATTTGTCTTTTATCATATACCAGTAAACAAACCCAATAAAGTTATGGCAGCGGTGAATTATAGTAAAAGTTTAATTTTACAAATGGCACGTATGAGAGAATATAAAATAAATAAATTAATAATTGTTTGTTTCGCTAAATAATCTTCCGCGTAAATTAAATTTTATAAATGGGGTTATCGAAAGCATCAATAATATTAAAATAGTTATATATTTTTTTATTTAATAAAATGAGAATCAACTGAATTGCTACAAGAATGATAAAATTAATATGCATGAAACCGAGAAGTTTTTAAAGAATAATCATGATTATAATGGTTAGTGATTATAATAGTCATGATTATAATGTCAAATAAAGCTTTTTCACAGATATTTTTATTGTGAATAATTGTCCTCCGATAACTCAAAACAGCATTAATCAAATATTAAATATTTTACGCAGTGTCCCATAATCATTAATATGTAATATTTCAATAACGTGTTCTGGAGATTAATTAAAATCGATAACTTCAATACGAAAATATCGCAATTATATTTTTCAAATTATAAACGATCAAAATTGGCCAATGGTATCGTAAAATTCACATGCTTACGTTTATATGCGATCTGTCGTCAATTGTGAATTTTTACATCTCGAGTGATACTGATTTCATATTGCTATACTGATTCTATCTTTTGATTTCTTACGGGCATATTTCACTTTACTTTATTTAAGAGATATAAAATTAAATCTTCAATAAATATGAATGGAATAAGCTATAAAAGATTAAAATAAAATTATTAGTCTTTTTATTAAATAAATTAATTGGATATGCTGTATGTAATCGTGAAAAATATTTCGTAGCTTATTTTTATCCATATCTGTGTATATCGAAAAAATCTATTGTTTTTTTCCATAGTACATATAATATTCAATCCTGGAAAAAGATATATAGAGAGATCAAATGCAGAACTCAAATTTTAATAAAAGTATATTTGAGAATAGGAAAGACAAGGGAAAATAAAATAACGAATCTAGATGTTAACAATTTTTCCTACCGTGTTCTATAAACATTAATTCATTTTTATTTTATACACGTAAATACAATATATACAGAGTGTTAAAAAAAAGGTCGGATATTCTACCTACGTGTAGTACTCATCAAAAGAAGCAAAAAAGTCTTGGGCAATATAGGTCCGCAAATCAACTATTTCAGAGCTAGAGTTAATTTTGTATTTTTGTTTTATCTTTCTTATTTTTTGTATTTTTTATTTTTTTTGTCAAAAATGGCATTATTATGAAAAAACGAACAGTAAACGCGCTAATAGTTAAATAGATACAAGATTTTTTAACGAAAAATACTTAAAGAAGATGTTCAACATGTCCACCTTCCATATATACACAAGCTTCACATCGTCGCTTATCCATGCCATTTTTGACAAAAAAAAACAAAAAAATACAAAATAATGAAAATACAAAAAAAATACAAAATCAACTTTAGCTCCGAAACAATTGATTTGCGGACATATGTTGCCCAACACTTTTTTGCTTCTTTTGACGAGTACTACACGTGGGTAGAATATCCGACCTTTTTTTGAACACCCTGTATATATACCTATATATACAATATATATTGTATATAAATAACTTATCACCTCCGGTCTTCATTATCTGTGAGATATGAACACCATGAAGGAACTTAAATAAACGCTTTACTCTAAAAATGTCAGCATTTTACTTGATATAATTTTATTTTACTTTCTATTTTTTCTTATTATTTATACTATTTATCTAAGCAATAAATTCTAAAATTTTAATAACTGGATTGGTTGATACTTAAAAAATTTTCAACAATAGCATTATTAATATTTAATATCCTCATGGTGTTCTTTGCATTTCCTGAAAATTTTATCTGAATACAGAGTGCTTGACGAAGAAACGTAATAGATAATATTTTTATCAAGTTTTAAAACAATTCTTCTTTTGCTGAAATCATTTACAAGATATTTTTTTTATTTATACCTGCGAGATTGATTAGATTATATATTTTCAATTATATAATCATATTTGATTATATAATCAAAATTATATATCTCGCAGTTAGTTTTCTATTGTGTAATAAGATTACAAAATATCAGAATGATGAATTAATATAATAAGCTTTACAAGTTTTTTTGTATGTATAAGTGCATTCTCGTATGTGCGCAATAAATCGATGGATGATCGTACATTTTTAGGATTAAATAATTATTACAACTAGTCTATCATAGTTCATCCATTTTAAGGCAATGTATCTATGAAATATTATATTTCTCTATATTTTTCTTACATTCTTATAATCTCTGATACAACTTTCACAAATCCATTACTTTAAGTTAAAATTGAAAAAATAATTTGCCACTCACCGATGCGCGGCAACGGAATTGTACGCTAAGTTGCACTGTAAAATATAAATATACCCAAATTATAATAGCGCCCAAAATAATTAATATTTCATGAAACAATGTTCGCGCATATAAAATAATTTTAAACGATGAATTTTCCAAATGATAAATAATAGTGAATTACATACCTTATAATTGCTCTGTCGTCGTCCGATGCTTCCTCTCAGATTCCTCCGTTCCTCGTTGTTTTTTCATGGCACTCACTTGCGAAAACATAGTTAATTATGATTTCACGCACACTAATCACCAGAAATCAATCGCGATGCGCGGACTGATAATCGCCAAATGTTCGCGAGAAATAATCGCGTTCAGCATTTCTTCGCAATTACGTTACGAGGGATAATACGACACACGACGCGATTCACGACGTTGTCTGTTTGCTCGAGTCCCGAAGGGTAGCAAGGTCACTTCGTGTATACAACAGCTAAACGTTGCAAAAAATGAGCCGTGAACGTCCCACGCCTCGCCAATTCATCGCCTCTACGAAATATTTAACGCTGAATATTCAATTTTTGGCTTTTAAGTCGATGGTTAATAAATTATAATATCACGGCTCCTTGTTGCTTGAATATAACGCGGAGCTTTTATTGCTGCGATGAATAAATAACAAAATATCTGCTATAATAAATAGACGACACCTCGATACTCTTATAAATTGTTAAACGTGAGTGTTAACCAATCGTTAATAATCTAAATGTTCGTTGGATATGATCGCCTCGAAGAAAAATAATAACATTTTCGGCTACAGTGGGTTTTGCTCCGAGATCTAATGACGTCACATGCTCTACTTCAGGTTACCAGGGTTATGATCTAACTAATTATAATCATATTTAAACATTTAAGAAGCTTAATTCTTTAAGAAAGGTGTCTTGAAAATATAATTATACAAAAATTATTCTACGGTAAGTCTATTAATAGCTTAATATTCCATTTTTATAC
>NJRQ01000176.1:95202-128347 GCA_003063805.1 Aphaenogaster ashmeadi | reverse complement strand
CTTACACATTGTTCGAGTCAAGTCAGAAAAAGATTATATCAATAGTCACAGAAAATAAAATAGTCAATAAAAATAAAAAACTTCGACACGTTAAATATATTCAGTAATTAAAGAACGTGTTAAGAAGCACGTCTTTGTAACACTCAAACGTTGTCATAAGAATAAATAAGCGAACAATAAAACAGAGCGGACGAATTGATATTATGTATCATTTATTATTAAATCACAGGTCGCAGACAAATAATCGGTATCTTTTTGTAGGTTGATCGTGTTTTTACACTGTTAAAAAAATCTGTATTAAAAATAATATAAAATGTAGGAAGTTTTTATGCAGATACCGTATATGAAATTTCAAATACGAAGTTGAAAAAGGAGTGGTATTTCGAAAATAAAACTATCGAGCAGTAATATTACTATGCTCATCTGTTTGCTCATATACAAATGTTCTCATTTTCAATCGAAAATATGTATTATTACCTTGCGTATTCAAAAAAATCTTAAACGGGTTTTTAATATTCAATGTTGTGTGTATTAAAAATTTCATATTAGTGATTAAAATTCATGTTCGTATATGAATTTAGCTATACAAGTGCAAGAATTTTTATTTCAGATACTCAGTTTGTAAACATTTACCGTAGTATCGTAAATGTGTTGTAAATATCATATCTTTTTTAACAGTGTATGTTGGGCACTACGCCACATTCATAGAATATTCGTTTTAATTTATACAACATAATTTATTAACACCTGAAGAGGACCAAAACCAATGGTCGAAACGTTGTGATTGTTTAAACAAAACATCTAATAAACCTTGTTAATTATTCACTGGCGAAGAAAAGTTTTATTGCTTGTTAATCTTAATTAAGATTATTTTTTCTCGATTTATAAGAAATTGGATTTGTTCAGATCGATCATTAGAAATGTGTCATAGTGCACCTTCTGGTTGGTCGCTCCGGATAATAGGGTCTACTATAGTAGTGAATCAATTGTTTGTCATCGCGCTGAATCGTGACAACGAGTGAAAACAGGTGATTACTACGGCATAGTGGCCGATATTATTATATCGAAAGTATGACATACGCGCTGTCTCGCGTTTCCGCGATGGCAGAGGGCTTAAATAATGGTGCACCGGGAGCACGCGTTGCACAAAATCGCACGGACGGGGATTGTAATTCAAACATTTGCTTTTGTTTTCGTTGTGTTAACGGCAACATGCAACGAGACTCGTCTCGTGCATTAGAAACGGCCGTAATTACTGTTCGATGTACCGCTCGAGCAGCACTTCATCAATGCCAGTGTAACTTCGCTCAATCGTAAAATGTATTCGTGAAGTCGATCGCATTTATAATCTCGTTGTCGATCCTAATTTCATTACCGTACTCGCGATTCTATTTGCACCACGAATAAATTGGAAGTCGCGATACGTCTCCCGTGAGAAACGGCGATTGGAAAATTCTCCTTCCACCTCTCGCGGTTACAACGCTCGGGTGTATTACTCCTTTGCGGCGAAATTCCGGATTATACGTTCTTCTGCTTGACAGTACACCCCCCACCACCACCGGTCATAGAACACTACGAGTTGGACGACCAAGAAAAGGCGGGGATATATCCTTTCTATTCTCAAATCTGTCGTAAAATGCGCCGAACGTTTTATAAGAAGAAGAAGAATCGTACTAGTATTTCCGAAAATAAGTATACTAAAATATAGTACTACGCGATTAAGATATATCAGAAGATATTAAAATAAATTAGAAAAAATTAAAGCGTGTCAGTAATTTCGCTGTGTATTTTATAGAGAAATATGAAAATGTAAAAAGATGCAAGAGATGAAAAATTTTTAAACTCACACGAGAGAGAAAATAAGTATTCAAAAGGTCAGGAATATAATCTGTATGTATAATGTGCGTAATAATAATTTCCGCATCGTGATTTCCTGTCATATAGCTTAAATAACTTGGCTAGAGTATCTTGCCTCTCTTATACACGAGCGGTTGCACTCTTCACGCTCCATACATGCCACAAGCAGCTTGATAACGACTTGGGCTCTTTAATGCAGGCTCGGCGCATCAGCCACAGCGACCGGTAATCATTTCTCCATAGCAAAACAAAAAATTCAACTAGGTCATTTCGTTCGAATTGACGCGGACGAAATTGAATATGATCAGCACAAACAGCATTTCTCTCTCTCGCTCTCTCTTTCTCCTCTCCGTCCCTCCCCCCCTCTCTCTCTCTCTCTTTGTTCGTAGACGCGCCCCCATCGTTATCCTGTCGGCCGTCACGCATAATACTCAGCGACCAGCTCGAAATTCAATTTACATATTCATGACAATTCATTTGTACCCCATGGCACGGTGTGGCCCACCCCTTGGAGAAGGTCTTATTAATTCCCTGGCATGTGCCTCGCTAAATTCTCGAGTCAAAGAATAAAGAAAAAGAACGAATCCCATCTCCCGAAGGAAGATGCGAAACCTATTTTCGATACGGATTCGTATAAAGTTCTACAGAGTGCCCGAAAAATAGCATCAAGTAGTTTCGCAATTGCAGAATTCTTGAAGGAATTTGCAGTCGATTTCTCTACAGACGATTTAAGATCTCTTCTATTTGTTCTTCAACTTCCAGTTTTAGATATGCCGGTGATTAAACATCAAGATAATCTCTATTGAAATGAACCCCACTTTATATTAATGGAAAGATAATATTTCTAATTGCTTAACTATAATTTTGAAGTTGATATAAATGCTTAATTTTTTCAGTGTGAACACTAAATACAAATTGTGAAATAAGATCTTATCTGTACACCGTATATAGCACACATACATGTGTATCATGTTAGTTGTATATCTGTATAGATGAGCATGTACACATACGAAAGCGTACAATGCAAGCGTACACCTATACAGTCGATTGCAAGATTCTCGCCGTGGATTTCGCTTATCGGTCGCTATTTCCTCGGCTCTGTAAAAATATAGAAGATATTCTCACCACACGACGTATATTTGATAGCCATGAGAAATCAATAAAAAATATATACATTCCGACGTGTCAGTATCATAATTCTAATATCTATGCGAGGCAGTTCTTTCGATCGCAAAAATTATCTGTTTTACTGGCGCTAAGGTAAACGTCCCAATGACCGGACATGAACCTATATCCGGACACTTACACAAAAACTTGTTATCATGCTTCTGTGTAATTTTTAAATATTTAAAGATTACAATTAAATTTTAATATTATAATAAAAAATGCATTTGAGATTAATAATAACAAGTTTTTGTGTAAGTGTTCGGATATAGGTTCATGTCCGGTCATTGGGACGTTTACCTTACTTCTTTACAGCATCTTTCAAGATAATCATTTTTTCATGAAGTATCTATTTCTTCTTGATTAAAATAATTTGTCTACCTGCTCTTTTTTGTATAAATACGAAATAATTTATATAAATTTCCATTTTATTAATCTATAATTCAGATCTTTATTAGAGAGAGATTACACTTAACGAAAAGTTAAAGCTAAAAATGTCTGAGGAAATTAAGAGAAAAGAAATTCAAGAGAAAGTTCTATCGCGCGAGAGCAAGAGAGAGCGAGAGAGAGAGAGAGAGAGAGAGAAAGAAAGAGGGAGAGAGGAGATCTGGCAAAAGCAATGCTTGCTGAATCTATTGCCGTCAATTCGTAAGACCACTGAAATATTATTGCCGTTACCCATGCAAATCCATCTTCCGAAAATCGTTATTTCACCCCGACATACGGCAGCAACCACGCTGGGCGAATTCATCGGTGTTTAGAAACGCGTAAACCGCCGTAGCCGCTGTTCTGCGGCGCGATTGGCCGTGCGCCAAAACATCTTACAATCAATAAAATTTTGCATTATGTAAAAAGGCCGAAGACTGACGGCGTTGTTACGAAGCCGTTGGGCGGTGCGCCGCAACGACGTTGTAAAGGCAGGGCCGGCTAGTTTAGCGTAGCCGCCGGTATTCCGTCGCAAACTGTATTCGCGATTCCGCGGCGTGCCAATAAACGCCCATCTCGGACCGCTTATATACACATATCCCGTCGGTTTCTGTCGTGCCCAGAGCGGTACCGCCGTCTCAGCATCCATCGACACGCGGCAGCTCGAGGGTAATCCGCCAACCCGCCGAGAGATGCGCTTGTCACACACGAAGACAATTAACTTCGCGTTGCAACAAGCCCGCCCGCGGCGTGAAACCGCCGGTTTCGCCGAATCCGTTGCATCTGTCGCAAATATCAAGTACATCGCGCGCATATTATATATATAATATATATATATATATATATATATATATTATTCGCCTCCCCGCATGACAACGTTACGTCGCAGGAAGTTTCGAATACTCGGTGAAATTAGATTTCACGAGGAACACTTCAACCGTTGCAATTAAGTGAGATCAGGCACGAAAATCAGGCGGGCCGTTGCGCCGTCGTTCGTTTTCAACAAAAGAATTGTGAAAACATTTTGTAAACAAGAAGAATGTTAAAGAAACGTTTGTGCATCGATTGCTCATGGCAATGCGATTAATAGCAAATGCGGGACGATTCTTCTAATTAATTTTTCTTTGATTCATTAATGACGAGCCATCTACCAATCAGAGAAATAAAAAATAATGAAGCTTGCTGCTGTTAAAAGCCCCCATTCGTCTGGAATCGCAATCGTTCGCGGTTACATTTCTATATACGTATAGCGTTTGAAACGCGAATCAATAACGACCTCATTAATGTAATGTTTAATCCACCTGCAAAGCTTGTCTGTAAAACGCGAGCGTGTTTTAAAGATTTATCCGAATGCGAATATCCAAAAAGCTTATATCGCCATTACGTGAAAGTTCTTCCGCAAAATTTTCGCTATTATGCATTGAGAGCAAATTTGTGAGAATAAATCTTCGTCTGTCTGATTCGTAGGTCACACGGATTATCTGAGAGGATGCATGGCTGACATAATTTACAACGGCGCCAAAGTTATAGAGTACGCCAGGTCGAGGAAGGGCCAGTCGGAGGCAACAGCCGTAACGTGGGGCTGTTCGCCGGAATTCGACGCCACGAGGAGCACGGAAGTCAGCTTTGTCGAGGACGGCGCCTTCGTCGCCATTCCGCGCCCCATTCCGCGCTCCGGTTCGAGGTATATACCAAAAGTACCGCTTTCCGTTGTAATGTATACACCTCCATTTATCATCGTCGCACCTACGGGACCGTAGAAAACGTAATTAAACTGTCGCGACACAATCGTATCAACTACATCATCGATAATGGTTATATCGATGCAAGAAAGGACGTAGGGCTTTATCTCGTTAAACTATTGTACCGAATCCACAGTGTTATTTACTCTATTATCTTAATCCACTTAATTATCTTTGTCATTGTACACAGCTTTACGTTTACTCGACAATGACGTAGCCTCAAAAGAAATTTCAAAGACATTGTAAAATTCATGCTCGTACAAACTCGAGTTCTCTATTTCTCTTTTTCTCCGAGGCGTATGAGGTAACGTTTCAGTTTTAGCGGCGACTCTATCGCGCACCATCACGTAAAATAAATACGTTGGTTCACGAATCCAATATCTTATGGTAATACCGCGGGAAATCCGTTTCACTGAGGTCGACGGCGGCGGGGTTGCATAACTCGCATACTCCTGCACATAGCTGTATATCTACAACCAGGCCGCATTCAAGTCATCGGTCAGGGAAGGCCTTTCATGTTACACGACTCCTACCACTTTCATCTCGCGCGCAGCTTTTAACGATTAAACCCATGAGAACGTTGTTACATCTCGAAAAGTTACAGCTCGGAAACAACTGTTTCAATCGCGAGAGTTATGCACGTCACCGTTAACTCTCGCAATGAGACAGACGGCGATGCTTCGTCAATGGGAACACTTTGATCTCTCTTTTCAGTGCAGCACAAGGACTTCGACGAGGAACAGTCGATTGGCTTGGAAGCTTATAAAGCTACTTAGTGTACCAGCAGTCGTTTGTGGAATTAATATTATTCACGATACAGAGAGAGAATCACGGATCACCATTTGCACTAATGAATATCGTAGTGTACAATATATAGTATATATGCAGGTAGAGTTCAATTTTATTGAACGATAAATTCCGTACGATAATGATAATTTCAATATGTTCTCCAGTAGGATATAATAATTGTTAATAAATTCACATGTAAAACATATGATTTAATCCAGAATATACGCGAGTTCTTTATAATCATCTAACATTGAGTAAAAGAAAATATATCTGTTACTGGAATAGAAAACTGGCTGACAGAATGTAACTAAAAAAACACACAGACACACGTAATATTTTTTAAAATGAATTAGAGGGTTTTGGAGACATACAAACGTGTCGTTTTTATCTGTGCGGAATGGACATGTGCAAGCATATTATAAATCTCCCAGCAGCAGATTGTGTACATTGCGGTTTCGTGGATTCCCAGTATATCTCAAAGTATCTCGGAATAGAACCACGACCTCGAAAGCCTTTGTTTCTATAAATTAAAAGCTCAGCGGAGACCAGTGATGTTTACATGGAAAAATGTACGTCCATTGTAGGACGCATAATTTCCAATAGTGTCTACAGTAGGATATTTCGCCTTACAATCTATAGTTTTATATCTTATTGTTATTAATCTTCCGCAAGAAGAATGCAAACACTCTCCGTTTGCGCGACTATAGTACGAAAATGCTAAGCACGTCCAAGGAGACTAAAAACTTCGGCGAGCCAGATGTGTCCTCGCTGCCCTATCCTAGCGAAAATTATTCGGGAGTACACTAAGAGGCGGAAAAACGCTTCATTTTCACACGAATGCGGTGTATACCGAGTAAGCGCGGTTAATACCGGCCTTCACATGCAGATAGTTAAGTCCTGGTTGCATGCATGGTTTCTCGTGTCTTGTACGTTCGTAGGTACTCCGGTTCTTTTGTTGTCCCGAATTAAAAGCACACTAGTTCCGAGTAGTACCTTAATTCAACACTTATCTCAGAGAATAAATGTTGGAACCTGTTGCGTTAATGCGGCTAAAAGCAAGACAAAAGGTCAGTCCGTTTTTTCACATAAATATTTGAGAGAAACCGACCTCTCTTCTCGAGCAGGTACATAGTGCACGCTAGTAGATCTCGTCGATAAACGGATAAGTAGATAGCCAAAGGGAATCGAATGGATGACTGGACAGTCGTAACTGTCTTCCTTCCGCGACGTTCTACGTGAAGTCGATGAACCGCGAAGATTTCGACGTGCGCTTTCTGAGTTCAATTGATCTGGAAGATTCAAGTGTCACGTGTATGCATGGCTCATACAGACGTTCGAGTCGTTTTCACTTAAACTGAGTGCACTTTTCATTCGCCGTTTAATCATTATTTAATTCATTGGTTTTCTTCTATCACGTACAAAACGCAGGATCATTATCGTATTTAACGTAGATCAAGTTATAATTTTTGTATCTTGTGTTTTTAGTCAATTTAAATCGACGAAGATTGAAGAAATTCGATAAAAATGATGGCCGGATGTCTTTTTGTAATTTCAACCATTGGAATTTTCTGAACGGGTTTAATTTTCATAAGTACCAATCGTTAACATACAAAGAACACGTTACATTGAGCTTTCGGAAGCAAAGCATCGACTGATGAGGAACGTAGAAACACAAGCGGACCGTATTAGAATCCTTGGTGCACCTTCAGCACGGTAAACAACTAATTGCGTTTACAATTCGCGCAGGTACATGTTTGCTTACAACTGTTGCGAATTGTGTTGCGCAGTAAGACATTGACTAACATATCAGGCATTTTCATTAACTCCCAGGTCTAGCAGAGTTAGATGATGAGATAATTCTCGATGAAATAATCATGATTCACATAATTAAACTTGGCTTGGAGCTTAATTACATGGGTATATTCTAACATCACATCAGACTTTTTTCCCTCAACTGTGATCAACAAAAGATAATAAAAGTGCAGAAAGTAGAAGAATATCGTGATAATCGTGATATCGATAACAATAAAATAAATATATCATGAATGTGTGATATATAACAGTATGATTCTTTTGATATCAGTATGATATCAGTATCTGTAAAACAAATACGTGGAATAGTAATTTCAGTGCCTCAGTATACATTGCTATCTCGTTATTGTATATTATTGCATCCGTCTGTTATGACGCTGAAAGTCTACTCCGCTTTCGTAACCACCATTGTAGCACTTCGCTGTGATGTTACTTCAAAAGCAAAGTAATGAATCCACCCGCTGAAGTAAATAATCGGCTTTCGTGTTCGCAGCAGTCGTGGCATCTTCCCGCACAAGATGTGAAAATCACTCGGCCCAAAAGTTTCTCCGGGTAGAAGTCGACTGAGCGAAATTTGATTTGATTACAATTATAAATTCACGGCGAACAATCTTCTTTCCTTCCCTGCTACCATCGTTTGCATTGCCTCGCTCGTTTAACTCGTGTTGCACGAATAACGTTTCACTTGTTTAATCGCGTTCTGTAGTGAGGTCTGAACACCGTACTGTTTCAAGAACGATAATTAAACGGAGAGCAAAACATACAATTATCCTGAAACAATATTCTTAAAGATTTAAATTATCACATCTTTAAATTGTTGGGATTTTCGTCGTTATGTTTTATATATCAACTATTCTTACAGAATTGTATGTATCGAATTCTTGTCGAAATTCGGTTACAGTTCGGTTCGTTTTTTCAAAAAAAGAATCCGTTATAGCCTTTCAACAAAATGCAAAATCGTCTGACGGTGTCACGCTCGATCAGTCAATGCTCGGAAAAGTTTTTTATAGTATATACATATAACTTTGCGGTATTGCACACTTGTGAATCGCGCGGAAAAGTCAACCGCGACATTCTAATCCGATACTAAGACGCACGGTAATATCGGACTTTTCCGTTATTTCACCGCCAACGGCTTGGATATCAGCAGCATTATCTAGAAGAGTATTCTCTATGGTCTCATGAAGTCGTTGTGTAACGATCGTAACATCAGACGAGTCCGATTCGGTTGCGCAGTCCTTTCTTAAGGGGCAGTAACGAAGTTTCCTGCCAATTCCATCTTACGACTTTGCAGATGGGAATTCGAGCTGAAGACCGGCGCCGACAGTGGCCTGTTGCTCTATAACACGGGGCAATCATCCTACGCCGATTACCTCGGCATCGAGCTGTTCGAGGGTAAGATTCGACTATTGATGAACAAAGGGAATGGTCCGACCGAGTTGACGCATGGTACCCTGGTGGCTGATGGTAAATGGCATAGCGTAATTGTGGATTTCAATCCGAGCGGACTTGGCATCGCCGTCGATCGTCACGAGAAAACAATGGCTCTGCCATCCGGCGGCAATCGATTCCTCGATCTGGCGGACACACTGTACATTGGCGGTACGGAGTTGAACAAACGCGCCCGGGCCCTGAGCAAGGGTCTTAGGTCCGGCGACGTGAGTTATAAAGGCTGCATACGGAACATGGTCCTCGACAACAAGGACCTCGGTTTACCGGACGTCAAGGTCAGCCAGGGTATCGTCGTGGGTTGCGTCTGGGGATATCCCTGTATCGAAGCTGATCCCTGTGTATCCGGTGCATCATGTATGCAACTGGGTGTCAACTCATTCAGGTGCAACTGCGACCAGTCGCTGTGCATCAAGCCGAATTACGCCGAGGACTACAAGGTAGATCAATTTTAATAGAGTTTCAATGATGCTCCACCCACTTGGCGAGGGTTACGTTGCGGTTACGAGCTAATTATGTCACCGGCAACTAGCGTATGGATTTACGGAGATGCATAGCTAACTTAGTCAAGATACTGCTTACATAGATTATTCTTTAACAATCATTGCGATATAATTGATGTGAAATATTTAACTTTATCCGCATCTCTCTTCATTCATATTTAATAATGAAGATTGAATATATATATAAAATATTCAGCTAATATTCAGATTAGACTAATATCTGCGTATAGAATAAAGAATTGATATGGCATTTTTGCAGATCTACTCGAATACCACTCTCCCGGTAAATTTGGAAATTCTCTCTCTGAGTCCTCTACTAGTTTCCGAGGGGGAACACGTGTTAGTAACGAGCGAAAACATTGCAATGGTGCTGGACATCGCTAAATACGGTGTGGAAGAAACTGGTGTCACATTCACCTTGATGACACCCCCAGCTTACGGAACGTTGGCATTAGACCTTTTAACATCTCGAAATGATCACTCCTTCACGTTACAAGACATCAATCAAGATAAGGTAACCGTCCAATCAACTAACCATCAATTTACTAAATCCTCTTAATTAACGTTCCATTCTGTTTCAAACTCGTTGCTCGTAAGTCCGCTATTGCGACGATTGCTGCGATATTAGTGTCCACCCGTCGGTTACACGTGTGACGATAAAACTTGAAATCGTCGGGAGGAGTTCGCCAGAGCACGTGTAAGAGGCGAAACTCGGTCGGTGTGCACCTGACGTTAATTAATATCAGGTGACTAAACGCGGCCCGAGCCGGCCGGCCGGGCATAGAAGGCACGGAGAAACGTGGAAAATCATGTGTTCTTCCAGTTCGTCATAGGACCACGCGCTGCTATACATAGTACGCGCCATAAGGACTAACTTTAGAATCGTTAGTGGCGGGAACATGGAGGGTCGGCCAACTTGTCATGCTCTCGCTCGCTCTCTCGCTCGCCTGCTCCTCCTACTACCTACACTCAATTTATCTAGCGACAGTGCTCTATTTATAAACCGCCACCGCCCATTAATGGTTTTTCGTTAAAGATCGCGTATCGGCCGCTTTTTATCCGCCGCGCCATCGTCTGTCGTTTATTGCCAATTGCTCTCTAATCGTTAAAAAAAGAATAGGGGAAAAAGCTCGCGTCTTCCCCTTGTTCCGGCTCGGATCAGCCTGGGACGACGCCCACTCGATATGCTAATCGACGACTTAATCCCTGTCGCTCTAATTAATTTTGAACCGCGGTCGATCTCGAGTGTTAGATCAAACGCTAGAAAGGATAACATGAGTCGGGTGCTCTGACGTACTCTCCCATGATTAATTCTGATTCTGTAGCACAATGTAGTGTGTTTGTCGACCGAGATTCTCGTGAAACAGCGAGTTATCGCACAAGTTAAAGTTCACACATTCCTCGTTGTACGGTTGCTCCTAACCGATATTGCGATACATAACAGATTATTGATACTCAAGAGATTTCTTTCGTATACAAATTTGCTTTACGAGACAGCGCGAGCATGAAAAACGCAATAACTACCACGTCGTTTGTTTTCAAATTTGCGATTCATTAGTAAGCGCTTAACAATAAAAGTTTTCTTAAAATCACGTTAATTATCTGATTTTACTACATATGAACGTTGCTATATTATTTATGATGTACAGCATTATCCTTATGATAATTGACTTCCCCAACAGATACAGTATATGCATGACGGTAGCGAAACCACAGAGGATAGCATGATTCTGGAATTGACGTTGGTGGCCGGGACAGGCTATATGCTTCCAGGATACCTCCAAGGACGCCTCAGATTCCCTCTTCACGTTAATGTCACTCCTGTCAATGACCCACCGTTACTCGAGATACCGACCGCAAAAGTGCTGCGTCTGGCTCAAGTAAGTCACGAAAATAAACTGTAAGCTCTTCTTCTTTTTTTATCTAGCCTCCCACCAACGCGTTTATCACGATACATTTCTCGTCGAGTCACCGGCGACACTATAATAATTCGAAACACGTTACGTCTGACTTGGCCGAAACAACCGGCAGTTCACGCCACTCAACTAAATCAATTAATGCAGGCCAGATGAAATAGTAGCTTATTTGTGGCTCGTGCATCTTCGGAGAACGTGGTAATTTAGCCGCAACGAAATCGATTTAACTCGCTCGCGCGCCGGTCATCGCTCTTAATTAACTGCGCGTGTAAGCTCCAGGGTATGCGCGTGTGTATATCATGCACACGCATAACGCATATTTCTTTCAATTCGGATGCAAATTCTCGGAAGAGCAATTATCGCGGAATATGAAGACGGAAATTATAATTACGATATTTACGTTCATTTAACCTCATGCATGCCGAGGCAACTCCACTATACTAAATACGCTACAGGCATTTTAGCAAATCCGAAAATAGTAAATAGGGTAGATGTACCGGTTGTGGCCACTGCGCCGGTTTTGGCCACTTTCGCGATTTTCGTAATTATTTTACTTTCAAGTTGGGTGTAGCGCGTAACAATCGAGAGAACTTTATTCTGCAAGCATTTTTGTTGATCATACAGATACAGACAGGCAGATTAGGTTAAATTTATTCTTTATATGCAAAGAACTGTGTGGCCACAAATGGCCTTAATGTGGCCACAAATGGTGCATCTACCCTAGTTATAATCACTAACTGACTAATTACTTTTTTAAACTTTTGTAAAAATGTACAGACAAAAATAATTGTCACGTGTTATAATCAATGCTTATTAATATCAAAATAAAAACAAGATTTTTTATACCGATCCATTTTCTCAAATTATCTCTTAGTAGAAAAAGTTGATTGCTAAACGAATGTATTGATATAAAATATCGAGGTATATATTCGCTATACCTCGCCTGATGCGTTTTACGTCAGTGCGAAAATAACAGCGCAATTTTTCGCCAATTCGTTGAATCCTTTCATCCAATATGCCTGTGCAGCATTCGCCGAATGATTTCGGGCAAATATAAAATGTGCGAAAAACGCTGATATTTGCAGGGTACAAGAAAAACACTGACCAAGGAGTTAATATGGGCTATAGACGCCGACACCCCGTCGGAAATGCTGATTTATACGGTTTTACGAGCAGATACCGACGCGGGGCACATCGAAAGAGTTACTTATCCGTTTCGACCTATCGACACGTTCACGCAAGCCGAATTAATACAAGGTCTCATCGCGTATGTGCATCGTGGAAACGGTAATAATTCATTATTATAATCACAAGAAGCATTATATCATCAATCATAGCATATTTGTTTACCTTTCTATTTCGTTGTTGCCAATACCTTTTATTTCTAATGTGCATATAAATGCACGGCAATGAAGAATATATAAAGCATTATATTTTCATCGAAAGCTTTTATGAACAAAACGTGTTTAATTTTTCAGCTAAACCAAATGCAATGTTGGGTTTGCAAGTGAGCGATGGCCTCGAGAGTAGTCAACCCGCGTATCTGCGCGTATCGGCTTACCCCTTGCAAATCAAGCTGATGCACAATACCGGCCTTATTGTGGTGCACCGTTCGTTCTCTTACTTGACACCAGCGAATCTCTCGTTCGCCACAAATTCAGACGACAATACCATTGACATTCGTTACGACGTCGTCTCGCCGCCACAATTTGGTGTTTTGCAGAAATTAAAGGACGTCTCCAGCAGTTGGACGAACGTGGACCATTTTACCAGTCGGGACGTGGAATTGCACACCGTTCGTTACCTTCATAATGTCGGCAGTCCTAATCAGGACGAATTTAAATTCCAAGCAAGCGTGCGCGAAGTGAAGACGCAGCAGACCTACGACTTCCGTATTACTTTCATCGATCTCGAGCTGAAGGAGACCAGAAGGGTGCCTATTAATCTCACCCATACGTCGAACATCACTATCACGAGCAACTACTTGAGGTACCAGACGAATCCGCTAGTTACATCACCAAGTAAGATCGTCTTCACTCTTATAACGGGACCAAGATATGGCAATTTATTTCTGTTCGATCGTAAACTCGTGACGGCTGATACCTTCACACAGGAAGACATCGAGACCGATAGACTGAGCTACCGTCTGTTCAGACGATCCTATTCCAATATCCTCGACGAAATAACGTTTAAAGTTAACGCGCCTCAATGCATCGATATACACGCCAACTTGAAACTTCGATATTATCTTGGCAAGAACAGCAAATCGCTGGAGGGCGTGGAGAATTTGAAAGTTGACGAGGGCTCGAAAGTATCTCTGAGAATCACACATGTGAATCCAAAGGAATACGGTATATCCTCTCTGATATACAATCTTACAGTAAAACCAAGTCATGGTTGGCTCTCCATCGTGAATAGTTCGATATCGCAAGATCAAAAAAATATCTCGTCTTTTACATTCGAAGACGTATTGATGCAAACGGTATATTATGTGCACGATGATTCTGAGACAAAAGAGGATTCTTTCGAGTTTGTGGCAATGTCCATGGACTCCACGGACTTTATGTATGTCGGAAAATTTCGAGTTGAGATCATCATGAAAAACGATAATCCGCCAGAGCGAACAATCGATAGAATTTTTCACGTCGTGTCGAAAGGCGAAAAACTGATAACGAACAAGGATCTCGCGTACATGGATAAAGACATTGGTACTAGAGCGAGCGAGCTTATTTACACCAGGAGGGATGCCCGGAAAAGTGGGTTATACAGGGTGACTAATCCCTCGGTACAGATACGCGAGTTTTCACAACAAGATATCAATGACGGCCTGATACTCTTCCGGCATCAAGGAGATGAACGCGAGAAAATTGAATTCGGCATCACTGACGGTCATTTTTACAGGACTGGAGTGTTTGAAATTCAAGCCAGCCCGCCGTACATCAGGTTACGTGAAAGCAACGGCTCGGTCGTCCAGTTCAACAAATCCGTGGTGCTCCGATCGAAAGAGTTGGAAATAGAAACAAACGTGTATGCGTTAGAGAAGGACATAAAATACAGTGTGTGGGAGAAACCGAAGCATGGTATATTGATGAAGCATAGCAGAGAATTAAACAGTTTTACGGAGGATGATCTGAAGCACGGTAGTGTGTTATATAAGCATCTGGGGGGATCCTTATCAAAAGACACCTTTAGATTTAAAGTGTTCGTTAAGGGCGCGGATGCCGAAGGTGTGTTCACAATCAAAGTCTACCCAGAGAGCTATTGGGAATCGTTGATTATTCAAAACAACAAGACGATATTTGTCGAGGAAGCTACTAGCATTCTGCTGAATCGGAAGAGTCTCGAAATAATGCATCCTAAAATATCGCCAACTGAAATTGTCTATTTCGTGCAAGAGTGGCCGCAGAATGGCTACCTAGATCTACAGATCCATGACGAGCATAGCGAGGAGATGAGGGAAGAGTACAGCGGTAATGCGGTGAAGCATTTCGAGCAGAGTCTGATAAACGACAATCGCGTCTTCTACGTTCAATCGGTGATGAATCAGACGAACGATCGTTTCGTCGTAGACGTTACCAACGGTATTACATGGTTACGCGGTCTAAGTGTGAACTTCGTGATAGTACCAGAGAAACTCTACGTCGAGGCGAAGAGTTTTACTGTGGTGGAAGGAAAAGGCGTGATACTGAGTGAGACGAACTTCTTAGTTGTGACACCGTATTACGCCGGCAAAGTATCAGATTATAGAGTAGTAGAGAAGCCGAGGCACGGAACGATTCTCGATTCTACGAAGAACATCCAGGTAAAGAAGTTTTCGCAAAAGCATCTAAATGCCGGGGTAATACTGTACAAGCATAACGGGGACGAATTTTTGAGCGATTCCTTCAGAATGGTAATCACCGCTGGTGATAAGATGAGCGAGCCTTTTGACGTATCAATTATCGTTCAGCCCGTTAATGACGAGATTCCTGTGCTAGTGAATAGAACTAAATTAAACGTTTGGCAAGGCGGATCTGTTATTTTGACGTCGACAAACTTAGCAGCTGTAGACAATGACACTGCCCCGTACGATATAACATTTAACGTTACTGGAGTGAGAAATGGATACATCTCATTAATCACTTCACCCGATATGGATATTTATAATTTTACGCAGAGTCAAATCAATGAATCACAAGTGGTATTCACGCACACGAGTAAGTATATTACAATATTCAGAAGTATTAACTTAAACAGACGGATTAGAGAACTTTCAACAATTATATACAAATATAATATGAAATATTAATGAAATATCATATGATAAATTATACATAAAATAAATACATAATAATTTTAAGAATTTGCAATACAAGGTCGTTTCAGAAAATTCAACAATTACAATATTTAACGTGTAAGAAATTACAATATTTTTTGAACTAATAAAATTGCAAACTCTTAATACAAAATTTAATATAAAAAGATAAAAATGTATAATGTTTTTATTTCAGATGGATCTGACGGCGAGTTCAATTTCCTTTTAAGCGATGGTGTACACACGACGAAGTCTTATACGATTCTGGTCGCCACAAAGCCAATTCGTTTGAACATCGAACACAATATGCCCCTTAATGTCTTTCCCCTTACTAGGAAATTAATATCAGACAAGCTCTTATTAACGACGTGTTCTGACGAAGCGAGGGAGATTAGATACACTGTGCGAAATGGGCCCCATTTAGGCAAGGTTATAATGGAGACAAGTGAAGGGGTATGGCTCGAGGTCGAACGATTTACTCAAAGAGATATAAACAATAGCAAAGTGATTTACGAGCACACCAAGCAGTTCATGGACCTCACGGCCAATGACTCTTTCACATTCGACGTCGAAACACACTTCGCTGGAAGTTTAACAAATCAGGTATAGAATATGACTAAACGTTTAATATCTATTATAAATATATATATTATCTTCTATTACTATACTTTATAATTTATAAAAGATAACGTTTACATTTTCAGTAAGTTAAGAAATTTAATATTCTATATAATATTTTAAATTAAGAATTTCGAAGAGTAATGTTACTTTATTTCTAACAGTCTACTTTGTATATTGCAGGTTTTCCAAATAGATATATCAGTTTCGAGCGGAGGTTTAGATAGATATATTTCTACGAAAAACGTGAGAGTCATAGAGGGTGGTTCCGCCGAGGTCGTCATGAATATAAGCGGCATCGTGTCATTTCTACAAATTAACGCCGGGATCCCAAATCCGGCGGTATTATCAAGATTAATCCATCAACCTAGTCACGGACACGTGATGCTTCTACCGGATTTAAACGTCACCACCTTTACGCAACCGCAAATCGAGGGCGGAAAAATCGCTTACTACCACGACCACTCGGACACTCTGGAAGATCGCATTCAATTCTCGCTATACTTGACGCCCGGCCACGTATTACTTTGCAACACCAGTATCCCCGTCGTCATCGAGCCGATCAACGATCAGCCTTTCAAAGTCGTCACCACCAACCCGTACATCACGGTCGTGCAAAATCAAAATCAGACCATCACCCGGGAGAATCTTTTGACCACCGATCCCGATACTCCACCGGAAGAAATTACATATGACGTGATTTCAGGACCAACGTTCGGTAGACTACTGCTTTTGCCGTTTAATCAAAACACTTCAGAAGTACGTCCTGTGGAAAAGTTCACCCAATACGACGTGGATTCTAATCGAGTGGTATACGAACACAATGGAACGTTGCAGACCGCTTCTTTCTACTTTAGGGTCTGGGATGGTGCTTACAATCCGAGCTATACCGTCTTTAACGTCCACGTTTTAGCTATACGATTGAATGTGACGGTACCCGGTCCGGTGAGTTTGCAGCAAGGCTCGAATGTGGCACTTATCTCGGAGAACGACGTTAAGCTCGACACAAACGCGCGTCAAGACCTGGTGATCTACGAAATTACGACGCATCCGAAACACGGAATATTGTATGTACGGGATGGCGCCGCGGCGACGTTCAAACAGACAGATCTGTTATCGAAGAGCGTGATGTTCATGCAGACTGACATGACAGTGTCGAACGATAGCTTGGAATTGTCGGCGCGATTGAGCGGCTTCGAGCAGAAGCACATACGTGTAGAGATCAAGGTCATGCCTCTCATGATCATGAATTCGATGACAGCGTTAGCGGGCGAGAAGAATCGGATAACTCTACAATATCTGGACGCGACTCCCCTAGCGAAATTAACGACCAGCAATCCTCTTTACACTATCGTGAGAAAGCCAAAATACGCGAAAATCAAGAGGATTATCAGGAGCTCTTCGTCGTCCGGCGAGAAAAGAGGTGCGCGCGAGCGAGAAGTGGCGCGTTTCTCACACCAGGAAATTATCTCCGGGGTGATATATCTGGTATGCAGAAAAATACCATCAATAGACGGTGTCGCGGATAGCTTCAGCTTTATCCTCGCGGCGTCCATTTTCCAGCCGGCTGTGGGCGACTTCGAATTTCACATTAAGCTCGACATAGACGACGACAATATCACTCTGGGCGGTCCAATGGATCCGGTCGGTCACGAGGGCGAGATGGCGATCGCGCCGAACATGAGCAACGATTATCTGCTAATCCTCGGCATGTTGCTCGGCGTGTTCCTTCTTGGCGTGGTCGTGATTGTCACGATCAGATGTCGACACAACAAATATAAACACGCCGAGGAGGAGAAACCGGAAACCACACCTGCTGTCGGGGTGATGCCGCTTCCGAGACCACCGGATCATTTGATGCCCGCCACTCCGCATTTAAAGCCATTTGGCAACGATCACAACAGCGTGACGGCCAGCACGCCTTTGCCGATGTTGCCCTCGACGTTACCCCAGTGTAAAGTGATACCCTTGAGCCCTCTAGAAAGCGGTTCGGAGGTCGACGTATCCGCAAGGTATCCCTACGGCGTGGCGGACGGCGATGAATGGAGTAGCTTTGACACTTCCGATCTACCTTGCCAGTCGGCCACAACTCAAAGGACCAAGAAGAATCCGTTGCTGAGAAGGGATCAATACTGGGTCTAGCAGGAGAGAAATACGTTGCGGTTTATGCGAAGAAAGCCGTAGCGTCTCTCGACGTGTTTCATGCGACAATTAAAACTATCGTGGATATCATGGACTTAATGTGCCTAAGAAAAGTGAAATCTGCGAGTTTATGGAAATCGCTCGTCGAAGTCCGAGATCATCGCGCTGGACATGTGTCGAATAATAATGAAATAACGTTCGATGTTCTGATGAAAACTCGGTGATCGTCGGCATCCGATCTCGGTGCATCCGATTCTAATTGGAAAAAGCGAAGGAACTCTTACACTACAGGAGAGACCTATGAATCGAAAAGGATCGATGATCGATAATTCGCGATCCGGGATAGTTCGCAGTGTTTCGTGTACTATTAGCCTAAAACGGGAAATCTAGATCTTCTTGAATGTCACGACTATCGCCGCTATCGAGCTCAATGTGCCTAAGAAATGTCTGACTTTGCTGACATTCTTTCTATTAATCACAACACGTCGATTTTTCGTATATCCACACTACGCCCCTTCCTTCCGGCGGATTGAAGTAAATTCAATCGTTGAAAAGGCAGACCGATGTTCACAAAAGCAAGACTTTTACGACAAATTCAATTCTGGTCTAAGCGAAAAGTCCGTCGGTTTACTGACTCGTTCTAGAGTGCAGATTTTCAGAAAAATTTTATGTTCTTTTATCTCCTTCCATTTTTACACCTTTTGTAAATCTAGGATAGTAAGATCATTATATATAAAAGTAGCATTTATCGATCCCTACTGTCATAAGTTCCAGATAAAAAAGCATTAAGATTTAAAAAAGACGGAACTTTCGCTCTTAAGCTATATAAACAAAGGAAACATCGAGTAATCGGGATAATACAGGAACTTTGTGACACTGTATCGTAAAATGATCAAATATACGCAATGTAATCGAGAATATGTATGTTCCTGTTACTTGTTATTTGCCACCAAAGAACGCAAACAAACAAAATGCATTTATATTAACAGTTATACTCGAGTTTCGACATATCTTTTTATACCGCCATATTCTCCAAGTTAAATTTTTATTTTCCTCTGATATAAATCTCACAACGATCATTTCATCCTATCGTTATTTCGACTGTTTCGATGTTGCTCATATCGTGCAAATAAATGTAAATTGACAATTAACATTTGCGAAATATGGAAAGATCGAGTCGCTCTTTTTACAGCAATATAATAACACGTATTTTATCTAGCGACATTCATGCATTGAATTACGGCTCTTGTTAAAAACGTGCCGTATAGCAGATGTGGACACTTTTTTTGATTAAATATATTATAGTTTATAGTAAAAGCGATTTATTGTTTCCACAAATTATCTTTTTCTTACATTTTTTTCACGGCGAATCGTTACAAAGATTATCTTGGATGGAATTATGTGGAATCATCTACGGAATGCACAATTCTTATCTGTTTCGTCTCTGTAGCGAGCGATAGACATTATAGGCGACGCCAGATAAGATGATTATTTGACGTATTTTAAATGCGAATTAGCAGTAACAGTCAAAGTCTATAAGCTGTTTTTTACACGAGTGAGAGTCTTTTCTACTACGAATCGTTGACGCGCGGCGAGTTCGTAATTCATAAGCGATGAACGGGGTTGTGCGTGCGCGATTTCAGTATTATCTGAGAAAAATTTATTAACAGAGGCGTGTTGACGAGTTCGTTGATTCTTAAGAAAAATTTTACGTTATGTTGTTCTTGAATTCGATGAATTCATTTTCGGCCAACGTCGAATAAATACAATAATCCATGTTAAATTTTCATCAGCTCACAACAATAATTGTACAATTAAATCAGATTAATATTATACAATACACAATTATTAAATAAAAGTTGTACGTTAATGTTAACGATAAACAAAAACATAATATCAATTCCGGTCGAATAATATAAATTAATTAGACCAAAGAGACAGTAAAATTTATATTTAAATAAATTAATGGAATTGTTTTTATAACACAAGGGAGATATTAAAAGAGCTTAATATGTTAATAAAATAGTAACAATAATGATTTTGAGATGATATTTAAAAAGGCAGTAAATTTTTATCAAAAAATTCACTATATGATATTCAGACTGGATATATCATATTCTATTTTATCACTGATAAATCTTTTCTCTTTCAGAAAAGAAAAGGCAGATTTTTTATAGGCAACAATCCAAATTGTCTAGGATATGAAACTACAATGTATTGATGAAAATGAAAAACTTTCGCGGAAACTCGATGTCTGGCCGAAAATGGATTAATGATAATTTTCCTAAAATCTTAGAAGCGTATCTAATAAAACATTTTAACGTGAATGTTGATTATAGCGATTATAATGATATACATATATATATATTCTAATGCGTACGACACTCCTATGTAGAACGTATCGTTCCATGAATTCATAGCATACGCATTGATAGATTATTAAAGACATTTTATCGAGAGAGAGAGAGAGAGAGAGAGAGAGAGAGAGAGAGAGAGAGAGAGAGAGAGAGAGAGAACCCGTTCGTTGATTCATGAATATATTAGAGGCGAACCGTTAGGCTTTTTTACATCCACCAAAAATGAACTGATCCGAGTGCCAAACTTCTATAATCTATAATATAATTACAATAGGACTTGTATTTTCCCTGCCGACTGAATGCATTACTCTTCTAATTCTAATAAATTGAATGTGCGATGTTAAGTAAACACAATCTGATTTATTATTTACTGTACTGCAATAGCTCATCTTTTATTAATGTTATATTATTCCATGTTATTACCTGCGTATTCGATGTCTTAAACAAACATTCTCTCTTATTAATTTTATATACCTTTTTCAATTTTAATTTAATTTTTATTATTGCAAACATAATCAGAAATTCAAAATTTGTTTAAAATATTTATGCATATATCATATGCAATTAAAGTTTATGAAAATGTTTTTATTTAATTTAAATAATAGAAAATTATTTAATGCGCCAGCAAAATTAATAATTCTAATTGTTTCAGTAATACATACGAGTAGCATTTATTTGTGCTAATTCGTGTTTGTCTGATAAATAAAAATTAATTGTGTGCGTACATCTCGCCCTTTTTAAATATATTCAGGAAAGCAACCGAAAGAGTAAGTTTGTGAACAAAATGACTTATTTATTCTGATATCGCTTAATAATATCAGATATATGTTTCGTAACTTTTTTAGCGTAATAGTACAATAAAACTTTCGATGTCGATAAAATGCAATAATTTCTAATTTCGTTCTCCAAATTAATCAAGAGACACGGTAGTGTCTCGCGCCAAGTATACGCGCAGCGAGACCGCCCCGTGTATCTTTACGCGAGCCGGCAAGTTGCGAGTACCCGAGATTATCGGATCTCAATAACGGCTGAACCGATCAAGTTCTGAGTAGGTTCAATCGAAAGCTTGGGTTCGAATTGCATAATAAATGTGTTTTTATTTTTCCTCTACGTGCCCTACGAGCGGAGATATTGCGACGCAAAGTCCGAATCGGGAAATTTTCATTTAAGAAACAGAAAATGTTCAGTACAAAATCCATGACTAGATGGCGCTGTTTCTCGCTATCTCGCTCGCTCTTTCGCCCTACTGAAAAATTTTTATTGAGATCACAATTGAGAACACAATTGAGAACAAAATTTTTATTGAGATCATAATTGAGAATAAGGATTTTCAGTAGAGCGTGATTTCTCGTTATCGTCTCGCCGGAGCTGCGGAGTGGGAATTATTTTAATTAAATTTTTTTTATTTTGTACTGTTAAGTCTTTAATTCTAGTTTGATTTAAAAAATTTTAATCTTATAAAATTCTTATCATAAATTCTCTTTCTAATTGGCGCAATTTAAAGATTTCATACATTTTTTAAATACAGATACGTACCACTTGGGTTGTATTTTTTAAAATGAAAGATATCACTTGGGTTTTTTCGAGGTACAAAGACATTACGAGGTATAGTTTGGTACAAACTACAAGCGCGTTTACTTGGCGCTTTTTTACCTTTTTTTAAAAAGGTAATTTTGCTAGGTATTAGGTACATATTGCGATAGAGATCGCTTTGAGAAAACAACGGCGATCATCACTGCTTGCGGATTTGCCAACGCGTATTAAGCCAAATATGGTGTTTAATAATTTGAACGTGAAAAATGATGATCGAAATGAGGATTGGCTAATCATTCGACAATGTATATGTACTTGGCGACGATCCAAATGCGACTGAATTTCCGTTGCACTGTGAAAGCAACGACATTAAGATACGCGAGGAGGACTTCGATTTTGGACACGCGAAAGAGCATCGTCGACGCCGAGATCGCGACGATAGCGGTCACACAAGATTAAGCCTAATATTTCATGTGTCGCACGACAAATTTTTCAAGCGTATTAATTGGCTACAAGATAGAGACTCGAGAATTTCTCCAGCAGCTAATCAGCATGTTTAAAAAATTTGTTGGGCGACACATAAAATATTAGGCTAACAGACCAACCTGGAGGAACGGTTTCCAAAACTTCGCAAGACAAAAAACACTTGGACTAATTTCTCGTACGGGGTTTATTTTTAAACAGCCGCGAAAGATACGGAAAAGATTTGAATCCGACACGCGGCACGCTCCGTATCCGATCGCGATTCAAAATGCAGTATGGCGGTTCTTTGAATAGCAACCCAGTGAGAAATGAGGTCGGAAAACAGGTCGGAAAAACGATCAGACGTCTATGTCGTCTAATAGACGTCTAATAGTCGTCTTTCCGACCTGTCATTTCTCACTGGGAAGGTACCCAGGTAGAACACAAAATCATAATAAGATCATAATGACATCAAGTAGAAGTCATTTTAGGAAAAATCATTATGACGTCATTCGATACACTTTTTATGATGATTTTGTGATGAATTCTTGATATAGCAATGATTTTCAGAAGATTTTTTAGTTAAAAAATCACTTAAGGGGGCCCCTACTGAAAAATTTTTATATATTGAGATCATAATTGAAATCATAATTGAGAATAAAAATTTTTCAGTAGGGAAAGAGAATCCAAAAAGAATTCTTTTTGAATTCCCGAATTATGAATTGAATTCTTTTTCCATCCCATTTATGTTCCAAAAATATTCTTCAGAGTTAAAAAAATATTCATTCTTATGTCACCAATTCTGAGCCGTTTTTCAGATATAAAAGGAATTCTTTTTATATTCTATAAGAATACTATTGGAACGGAATTCTTTTTCAGTTTATTTCGAACAGATTTCATAAAGAATTTAAAAAAGTGAATCCTTTTTGAATTCATAACGATCACCTGTGCTATCTGGGGCACTACACTGGATTAGTACATATTAAAAGCCTCTATACATGAAGTTATTTAAACGTAAAAGTATACATAAATATTTTTAATTATATAAATTTAATATTTAGATTATACCCCTACAGCACAAAAATTGCAGCAACATTTCGGCAATATTTAATGTTACTGCAATGTTGTTGCAATTTTTGTGCTGTAGGGGTATAAATAGTCAATAATAATATTATCATGTTAATGATATGTTATATAACCCACACAGCACAAAAATGTTTCAGAAACGTTTCAAAGTTTCAGAAATATTTCAGAAACGTTTCTGAAACTTTGAAACATTTCTGAAACATTTCTGTTAAGTTTTGTGCTGTGTGGGAACAGAATACATATTAATGATTTCATCGTATTAATAATTATATTATACCATTGCATTTAGATATGTTCATTCATATGTAACAGCTTTTAATGTGCATTAATCTAATGTAGTGCGAGTGATCGATTTCGCTATAAATGGAAAGCACGGCCGTCTTTCTGTAATGATGGAAATTTTGGTGCGCGCGTGAAACTCGATCAGTATCTTAAATACCTCGTCGCGCCATCTATAAAATCAATCGCGCACGATGCCGCGTGTATTAACGCGAAGGCGGTACGGCAGTAGTTACTTCCTCAACATGGCTTCGTGCGTTCGGTGAGTTTATTTTCGGCTTTTTAACCTTCGAACGGCGAAGATACGGATCTCTTGTGGGCGTACGTGAGATCGCTCGTTCGCGACGTTCTCGGGCGGATCCCGTTGATTTTTCTGGCACGAAATCGTGGCGTAGATTTCGCAGGTCGTTGATACGCCGCTGACGTGTCCCCTCCGCGCAATGTTGTTTCCGATATAAATACTTTTTTTTTTCAATTAACTTCTCGCGCCGCCGGTCGTCAATCTAATCTAATCTGTCGCCGAACGAATGCGACATCGGCTGCCATACGCTACGGGTGAAGTTCTACAGTTTTACAAACGAACGTCGCTATACGGATTGTCGCGCGGCCGCGTTTTCCGGCAGGATTTCCTCTCGGGGTCGTCTACCCGGCCGGACGTAAAAGAGCGCAATGTAATGCTCGCCGATAAGCATGATTTATAAATATTTCCTTAATCTGTGATTTGTGTGGAACGTAGCCCGTTGTATCTCGACAAATGTTCAAATTTGGTTCATTTTGTTTTTGTAAATGTTTCAGGTTGGCTCTATTTTTAATATTACTATGTTCTCCATTCATTACCGATGCAGTCAACAGAGACAACTTCAAAAGATGCGACCAAAGCAGTTTCTGCCGGTAAAAATTAGCTGTTACTGTAAATACTGTTATTTAAGAAGCAGTTGTAGCCCTTATTTTGTTTCTTGTAGACGGTGCAGAGGAATAGAGTCTGGAAAAACGGCATATCAGCTTTTGCCAGATAAACTTGTACAGAATGAATCAATGATCGTCGTAGACTTATTTAATAAAGACACGGGTGTCACCTACGTGGTGCAACTTACCACGTTGAAGGAAAATACATTTCGGTTGCACATCAATGAAAAGAATCCACTGCATCCCAGATATGAAAATGAATATGCCCTTTACGATCAGCCACAAACGGTTGAAATGGATTTTGTAGAAACCACTGCTGATACTGTAACTGTAACCAAGGGCGAAAACAAAGCTGTTTTGTATATTAATCCATTTAAAGTAGAACTATATTCCCAAGGTATTTTAACAATATCGGTAAATGCTCGCGGTCTTATGAGATTTGAGCATTTACGTACGAAACCAGTAAAGTAAGTATTGCTGGAAGATAAAGTTATTGCATTTTAAAATTTCTATAAAATGACATACTACTTGTATGTTATATAGACCGGAAGATGAAAATGCTGAACTGGCAGGAACAAATAATACTGCATATCCTGGTGATGGTGCTGATAATGATCCTGGTGCTTGGGAAGAAAATTTCAAGGAGCACCATGATGCAAAACCGTATGGACCTGAAGCTGTTGCCATGGATTTCAGCTTTCCTGGATCAGAGCATGCCTATGGTATTCCGCAACATGCTGATTCGCTAGCATTGCAATCGACTAAATCTACCGATCCATATAGACTGTATAATTTAGACGTATTTGAATATGAAACAAACGAACGTATGGCTTTATACGGTGCCATTCCGGTTCTTTACGCTCATGGGTAAGAATCTATTAAATAAATTAACAAACTTTAGAATTTATGATAGTATTTATACAAAATTTGTTTGTATAATATTTCAGGAAGGAAAGATCATCGGCTGTTTTTTGGCATAACACAGCAGAAACGTGGATCGACATTCTATCGAGTGCAGACAACAATGTTGTAGAAAGTATTGTTAATTTTGTATCTGGATCAACTAAGAAATCCCAGGTGGATGCTCATTTCATGTCGGAATCTGGAGTGATTGACGTGTTCTTCATGCTTGGCCCCAAACCACTTGATGTTTTCAAGCAGTACACCATTTTAACTGGCACAGCTCCTCTGCCGCAGGTAGGTTGAATAAATATTGTAAAAAATTAAAATCTTTTAAATTATGAAATTTTAAATTATTTTCTTAAAAAATATGTCTTATAGATGTTTGCACTCGGATATCATCAATCTCGTTGGAATTACAATGATCAGGACGATGTCGCAACGATCGCCGAAAGTTTTGATACGCACGATATACCACTGGAAGTTATGTGGCTTGACATAGAATATACTGATAGCAAAAAATATTTTACATGGGATTCACGTAAATTCCCAAATCCTCTTGAAATGATACACAATCTTACTGCCAAAGGCAGAAAATTAATAGTTATCATAGACCCTCATATTAAACGTGACAACAATTATTTCTTACATAACGATGCCACTAACTTGGGTTATTACATAAAAAATAGAGATGGAAAAGATTACGAGGGTTGGTGCTGGCCAGGATCTTCATCGTATTTAGACTTTTTTGATCCAAAAGTTGTTGAATATTATACTGGATTATATAGTTTAGATAAATTCCATGGTACCACTAATGACGTTTACATTTGGAATGATATGAATGAACCAAGTGTATTTAATGGACCTGAAATAACGGCACCAAAGGATCTTGTTCATCATGGAGGTTGGGAACACAGAGACGTTCACAATATTAACGGACATATGTATATTCGTTCGACATATGATGCTTTATTCCGTCGGTCAGGCGGTTCTCTGAGACCTTTCGTTTTAACGAGATCCTTCTTCGCTGGATCACAACGTTATGCGACAATGTGGACTGGCGACAACACTGCTGACTGGAATCATCTTCGTATAAGCTATCCTATGTGTCTCTCAGTGGCTATATCCGGAATGTCATTCTGTGGTGCCGACGTTGCAGGTTTCTTCAAAAATCCAGATTCGGAATTATTCATTAGATGGTATCAAGCCGCAACCTGGCTTCCTTTCTTCCGCCAGCATTCTCACATCGAGACAAAAAGGCGCGAACCATGGACATTCAATGAGGAAACTACCCAAATAGTTCGCGAAACACTCAGATTGCGATACTCATATCTGCCATTGTGGTATACACTCTTTAGAGAACACGAAGTAAACGGTTTGCCCGTTATACGTCCTTTATGGGCACATTATCCAACCGAATCGGGAACATTTACTATTGACGATGAATTGCTACTTGGCGATTCAATACTCATACGCCCGGTATTCCAATCCAGTGCTACCGAGGTAGCAGTTTACTTCCCAGGAGAGGGCAAAGTAACTTGGTACGATATTGATACAATGCAAGCCTACCAAAAAGGAGGATATGTTAAAATACCGGTAACGATCCACAAGATTCCTGTATTCCAAAGAAGTGGTTCTATCGTCCCACGAAAAATGAGAATACGACGTAGTACAGTTGCTATGAAGAATGATCCTTATACGTTGATATTAATTGCTGATAGTAATGGCAAAGCTAGCGGCAATCTATATATTGATGATGAAGTCAGCTTCGAATATCGTCATGGAAAATATTTGTATTTAAGAATAATGTTGGACAGTAATAAGATAACTTCAACTTTAGTGGATAAATTAGCTTCGTATGAAACACAAAGCTGGTTAGAAAGAATAGATATAGCCAATCCACCACAAGGAATTAAATCTGCTCAACTGGAATCTCATAGTGAGTAGTCAGATTCAAGTATTATACATCACAGTCCTGCAACAAATCTATATTAATGAAATCTATTTCTCTTACAGGTATGGGAAAAGTAACATTGGAAACTACATATAATCCACATAACAATGTATTAACGATACGTAAACCAGCTGTAAATATGGGCGAGGAATGGACCATTGAATTATTACATTAGGATTATGATTTTATTCATAATCAACTCAGTATCTATACTCTAATGCCAATTTTCTATTGTTCAGTTATCTGTGATCTGGATGATTGTTTCTTAGAACAAATATGAATGCAATTTAGTTACTATAAAAGTAAAGTCATTGCTAATTGCTTCTTTGATATTAACAATTCAATTAAACAGCATAATATCTTGAAAGATACAGATAGTCCTCTGTAATTTACAGTTCTTTACTTTATGATTAATAAAAAAATGAAAAATTAAGATTAATATTTCAAATTATTGGGACACATTACAACAAAAAAGTTGTATGTAAAAAAAAAATATATATATATATATAATTCAAAAATGTTACCATTAGCGCCATGAAACATACATTTCAAATTTTGTTATTTTCCACCAGAAATGAACATATTTTAATAAATTATCTACCGAAATATCAGATGTAGGTTTTAAATAAATTACTTCATAAAATAAGACCAATGAGATTTCTCTCAATAAAAAGTACCTTTATTTCGTTATATGCGTTCTGTTGGTGCATGTTTATGAGCTAAATATAAAAACACTATTGATGATAACGCTGATACCAAGAAAATAACATCGAACCATCTATGATAAAAATTGAATTGTAATTCTCCTAATACTTGCGTTATTATAATGCGGTATTCTGCTGGCATATTCATCCGCATAAGGAGTACAGAAGATACAAAATACATTCCCTAAAAACAACGAAAAATTTGGAATGTGAATAAACTCTATGTTATAAATTTTATATTACATAGACTTGAATTGTTTTTACCATTATTTGCGCAAGTATAAGTACAATAATATTTGACGATTTGCTGCTCGATATGGCATAGAAAAACTAAAACAAGGAAGTCGGTAGTGAATATTGTTACTGTGTGGAACTGATAATGACGCAACGAAAAATTAATATTCATATCCTTTACTACATATGTATGTTATTTTATTTAGATAATACTAGAACTGTTCATTGTATAAGATCGACAGTACACATACATGTAAATCATTTTATAAAAATTAAAAAATACATAATTGCTATATAAAGTGTATATATATATTTTACATACCTTTGTCAGAGTTAACAATAATCCACGTATGGACGTTACAACAATACAGCCAACGAGGTAAAAAGAAATGTGTTGCGACCAAAATGTAACATCGATATTGAAACCAATCCAATGCACTGCAATTTCGATTCCTCTGGTTACAGGATCTTTTTTGCCGACTCGATCAAATACTATGTTGATTGTAGACTATATAAACGTAATACAATCATGTATTATTCGGAAAAAATTATATCATTATTAACTAATTACACTTACAATGAATATCTTCCAAATACAGTATATAGAGAAGAAATAACCTAGGAAATTAAAATATTTTCCTTGCCAAGTGGCAGCCCACTCCAGACGTTCTCTCGCATTTTGTATGTCATGCGCTTCCAAAAATAACTGTCGTGATAACTCCTCTAAAGCGGTAACTTCAATTTGTAATTGCTTGATATCTATAAAGCGATATGTACTGCATCATTAGGATGAATCGTATTTATAGCTTCTTTGCACAAAATTAAAGATTATATACTTTCTTGATTTCCCTTTGTACCACCTAATGGACCTAACATTCCCCATAGTCGAGATCGAGTTTCGGTTTGTCCATCAGCTTCACCTTTTTTAGCTAATGCAATTCTTTTCTTTTTAGCGATAATCATGTCCATAGTTTGCAACAATCGTTTTTCTATAGATTGTACGTCCGCGTAAGAAACTGGACGCATAAAATAAGTCATTGAAGTATATGGATAATTTACAGCGCCAAAACCCGACAGAAGAGCCATTACTGTGACACCTATAACTCCTATTCGACTGACACCTTGCTCTATAGACAGCAGTCCTTTCTTGGGACTTAGTATGGGGAAAGGATCACCCACTTTCCAGAATAGGTAGAGATAAAAAAGATATATGACAACTGTCAATGGCCGTATTAGATTCAGTCTTACTGCATAGGTCAAAAGAATTGATTAGATTTGATAAAAATATAAACAGCAGAAATAAAATGTATAAAAGATATCACAAATTATGACAAATACATACCAAATCTGACATTACTGATAATAAAATATGCTATATAAAATGGGATCAGAACTATCACCATAAACAGAAGCATGTAAAGGCCAGCATTCCAATGGAAATATCTAGAACTGAGGAAAACAATATATTGTACCTTAAATGACAAAATGCGAGTTTATTTTTTACCTTGAGTCGAGCACTCCCGCTATTTCGAAAATAATTAATTCAAACATGGTGCATGACAATGAAAATGTTGTTGAGAAAATTAGTTGTACTAGTCTATGATGAACTTCGTAATCCCTGAATAATTTCTTCACAAAGAACACCCATCCTCCTAAGAAGAAAATTACCTGAAATATATGGGAGATAAATAAGCAGAAACTATCCATTCTACAGAAAAGATTCTATCCACACCAAGTAAGCTCTCTCTAAATACAAAATAATATATTGAAACATACATGTAGCTAGAAGATTCGACATTTTACTAAATAAACTGCAAGGCTTTACAATACAAAATTTATTGTAGTATCCTCAAAAATACATACATTTCACAATTCAGTTACAATAAATATGTTATATGCAGAAAAATCCATAGATATTATAATTCGCAACGAATCAATGCTGAGCGAGAGTATAGCGAGAAACCTTTCAGAATACAACCAAACGATATAGTTTTATATTATGCTTTACATTAAACGTCGTTAATAGCGGAACAAACAATCGTTCACATTATTCTGAGATATACACGTATAGAGCACCGTGCTCTCTTTATAACCTTAATCAGCTTGGGAAGTATCGATAAAACTGATTTTTGTAGTGGAAACGAATTTCCACCTGTGTTACGAGAATCACGATAGTGTCTTCGATGAAACCCATTTTCCGCTATCGCGGCTTTTACTTCGCATCGCGAAGTTTTGACCGGCGATGCTCAGCACTTGACAGGACGCAGGTGGTTCCAAACACGAGTATCGACAGCATTAAGGTCTATCCAGACGGACTTACACGCATATGGCCGCGTGTCGCCAATTGCACGAGAATTGGCTGTGAGACGTTCCTAAAGGCAACCAGGGACGTACCATTTTCGCAATGGTGCTTATATCTCGTCGCAAGCTTAGAACATATATATATGGAAGCGGAATGCCCATTATTCTCGAAAGAGAAACATGTCCGGAGGAAGTGAGAAAGAAAATCATAGTTACCTCTCGCTCACGCCTTAATGGCGCGTCTGCGCACTTTCGAGCAGTAAGACGTGAGAGAGAGGCAACTACGACGAGCAATAAGACGTGAGAGAGAGGCAACTACGATTTTCTTATTCACTTCCTCCGGACACTTTTCAGTCTGCTATTCCGCTTCCATATATATATGTTCTAAGGTCGGTATTCATAGTCAGTTCTTATTTTAAGACCGTCTTAAGTAACGTCTTAAGACACTAAGGGCGGTATTCATAATCGGTTCTTATATTTAAGATCGTCTTAAGTACAATCTTAAGATGTCATAAACCAATCACAGAGCCGTATTAGCGTCTTAAGACGTTACTTAAGACGGTATTAAAATAAGAACTGACTATGAATACCGGCCTAATACGGCTCTGTGATTGGTTTAAGACATCTTAAGATTGTACTTAAGACGATCTTAAATATAAGAACCGACTATCCCTAACAGCACACGTAGATTCTGAGAAAGTTCAGAGGATATCGCTAATGTATAAGATGTTATAGGGATGTTCTCAGTATATTAAGTATATTCTTAGTACATTCTATGGATGTACGGAATATTATGTGCTGTTAGGGATGAATACAGGCCTAAGGTCGCAAGTAGAGTTTGAACACCGTTTCGACAATTTTTGAATGATCCGCCATATGTTTCAGGCTAACTACGAAGAAATTTATATTTTATTATTTTTTTACAAATTTATTTATTATAATAATATTTATGTGTATAAACTATTAAATTAAATTTATTTTTGTTTTAATGATTTTAAAATTGTTTTTGAAAAGCGCACTATAGTTAGACTGAAAACGATGGACGGTGTCCAAACTCTTACTTGAGGAACTCTAATCGCAAGCGATGAGACTGATTATTGTGAATTACCGAGTCATTGTTATACGTCAGGAATAAATATAGTCTATAAGTAAAATGAAAACGCTGAGTATCTTATCTTAACTCTTCGAGCCACAACCAGTCGCACATTTAGTTTTAAAAGATGAGAATCTTTTATTTTGGGTCTGATTAGTTCTCATGGAATTGTGCAAACTTGAATAGGCCTTAAAAACTATTCATTTTTCAAATATATTCTCTTAACTTTTAGCTTTTCTTTATATATTTTTTTATTTAATTTTTTAAGATGCAACATAACCGATAGAGAGAAACGATTGAGAGATTAATTACAATCCAAGGAGAACAGAAAAGTCAAAATAATGTCAATTTGACATCATATTGACCAAATTTATGTCATTTTTTGGTCATGATTGAATCTCGATTTAAAAATCAAAAAGGCATAATAAAAAAGGAGTCAATATAAAGTCATTTTTAAGTCATCTGAGATCGAGATTTCAATCATGACCAAAAAATGACATAATTTGGTCAATATAATGTCAAATTGACATTATTTTAATTTTTCTGTTCTCCTTATATAGGAATGATTGAGAGAAATGGATTTTTTAATGCGCTTTTTATGCGCCATCTACAAAAAGATACATC